>CM061548.1:330015914-330615914 GCA_030864215.1 Capsicum pubescens | reverse complement strand
AAATGAGTGATTTGTTGGAATAATTAAATAACCTGTTGCAACGAATGAGTAATTTGTTGCAACCATACAAAATATATCACTCATTTATTGAGAAAAATGAACAGTTTGTGCAGCCGATCACACATCTGTTGCAACATCATCTGTTGCAACAAATGAGTGATCTGTTAGAATAGTTAAATAACCTGTAGCAACAGTTGAATAATATATTACGATAATATAAAATATATCACTCATCTATTGAGAAAGACGAATGGTCTGTACAATAGATCACATATCTGTTCCAATAGATGAGTGATATGTCGGAATAGTTAACTAACCTGTAGCAACGATTGAGTAATCTGTGGCGATAATACAAAACATATCACTTTATCCATTGAGAAAGATGAATAGTCGGTGCGACAGGTCACACATCTGTTGCAACACATGAATGATCTATTGGAACAGTTATTAATGGTCAATATTGTTCAGATTTCTTCCAACATTGGGTCGTCTATCACTGTAGATGAATGATCAGTTGGAAAAATCATGTCTTGGACATGTCCTGTTGAAGGATTTAATCTAACATGAGCTTCATCTATTGCATCATATTGTTAATCAGTAGCATCATATTTTTTATTCGATGCTTAATCTGTTGCAACATATGGTTAATCTATTGCATCAGATAGTTATACTATTGCATCATATGCTAAATCTGTTGCATTAGAATTATAATCTGATGGTTTCTCTGGTGCATCAGATGGTTGATCTGTTGCATCATCTGATAAATCTGTTGCATCAGATGGATAATCTATTTTATAAAATAAAAAATAGTAGCACAATTTTGTTCAATAGAAAAATAGCAATATCACCATTTTTACCAAGAACAAGAACAGAACAAATCAACCCAAATCGTTGTTTTGTTTTTATAAACACAAACAACAAAATCAAACATCAAAAGAATGCAACAAACAACAAAAAATTATAATTCACTTCGAAAAAAGTAGAAAAGAAATACCAGAAATTAGGGTTTTGTTCAAACCATATTTTAAATTAAAGCAACAAATATTGAAATTATTAACCAATACTATAAGAGAAGTTGTCTCAAGTTTCTCATTTTCTTCAAAACTAAAAAGGCCATAAATTTTTACCTGTGAAAGAAGAAAAGGAATGATGATGAATTCGAAGCTGTTGTGGCCGGAGAGCAAGGTTGTCACGTCGATTGAAGGTTGAAGAATTCAAAGTTATTGTGGCCGGAGAGCAAGGTTGTCACATCGATTGAAGGTTGAAGTCGAAAAGGAACTCGAAGCCTAACTATTTTTTGTCAGATGTTGAATTCGCCGAGGATTGAAATGAGAAATTTACAGAACTGTTGGTTGGAAGAGAGTTGAGAGAAGCTATCGAGAGAGAGGAGAAAAACTGGTTGATTTGGATTGAAGAGGGGTGTGGGTTGGGTTGATTTGTATTTTTGAAAAGATTAGAAAGTTTACAAAATATTAATAAGTCCACAATTAACTTAATCAAGTTTCCTAGTGATGTTTGACCCTTTAAGTTGGTCAATGTCACCAATCCTTCATTCAAGACTTAAAAGACTCCTTTCCTTCAATTTTATCAACTTTCTTAAATTGTCAAATTCAAATTGAACAAGTAACTTCAAGTTGGCAATTTTTAACGACCTAAATATTTTGATTAAATATGTGAAATTTGTGATTTTGTGTAAATTGACTGTTTTACCCCTCCCCATAATTATATTATGGTGTTTTTGGGGTGTGGGGGTGATTGACATGATTTTTTATGCATTTTGGTACCATCTATGCCATATTGTACTTTTTTTATCACTTCGAATGTCTTATTTTGGACTTATGTGGATATCTTTTGATCCGTGTGGCGGATGGCTGAACGGACTGCGCCATAAGCTCCGAAATATCAATTTTATGTTTGTTAGACCTTTGGTTTGGGTCCCGGCGCTCCCGAGCTTATTTGGACTTATTGATCGAAAAGTTGGAAAATTAGAAATATGAGTGTGGGACCCATATTTGGTTGAAACAACTTCGGATAGAAAATCCGACTTCACCAGTAGATCTAAAATATTGATTTTAGGGTGGTAACATATTTTGTGTGATTTTACGGCTTTTAAATCTCATTTCGACCCTCGATTTGGAAGATTGTGATTTTAAATTTCGGGAGTCAACTTTGTGAAAATGATATTTTTTTAAAAATCTAATACCGCCATTGAGTCTGGAGTGTCGAATTTAGTATGTTTACATAGTTTGTTTGCATATATCGGACTCTAAACGAATTTTGAGCACCACGTCGAAGTCAGTTTGGATTTGGAATATCTACAATGTAGTAGATTTTTTTGCTATAAATAACAACTCTTTTTAATCCTTTTTTTGACCTATTTTGTCAATTCTGTCACCTTGTCTCTTAGAGTTAAACCCTAAAATAGTGTGGGAGTTTAAAAGTGAAGCTTGTGGGAACTTGGATAGCTAGATTAACATCTATTTCTTGATTGTATTACGGATTTAAGGTAAGAATTCACCTTTTTCGTAGTAATTTCTTGATTAATTTTTCAAGAACCCAAAAATCTTAGGGCTTGATTTTAAACCCAAATTTCATTCCTTTTCACTTGAATAATATTTTAATATTATAATTACTAATTTTTCATCAATTTAATCTTAAAAACAATTCTGATTCTTGATATTAACCGAATTTTAAAGATTTTACCCGGTAAAACCTAAAATAATTTTTCTTCAATTTGAACCTCGTTTTGACTCAATTTGACTTGAATTTTCAACTATAGGTCTCTAAAATTGTGGGAAACGCATTTTTGAAGTAAATTTGCCTTTTAAAAAAAAAAATTCATTCCGGAGGTCCGTTTTGACCTCGAGCCAAAAGTAGTAAATATGAGTGTCGTTGGTTTTGTTTTGACGTATAAATTTTATAGTTGATATTTTTAGAGAAGTTTAGGATCATTCGTGGAAAGTAAGGTCGTGGGTTCCAAGTGTAGCGGACCAGTTTTGGCTTTTGAGGTAGGTTATGACTTAACTCTTTCAGATAGGGTTGGGTAGTAAATGATTGTACAAAATGCATGTTAAGGGTGAGAAATAATTATTAAAAATATCTATTTATGTGTTGTGCCTATGTGGTGGCCTATATGTGATGTAATTGTTGAAATTAATATATTATGTGATATGTGTGACCGTATGGGGTCCTAGCAATTTTGGTAGCCTTGAATACATGTGAATAATTATATTATGTTGTTAAAATACTGAAGCTGGTACCATTGGTGTATTATGATTATATTCATACTTTATTAGCATATGACATGTGGAAATTATTGGATGGAATAAAATAATGAGTGGATACTGGCTCATATGATTGTGGAAATATATCATTATGGTTGGTCGTGGAATATATATCATATGGTTGATTGTGGAAATACTAATTGTGATTGGTTATGAGCATTACATCCTCATATCATACTCATTCATGAAACATTGGTACCACCGTGGCAACACCTAAGTAACACTGGCAACATCTTTTTAAAAATCCTCCTCGAGGGATGTACCAAGAAGAGATTTGTAACACCTTATAAGATCCTTTTTAAGGGATGTGTCGGGAAGGATATACGAGATATGTGGATTGTATACGGGTTGAAAAACCCTCCATGAGTCCTGCGTTGGGAGGCTTTCCTCCGTAGGTGTATACGGGGATCGTACGACGATCCCGAAGGCTGTGCGACGATTTTATGCATCATCATCATCATATACATTGCACTTACTTTATTGTGTTATATTGCTATATTGACTTGTCATTTTTGTAATTGTCTTACCTTCTCTTACTTGTATTTGATGATCTTGTTTATGCATGTTCCCCCTTGTTCTACTTATATGTGATATAATACATATTTGTGTTCTATCGTGGTGTGATGTCATGATATATGTGATATATTAAAACTGTTAGTGCAAGCAGTGTGGGTGACCATTGTGAGACATTTTCTGATTACAGGTGACTGCCCTTAGTGTATATTTTGTATGCTTTATTTACCACTTTGCTTGGTCGGCCTATGATACCTACTGAGTACATGTGGACCGTACTCATGCCTACTGTGCCTTTTCAGTGTAGTTCCTAGCTCGAGTGCACCTCAACTTGCTTGACTCGGGCGATTTTTGGAGCTTTCAAGGTGGCAGTTGTACATTCATGTGTTCAAAGTTCACCTATATCTTTCTGTATTAGTTATGTCTTTATTTGTGTTCGGAGACATATATTTTACTTTGTGATTATTTTCAGATGTATTTGACTACGAAATTGTATTGTAGTTCTTCTATTGTTGACACCAGGTTTTGGGAGTTATGGTTGCATATGTTTATTTTATTCTTTCCACTTTTATTGTATCTATGTGGTTGAGCTTCATTCTAGAAGCCTTACCTTGGGGCTTTTTTTGTTTTTTCCCCGTGTGTATCATTTTGGGTGAGAGGCTTACTTGTCAAGGTTCGCTACGACGAGTTTCATCATGACCTATCAGATTTTGGGTCATGACAAATTGGTATTAGAGCTGCAAGGTTTTATTGGTCTCAATGGTGTAAAAATGGGATGTCTAATAGAGTTTTGCAGATCGGTACATAGACGTCCATATCTATCTTTAAGAGGCTATACGATGTCTTTAGGACACTTCCCTCATTTTATCTTTTATCGTGTGAAGTTCTTTCATACCTTGTGTTCTGAGTTGTGTTTCACTCTTTCTGTGTGTATGGTGTAGCTTAAACTACAAATCAGTGAGAGATGTTGTGAGGTATTTGTGGAGGTCGCTTGTCATTTGTAGACACCGTGATTCTTACGAGATGACTTGGAATTTGTTCGCCGAGGCTTTCCTAGAGAGATTTATGCCTTTCTGTTTGAGAGACCTATGTGGGATGAGTTTGATCATTTGGAATAGGGATCCATGACAGTTGCTTAGTATGAGGCACGCTTCCATGCCCTGTCCAGATATTCCTATGATAGCATTTCCACCGCGTATGAGCAGATATGAAAGTTTGTGAAAGGTTTGGATGTCTCCTTTCAGTTGGCTACGTCTCAGATGGTTGTGATTGGGGCTTTTTTTTATAGAATATTATGGATTATGCTAAGATGATAGAGGGTATTCTTCGTGCATCTCAGGGAGATGCCAACATGGCGCAATGCTTTGGTGAGTTCAGGAGTGAAACCTATCGAGGTAGCGATTTTAGAAGTTCTCGTAGATACCCTGGTAGGATAGTGCAAGTGGCTTTACAAAGTTCATGTGGAAGATCTTTTATTTAAACAGTCCAGGGTGGCAGTTTAGGCCCAGTTATACCCTCTCCTATTGAGATTGGTCATAGAGGTTGCTATATGTGTGAGGAGATTAGCCATGTGGCTAAGTACTGTCCCTGCTAGCTGATTAGAGCTACTCCTATTACAGCTGTGATAGGTAGAGATTCTACTAGAGGTGTGAAGGGTAAATGTAGTGGTACTCGTGGGGCTACTCAACCAGTTGGTAGTCATGGAATGTGTTATGCTATACCAGCCAAACTTGAGACAGAGGCTTCAGATGTTGTGATCACAGTATCATCCACATTTATTTTTTACCAGCATCTGTCTTATTTGACCCCTGATCAAATTTCTCCTATGTGTCTGTATTTTTTTCTTTGGGTTTTGATTTTTTTTGTGAGCCTCTTACCATACCTATTTGTGTATCTACCCTGATAGGTGATTCTTTACTAGTGGATCAGGTGTACCGATCTTGTGTTATGGCTTTTACCGGGCATGAGACTTTAGTTGACTTGCTTGTGTTAAATATGATTAATTTCGATGTTATTTTGGGTATGGATTGGTTGGCTCCTTATCATGTTATCCTATATTGTTATGCCAAGACCGTGACTTTAGCTTCATCGGATGTGCCAAGGATAGCTTAGAAGGTTGTCTTTCATTCTGGTCCTAAGAGGATTATATATTATGTTCAGGCTCATAAATTGGTTGAATGGGAGTAGTTAGAAAGAAGTGGTGGTTTTCAAATCTTCTTCTATTATCTTTTAAGAATTTAATTTGATTTTTTTCTCTTTTCTTTGTTTGTCTTCATTAACCTCTTCTCCCCTGAGTCACCCAAGTGTTTTTGCGAAAAAAGGTCATCTCAGTCTTTTTATTTCTATTTCACTATCACATTCTATAATATTAGCATATATAAATTTAATATTTTCAAAGTCTATTTAATCATTCTCCTTTTTTGCGGTTTCAACCATTCAAAGCTATGGTTTCTTGATTTTTCAGTGAGTCTTTTACAGACTGTTTTCTTTTTTTAGGTGAGTGTTTGTTAAAAGTTGTGGAAGAGTTCATTCTGTGATTTTCTTTTTGTTGTGATTATTAAGAATGTCTTTAAGATGCATATATGCATGTAACTATTCTTTTGGGAGGTGGTAGTGGCTAGTGCTTGGGCATTTTACAGTTGATGTTATGGTTCCATGCGTATATGCTCCGCACTTCTTTGCTATTAGTTGTCACGTTTCTATTCACTATCATCTTTTTATTTTAGTTACTACTTTGATTTGCTTCACTTGAGCCAAATGTTTTTTTGTAAATTGATTAGATTTGGGAGTTGTTGGTGATTGGTGAATGTGAATTTCTTAAATTTTACTGCTAAAAAAGTTCAATTTCCACATTCCCAATTTGTCATCTTTAACTATTACTACTAATACTCCTCAATTTGGTCATTACAATTTTCTCCGCATCACCGTCGATGGACTACAACAACCTCATGTTCTCAGCGGACAACCACTCCAACCACTCGACATTATCCTCTATTAACGTTTGGCTATTTTATGTGTCGGATAATTTCATCTCATTGGCTAGAGATTATTGAGCGGCATAATTTTAGGGTTCAATTAGATCTATCTCTACTGTCATCCCCAACATCCACTGTCGACTTAGATTTTGGCGACCCCATCAGTTTCGACGACCCCATTAGATTTCGGCGAGCGGCATTATTTTTTGATGAAATGAATCATCATTTTTTTCTTATTTCAAATCTCTTCTCCTTTCTTGATAACCCTTTTCAGGTACTACAAGTACAGATCTGGCACTTCAAGCGGGGATATCAAGATCCCGAGGACCAACATATTTTCCAGCGACCAATTACAGGGACATGGTACTAGGAGTAGGGTAAAGGCGATGATAACAAATTTTGGCAATCAATTTTTGTGCCAATTTGTCAGAATTTGACAAAACAATCAACAAAAAAATCCTTCACTACATCTTATCCCAGTATCAGGTGCACACATTTAATTTTTCTCTAGTTTATTCCGCTTTAGTTATTGGGTATAGGTTTCCTGTCTCTTTTTCTATCGTTATTTCTTGTCTGTTTTTCTTGATTGTTCCTATGGGATTACTGATTTTGGTTTATCCATAACTTAGTAGGTGTTCTTTATTAGCATACCTATTTACGGTGGGTAGGATAGTGCTTGTTGTTGCTTGTAAGTATCAAGACTGCTTCCTGGTTTTTGTTTGGTTTTTTTAGTAGTTTATAGTCGGACTATTTTGCTAGTCGTATTTTTTCTCCTTTTTCTTTATCTTCTTCTATCGTATCCTTTTGGGTGGTGGTTGGGGTGATATATGGTGGAGTAGGGTTATGTCATAGGTTAGGTTCAGGGCTGGGGGTGGGTTTTGAGTCTAGGGTTGGGGTCAAGGTGGAGTAGGGCTAGGTGGGATAAGGGTGCTTCTAGGTTGAGAGTTGGGTCCTGGAACATAGGGACACTTAAACGTAAGTCTATAGAGCTGGTGAAGATTCTTAGAAAGAGAAGGGTTAGTATAGCGTGTGTTCAGGAAATTAAATGGGTAGGCACTAAGGCCAGAGATGTGGATGGCTATAAGTTGTGGTACTCAGGTAGCGTGAGACATAGAAATAAGATAGGTATCTTAGTAGATAAAAAACTTTGGGAACAGGTGGTAGAGGTTAAGAGAGTCAGTGATAGGTTGATGTCGATTAAGTTGGTCATTGGTGGGTTTACGGTGAACGTTATTAGTGCCTACACTTCACAAGTAGGTTTGGACGAGGAGGAGAAAAAGGGCTTTTGGGAGGTTTTGGATGAGGTAGTAAGGGGCATCCGAGCACTGAGAAACTTTTCATGGAAGGAGATTTCAATAGACATATTGGGATTTTATCGAAAGGTTATGATGATGTGCATGGCCATTTTGATTTTAGGTAGAGGAATAAAGGTGAAGCTTCTCTTTTGATTTTTCTAGGGCTTTTGAGTTATGGATAGCGAATTTAAGCTTTTTGAAGAAGGGGGAACACCTTATTACGTTGCGTAGTTCAGTGGCCAAGATATAGATCAAATTTTTTCTCCTTAGGAAGGGTGATAAAGCGCTATGCTAAGACTGTAAAGTCATACCTAGAGAGAATCTTTTAATTTAACATAGGTTGTTGGTGACAGACTTGGTTATCAATAAGGGCTAAAAGAACAAGAGTGTAGAGGGTTGGCCTAGGATTAAGTGGGGTAGCTTGACTTTGGCTAGTACTTTAGAGATGGGGGAGAAGTTAAAGAGTAGAGAGGCTTGGGAGAGTAGGGGATGTGGATAGTATATGGGAGACTACTGCCAGTTGCATTAGGGAAACTGCTAGAGAGGTGTTGGGTGTCTCAAGAGGTCGATCTGCAAGCATCTAAGGGACTGGTGGTGGAATGAAGAGGTTAAGAGGAAGGTGGAGTCTAAGAAAACGGCGTATGCTAAGTTAGTTTAGAGCAAGGATGAGAAGAAAAGCCGAACAAATAAGGAAGAGTATAAGGTAGCTATAAGAGAGGCTAAGTTAGCGGTTACGACGGCTAAGACAACAACTTTTGAGAGCTTGTATACGGTCTTAGAGGAGAAATGCTGGGATAAGAAGTTGTATAGGTTTGCCAAGGCCAGCTAGCAGAGGGCTTATGACCTTGACCATGTGAAGTGCATCAAGGGAGAGAATGATACTATGTTGGTTGATGATGCCCTCATTAGGAAGAGGTTACAGTCCTATTTTCATAAACTTTTTAACTATGGGGGGGGACAAAGGTTTCATGTTGAAGGACTTGGAGAAATCTGAAGAGTTATACAATTATTGTTATTGTATGCATAACAAGGTTGAAGAGGTTAAGGGGGCTATTTGCAGGATGCTTTGGGGTAGGGCAACGGGCCAGATGAGATTTCAGTAGATTTTTGAAAGAGAATTGGCGGGGTAGGTTTGTAGTGGTTGACAAGGTTGTTTAACATCATTTTAGGGCGGCAAAGATGCCTGAAGTGTGGAGGTAGAGTATGATGATTCCATTATATAAGAACAACATAGACATCAAGAGTTGCAATAACTATTGAGGTATTAATTTGTTGAGTCATACTATGAAGGTTTGGGAAAGGATGGTAGAGTTGAAGCTGAGAAGGATCGTGACTATCTCTGAGAATCAGTTTGGTTTTATTCTAGGTTGCTCAACTACTGACGCCATTCATCTTGTGAGGAGATTAGTGGAACAGTTTGGGAGGAGGAAGAAAGACTTGCATATGGTGTTTATTGATCTTGTAAAGGTTTATGACAGAGTTCCCAGGGTGATTTTGTGGAGGTTCTTAGAGGCTAGAGGGGTGCTCGTGGTATACATTAGGTCGATTTAGGACATGTATAATGGCACAAAGACTCGTGTGAGGACAGTAGGTAGAGATTCAGATTATTTTTTGATTTTAATAGGGTTGCACTAAGGATCGACTCTTAGCTCTTTTTTATTTGCCGTGGTGATGGATGTTTTGACGTGACATATTCAAGGGGAGGTACTTTGGTGTATGTTATTTACTGAGGATATGGTACTGATTGACGAGACTCGGGGAGGAGTTAATGATAAGTTGGAGATCTAGAGATAGGACCTTGAGTCTAAAGGATTTCGATTGAGAAGGACCAAGATGGATTACTTGGAGTGTAAGTTTAGTGATGTGACATAGGAGGCTAATGTGGTTATGGATCTAGACGCTCAGGCCATTCAAAAGAGGGAGAGTTTCAAGTATCTGAGGTCTATGATTTAGGAAAATAGTCAGACTGATGAGGATGTCACGTATCATATTGGGGCAGGGTAGTTGAAATAGAGGCTCACTTCAGGAGTTTTATGTGATAAAAAGGTTCCCTCCGAAACTTAAAGGAAAGTTCTACCGAGTGGTAGTCCGACCCACTATGTTGTATGGAGTGGAGTGGAGTGTTGGCCAGTTAAGAACTCCTACATCTAAAAGTTGAAAGTAGTGGAGATGAGGATATTGTGGTGGATCTGTGGCCATACCAGGAAAGATAAGGTAAGGAATGAGATTATTTGAAAAAAGGTAGGAGTGGCTTCGGTGGAGGACAAAATGCAAGAAGTGAGGTTATGATGGTTCAGGCACGTGATGAGGAGAGGCTCTGATGCTCCAGTATGGAGGTGTGAGACATTTGCTTTGGATAGTTTTAGCGGGGTAGAGGTAGGCTAAAGAAATATTGGAGGGAGGTGATTAGGCATGATATAGAGCAGTTACAACTTACGAGGACATGACCCTTGATAGGAAGGAGTGGAGAATGCGGATTAGGGTAGAGGGTTAGGGGTGGGAGTACATCGGTAATAGTAGAGGAGCGTTCTTTATTTGTGTTTGTAGTTTCTTGTTTGTGGAGTTGAGTGATGTTTGTGCTTTTGGATTGCTAGTTTTTGGTATTATCTTGTGGATATAGTATTATCTTGTAGCTAGCAGTATTTATTTATTTTGCATATAGTACCAGTTTATATGTATTTATGTTTTGTGTTTTTTATACTATTATCGGTCCTAAGTCGGGAATCTATCGGAAACTACCACTTTAATTCACCTGAGGTAGTTGTATGGTCTGCATATATTCTACCCTCCTAAGACTCCACTATGTGGTAATACACTAGGTATGTTGTTGTTGTTGTTGAAGGCTTATAAATTCATTGAGAGGGGTTGTTTATCTTAGAGTCTGTTCGTGTTGTCCGTGAGTTTATGGGTGTGTTCCCTACAGACTTGCTTGGTATTTCTCTAGATCAAAATATTGATTTGCTATTGATGTTGAGCGGGCACCAAGCCCATTTCAATTCCTTTTTATAGGATGGCCCCAATAGAGTTGAAGAAACTGAAGGATCAATTACAGGGGTTGTTGGATAAGGGATTTATTCGACCTAGTATTTTACCTTGGGGTACACCTGTCTTGTTTGTGAAGAAAAAGGATGGGTTAATTTAGATATGTATTGATTATCAGTAGTTGAACAAGGAGACTTTTAAGAATAAGTATCCTTTTCCTCATATTAATGATTTATTTGATCAGTTTCAGGGTGTCACGATATTTTGAAAGATTGATTGAAGATCGAGGATTAAAGATTTAGATGTTCCGAAGATGACTTTTCAGACTCAATATGGTCATTATGAGTTCTTGGTTATGTTATTTGGGTTGACCAATGCCCTTGCCGCGTTCATGGAGTTGATGAACTGGGTGTTCTGATCGTATTTTGATTCCTTCATTATTTCATTTATAGATGATACTTTGATTTATTCTAAGAGTGAGGTTGAGCATGAGGAGCATTTGCAGACTTTGCTTCAGAGATTGAGGGATGAGAAATTGTATGCGAGTTTCTCTAAGTGCGAGTTTTGGTTGGAGTTTGTTTTTTCCTTAGGTCATGTGGTGACTAAGAAAGGTATTATGGTTGATACAACTAAGATTATCGTGATTCGTGATTGGGCTAGACCTACTTCTCCCACCGAGATTTGGAGTTTTATTGGCTTGACAGGTTATTATCGGTGTTTTGTTGAGGGTTTCTCTTTTATTATAGCTCCTTTGACTAAGTTGACTTAGAAGATGATTATTTTTATTGGTCAGATGTTTATGAGGGGAGCTTCCAAAAACTCAAGGATGTGTTAACTTTGGCTCCTATATTAGCTTTGACTTGGGAGGGCGTGGGTTTTACCATCTTTTGTGATGCTTCAAGTGTTAGGTTACATGCTCTGTTGATGTAAGAGGTCATGGTGATTGCTTATGTATCTCGTCAGTGAAGCCTCATGAGAGGAATTATCCTAACCATGATTTGGAGTTGTGCTCAGTTGTGTTTGCCTTGAAGTTGTGAAGGCACTACTTGTATGGAGTCCGTTGTAAGATCTTCTCAGATCATCGTAGCCTTCAACACTTCTTCACCCAGTGAGATCTTAATATAAGGCAACACTGTTGGCTTGAGTTGCTTACAGATTAAGATTTGACTATTCTCTACTATCTGGTCTAGGCTAATGTGGTTGTGGATGCCTTGAACCAAAAGTTGACTAGCATGGATAATTTGGCGCATCTTTTGACCCAAGAGTGGCCTTTGGCCTTAGAGGTTCAGTCTTTAGCTAACCAGATGGTTAGGCTTGAAATTTTGACACTTAGCCATGTTTTGGCATTTGTGGAGGCTAGATCTTCTTTGATAGAGCAGATTCCAGCTAACCAGTTTGATGATGTTAGATTGAGGTTGATTTGAAATAAGATGTTGAGTGGGGAGGCTAAGAAAGCCTCACTTGCTTCAAATAGAGTTTAGAAGATTGAGGGCCGAGTTTGTGTGTCGAGAGTGGGTGATTAGATTAGGTTGATCTTGGAGGAGGCCTACTGTTCCAAATATTCCATACATCCAGGTGTGACTAAGATATATCGTGATTTGAGACAACAGACTATTGGGGTGGCATAATGTGAGTTATAGCGGATTTTGTGGCTTATTGCCTAAGTTGTCAGCAGGTGAAGGCCGAACATATGAGACTTGATAGTTTGCTTCAGAGGGTACCCATTCCCAAGTGGAAGTGAGATGACTGGTTTGCCTCGTACATCTCATGATTCTTATAGTGTTTGGGTCATCGGGGATCGATTAACCAAGTCAACTCATTTTATTTTGGTTCAAGTTTTATTTAATGCTGAGAGCTTGGCCCGTATCTACATTCATAACATTGTGCATCTGCATGGTATGTCGATGTCTATTATTTCAAGTCGAGGTTCTGTGTTCACATCTTACTTTTGGGAGACTTTTCAGGATGAGTTGGGTACTCAGATTGATCTTAGCACAACGTTTTACCCCAGACGGATGGTCAGTCAAAGTGGACTATTCAGGTTTTGGAGGATATGCTCCACGCTTGTATGATTGATTTTGGTGGCCAGTGGGAGCAGCATTTGGCTTTAGCAAAGTTTGCATATAATAATATCTACCATTTTGATATCGACATGGCTTCTTTCGAGGCGTTGTATGGTAGGCGTTGTCTCTCATCAGTGAGTTAGTTTGATATTTTTGAGGTGAGACCCGTGGTACGGACTTGCTTCATGAGTCTTTGGATAGAGTCCAGGTCCTTTGAGTTTCACCCATGAAGGGTGTGATGAGGTTTGGAAAGAAGGGCAAGCTTAGCCTTAGGAATATTAGGAATATCGTCCCATATGAGATTCTTTAGACTGTTGGTGATTTGTCTTATGAGTTGTCTTTTCCCCATGATCTATCAGTTGTTTATCCAATTTTTTTATTTCTCTGCTTCGCTGCTATATTCCTGATGAGTCTCATGTCATTTGTTTGGAGTCGGTTTAGCTAGGTGAGAGGTTGTCCATTTGTTTGGAGCCAGTCTCCATTTTGGCTAGGGATATTAGGAGGTTGCGCTCTAGAGTTATCCCTGTGGTTAAGGTACAGTGGAGACATTGACTTGTAGATGAGGCTATATGGGAGGTCTAGTCTGATATGCGTAGTTCTTATCCCCAGTTATTCGTTGATTCAGGTATTTCTTTGCCTTAGTTCGAGGACGAACTAGACTTTTAGTGGTGGATGATGTAACGATCTAAAAATTTTAATGAAATATGTAAAATTTATGATTTTATGTGATTTGATTATTTTACCCTCCTCCCATAGTTACATTATGGTATTTCTGGGGTGTGGGGGTGATTGACATGATTTCCGATGCATTTTGGTACCATTTATGTGATATAGTGGTTTTTTATGGCTTTGAGAGCCTTATTTTGGACTTATGTATATATCTTTAGATCCATGCGATAGATGGCAGAACGGAATGGGCCAACATCTCTCTAATATCAATTTTAGGTTGGGTAGACCTTTGGTTAGAGTTTCGGTGGACCTGAGATCATTTCGACCTATTGGTCAAAAAGTTGGGAAAATGGAAATATGGGTGTGGGATCCACATTTGGTCGAAACAACCTCAAATGGAAAATCCAACTTCACCAGTTGATTCAGAACATCGATTTTAGGGTTGTAACATATTTGGTGTGATTTTACTACTTTTAAATCCCATTTCGACCCTCGATTTGAAAAATTGTAATTTCGAATTTTAGGGGTCAACTTTGTGAAAATGATGTTTTTTTAAATCTGATATCGCCGTTGAGTTTGGAGCGTCGAATTTAGTGTGGTTACATAGTTTTTTCGCATATATCGTACTCCGAACGAATTTCAAGCACCACGTCAAAGTTCGTTTGGACTTGGAAAAAACTGCAATATAGCAGATTTTTCTGCTATAAATAGCAACTTTTTAACCCCTTTTTTGATCCATTTTGTCCATTCTTTCGCCTTGCCTTTTCAAAGTTAAACCTTAAAATAGTGTGGGAGCCTAAAAGTGAAGTTTGTGGGAGCTTGGATAGATAGATTAACATTTATTTCTTGATTCTATTACGAATTTAAGGTAAGAATTCACCCTTTTTTTTAGTAATTTCTTGATTAATTTCTCAAAACACAAAAACATAGGGCTTGATTTTAAACTCAAATTTTACTCTTTTTCACTCGAATAATATTTTAATCTTATAATTTCTAGTTTTTCATCAATTTTACCTCAAAACTACTCTGATTCTTGATTTTAACTCGAATTTTAAAGATTTTACCCGGTGAAGCTTAAAAATGGTTTTCTTCGATTTGAACCTCGTTTTTTACTCTATTTGACTCGATTTGACTTGAATTAAAACTGTAGGTTTCTAAAGATGTGGGAAACATATGTTTGAAGTAAAGTTACGATTTTGCCTTTTTTTAAAAAAAACTCATTTCGGGAGTCTGTTTTGACCCCTTAACTAAAAGTAGACATATGGGTGTTGTTGGTTTTGTTTTGATGCATAGATTCTATATTTGATGTTTTTAGAGGAGTTTGGGATCGTTTGTGGAAAGTAAAGTCATGGGTTCAAAGTGTAGCAGACCGGTTTTGGCTTTTGAGGTAGGTTATGGCTTAACTCTTTTAGACTGAGCTGGGTAGTAAATGATGGTACAAAATGTATATTAAGGGTGGAAAATAAACATGAATAATGTCTATTTATTTGTTGTGACCGTGTGTGGGCCTATATGTGATGTAATTTTTTAAATTGCGATATTATGTGGTATGTATGACCGTATGGGGTCCTATGTAATATTGATAGCCTTGAATACATGTGACTAATAATATTGTGTTGTTATAATGCTTAATGTGGTGTCATTGGTGTATTGTGTTTATATTCATACTTTATTAGCTTATGAGACGTGGAAATTTATGGATGAAATAAAAATAATGAGTGAATATTGACTCATATGGTTGTGGAAATGTATCATTGTGGTTGGTTGTGGAATATATATCATGTGGTTGATTGTGAAAATACTCAATGTGATTGGTTATGAGCATTACATCCTTACATCATACTCATTCATGAAACATTGGTACCACCATGGTAACACCTGAGTAACATTGGAAATACCTTTTTAAAAACCCTCCCCGAGAGATATACCGGGGAAGATATACTGAACACCATATAAAATCCTTTTCGGGTGATGTGCTGGAAAAGAGATATGAGATATGTGGATTGTATATGAGTTGACGAACACCCATGGGTCCTGTGTTGGGAGACTTTCCTCTGTAGGTGTATATGGGGATTATGAGATGATCCCGGAGGTTGTGCAATGACCTCATTCATCATCATCATCATCATATACATAGCACTTTATTGTATTATATTTCCATATTGACTTTCCATCTATGCAATTGTCTTATCTTATCTTACTTGTATTTGATAATATTGTATATGCATGTTCCCCCTTGTTCTACTTATATGTGATGTAATGCACATTTATGTTCTATCTTGGTGTGATGTTACGATACATGTGATCTATTAATACTGTTAGAGAAAGCGGTATGGGCTACCGTTGTGGGACATTTTCTGATTGCAGGTGATGTGCTCTTAGTGTATATTTTGTATGCTTTATTTACTACTTTGTTTGGTTGATCTATGATACTTACTGTGTACAAGTGAACCTTACTCATGCCTACTGTGCTCTTTCGGTGCACGTCCTAGCTTAAGTGTGTCTCAACTTACTTGACGGAGGCCATTGTTGGAGCTTCCAAGGTAGCGATTGGACATTTATGTATCCATAGTTCACCTCTATCTTTTTCTATTAGTTATATATTTATTAGTGTTCGAAGATAGATATTTTCCTTTGTGGTTATTTTTTAGATGTATTTGACTCCGAAATTGTATTAGTAGTTCTTATACCGTTGACACCAGGTTTTGGGAGTTATGGCTGCATATGTTGATTTTATTCTTTCCATTTTTATTATATCTATGTGGTTTGGCTTCATTCTAGAAGCCTTACCTTGGGGGCATTTTTGTTTTTTCCCCATGTGTATCAGCCTTACCTTGGTGTTTTCCAAGAGGGGATGTAAATCTTATTTGGCTTATATTCGCGACACCAGTGATGTTTTTACTCCTTCCTTGGTGTCTGTTTGTGTTGTTCATCAGTTTATGGATGTGTTCCCTACGGACTTGCCTGGTATGCCTCCAGATTGAGATATTGATTTACTATTGATGAAAAGCGAGCACCAAGCCCATTTCTATTCCTTCTTATAAGATAGACCCAATAGAGTTGAAAAAACTGAAGGATCAGTTGCAGGAGTTATTGGATAAGGGATTTATCCAACCTAGTATTTCACCTTGGGGTGCGCCTGTGTTTTTTGTGAAGAAAAAGAATGGGTTTATGCGGATGTGTATTGATTATCAGTAGTTGAATAAGGTGAAAGTCAAGAATAAGTATCCTCTTCCTCGCATTAATGATTTATTTGATCAGCTTCAGGGTGCTATGATATTTTTGAAGATTGATTTGAGGTTCGGTTTTGACCAGTTTAGGATTAGTGTTTCAGATGTTTTGAAGATGGCTTTTCGAACTCGATATATTCATTATGAGTTCTTGGTCATGTCCTTTTGGTTGACCAATGCCTTTGCCACATTCATGGAGTTGATGAATCGAGTGTTCTAACAATATCTTGACTCCTTCATTATTGTATTTATAGATGATACCTTGATTTATTCCAAGAGTGATGTTGAGCATGAGAAGCATTTGCAAACTGTTCTTTCGAGATTGATGGATGAGAAGTTGTAAGCAAAGTTCTCTAAGTGCAAGTTTTGGTTAGAGTCTGTTTCTTTCTTGGGTCATGTGGTGACTAAGGAAGGTATTATGGTTGATCCAACCAAGATTGTCGCGGTTCTTTATTGGTCAAGACCTACTTCGCCCACCGAGATTTGGAGTTTTGCTGGCTTGGAAGGTTATTATCGGTATTTTTTTAGGGTTTTTCTCCTATAGCAGCTCCTTTGACTAAGTTGACTCAAAAGAAGATTTTCTTTTAGTGGTTATATTATGAGGGGAGCTTCCAAAAGCTCAAGTATATGTTGACTTTAGCTCCTTTGTTAGCTTTGCCTAAGGAGGGCGTGGGTTTTACTATATTTTGTGATGCTTTAGGTATTGGATTAGGTGTTGTGTTAATGCAGAAGGGAATGTTGATTACTTATGCATCTCGTAAGTTAAAGCCTCATAAGAGGAATTATCCTACCCATGATTTGGAGTTGTGCACAGTCGTGTTTTCTTCGAAGTTGTGGAGGCACTACTTGTATGGAATCCATTGTGAGATCTTCTCAGATTATCATATCCTTCAGTACTTTCTCACCCAGAGAGATCTTAATATAATGCAGCACTTTTGGCTTGAGTTACTTACAGATTGTGATTTGACCATTCTTTACCATCCTGGCAAGGCTAATATGGTTGCGGATACCTTGAGTTGGAAGTTGACTAGCATGGGTATCTTGACGTATCTTTTGACCTAATTAGAGGTCTTTGGCCTTAAAGGTTTATTCCTTAGCTAACCAGATAGTTAGGCTTAAAATTTTGACACTTGGGTCTTTTTCGGCATTTATGGAGGCTAGACCTTTTCTGAAGGAGCAGATTCAAGCTCATTAGTTTGATGATATTAGATTGAGGTTAATCGAGATAAGGTGTTGAGTGGGGAGGCTAAGGAAGCCTCACTTGATTCAAATGGAGATTTGAGGATTGGGGATTGAGTTTGTGTGTCAAGAGTGGGTGATTGGATAAGGTTGATATTGAAGGAGGCCCATTGTTCCATATATTCCATCCATCCAAGTGGGACTAAGATGTATCGTGATTTGATATAGCACTACTGTATGGGTGTCATGAGGCCAGATATAGCAGATTTTGTGGCTCGTTGCCTATGTTGTCAGCAGGTGAAGATCGAGCATTTGAGACCTGGTGGTTTGCTTTAGAGGTTATCTATTCCCGAGTGGAAGTGGAAACGGATCACCATAGACTTTATGACAAGTTTGCCTCATACATCTCAGAGTTCTAACAGTGTTTGGGTCATCGTGGATCGATTGACCAAGTCAGCTCATTTTATTTTGGTTTAGGCCTTATTCAGTGTTGAGAGCTTGGCCCGTATATACATTAGTGACATTGTGGGTCTGCATGGTGTGTCGATGTCCATTATTTCAAATTGAGGTCCTATGTTCACATTTTACTTTTAGGAGACTTTTCAAGATGAGTTGGGTACTCAGGTTAATCTTAGCATAACGTTTTACCCCAGACTGACAGTCAGTCAGAGTAGACTATTTAAGTTTTAAAGGATATGCTCTGCACATGTGTGATAGATTTTGGTGGCCAGTGGGAGCAGCATTTGGCTTTAACAGAGTTTGCATATAATAATAGCTACCATTCCAATATCGACATGAGTCCTTTCGAGGCACTGTGTGGTAAGCGTTGTCGCTCCCTAGTGGGTTAGTTTGATATTTCAGAGGTGAGACTCCGAGGTATGGACTAACTTCGTTAGTCTTTGGATAGTGTCTGGGTCATTCAGAATAGACTTAGAACGGCTTAGAGTAGGCAGAAGTACTATGCTGATCATAGACTTTGTGCCTTAAGATTTGGTATTGGTGATCGTTTTTTCCTTCGACTTTCATCCATAAAAGGTGTGATGAGGTTCAGGAAGAGGGAAAAGGTAAGCCTTAGGTATATCGGCACCATTTGAGATTCTTCGGGCTGTTGATGATGTGGCTTCTGAGTTGGTTTTCCCCCTGATCTATCAGCTGTTCATCTAGTTTTTTTGTTTCTATGCTTCGCTGTGTTATTCTTGATGAGTCTTATGTCATTCGTTGGGAGTTGGTTCAGCTAGATAAGCGGTTGTCCTTTGTTGAGGAGCCGGTCTCCATTTGGTTTAGGGATATTAGGCGGTTGTTCTCTAGAGTTATCCCTGTGGTTAAGGTGTAGTGGCGACATCAACTTATAGATGAGGCTACTGGGGAGGTCGAGTCTAATTATGTGTAGTTCTTATCCCTAGCTCTTCATTGATTCAGGTATTTCTTTGCCTTAGTTCTAGGACGAACTAGATTTATAGTGGTGGATGATGTAACTACCTAAAATTTTTGATGAAATATGTGAAATTTGTGATTTTATGTGATTTGACTGTTTTACCTCTCCCCATAGTTACATTATGGTATTTCTAGGGTGTGGGAATGATTGACATGATTCCCGGTGCATTTTGGCACCATTTATGAGATATTGTATTTTTTGATGGTTTTGAGAGCCTTATTTTGAACTTATGTGGATATCTTTTGATCCGTGCAACGGATGGCTAAACGGACTGCGCCAACAACTCTCTATTATCGATTTAGGTTGGGTAGACCTCTAGTTCGGGTTCCGACACACCCGAGCTCATTTCGTCCTATTGGTCAGAAAGTTGGAAAAATGAAAATATGGGTGTAGGACCCACATTTGATTGAAACGACCTCGAATGGAAAATCCGACTTCACCAATAGATCTGGAACGTTGATTTTAGGGTGGTAACATATTTGGTGTGATTTTACGACTTTTAAATCTCATTTCGACCCTCGATTTGGAAAATTATGATTTTGGATTTAGTGTGGTTATATAGTTTGTTTGCATATATCGAACTCCGAATGAATTCCGAGCACCACATTCAAGTCCGTTTGGACCTGAAAATAGCAATTTTTTAAACTCTTTTTGGCTCATTTTGTCCCTTCATTCACTTCGGCTCTTCAGAGTTATAACCTAAAATAGTGTGGGAGCTTAAAAGTGAAGTTTGTGGGAGTATGGATAACTAGATTAACATCTATTCTTGATTCTATTACGGATTTGAGGTAAGAATTCACCCTTTTCATAGTAATTTCTTGATTAATTTCTCAAAACCTCAAAAACATTGGGCTTGATTTTAAATCCAAATTTCACTCATTTTCACTTGAATAATATTTTAATCTTATAATTACTAGTTTTTCATCAATTTAACCATTAAAACAACTCTAATTCTTGATTTTAATCCGAATTTTAAAGATTTTACCGATTAAGCTTAAAAATATTTTTTCTTCGATTTGAACCTCATTTTTAACTCGATTTGCTTTGAGTTTTCAACTATAGGTTTCTAAAAACATGGAAAATGCAGTTTTGAATTAAAGTTATGATTTTGCCCTTCTTTTTCGAAAAAAACATTTCGGGAGTTTGTTTTGACCCCGAATAAAAAGTAGTTAATATGGGTGGTGTTGATTTTATTTTTACATATAGATTTCATATTTGATGATTTTAGAGGAGTTCAGGATCGTTCGTGGAAAGTTTGATCGTGGGTTCAAAGTGTTGCGGATCGAGTTTTGGCTTTTGAGGTAGGTTATGGCTTAACTCTTTCAGATTAGACTGGGTAGTAAATGATGGAACAAAATGCATAATAATGGTGGTAGCTAATCATGAAAAATGACTGTTTATGTGTTGTGCCCGTGTGGGGGCCTATATGTGATGTAATTGTCGAAATTGAGATATTATGTTATATGTGTGACCGTATGGGATCCTATGTGATATTGAAGCCTTGAATACATGTGAATAATAGTATTGTGTTGTTATAACTCTTAATGTACCATTGGTGTAGTGTGATTATATTCATACTTTATTAGCATATGAGACATGTGGAAATTTATGGATGAAATGAAAATAAAGAGTGAATATTGGCTCACATAGTTATGAAAATGTAGTATTGTAGTTGATTATGAAATATATAACATGTGGTTGGTTGTGAAAACACTCATTGTGATTGGTTATGAGCATTACATCCTCATATCATATTCATTCATGAAATATTGGTACCACCGTGGCAACATCTGAGTAACACTGGCAACACCTTTTAAAAAATTCTCTCCGAGGGATTTGCCGGGAAGGAGATATTGTAACACCTTATAAAACCCTTTCTGAAGGATGTGTTGTAAAGGAGATATGAGATATATGGATTGTATATGGGTTGATGAACCCCCTATGGGTCCTGCATTGGGAGGCTTGCCTCCGTAGGTGTATACGAAAATTGTGTGCGATCTCGGAGGTTGTGCAACGACCTCGTGCATCATCATTATCATCATCATATACATTGCACTTACTTTATTATGGTATATTACCATATTGACTTTTTATCTATGTAATTGTCATATCTTCTCCTATTTGTATTTGATGATCCTTTATATGCATGCTCCCCCTTGTTTTACTTAAATGAGATATAATGCTTTGTGTTCTATCTTGGTGTGATGTTACAATATATGTGATATATTATAACGTTTAGTTCAAGTGGCTTGGGCTACCATTATGAGACATTTTCTGATTGCAGGTGACGTGCCCTTAGTGTATATTTTGTATGCTTTATTTACTACTTTGCTTGGTCAGCCTATGATACCTACTGAGTACAAGTGGACCGTACTCATGCCTACTGCGCCATTTTGGTGCAGGTCCTAGACCGAGTGTGCCTCAACTTGCTTGACTCGTCTATTGTTGGAGCTTCCAAGATAGTGGTTGGACATTCATGCATCCGGAGTTCACCTCTATCTTTCAGTATTAGTTATGTTTTTATTTGTGGTCGGAGGCAGATATTTTTCTTTGTGGTTATTTTTCAGATGTATTTGAATTAGGAATTGTATTAGTAGTTCTTATATCATTGACACTAAGTTTTGGGAGTTATAGTTGCATGTGTGATTTTATTCTTTTTTGTTTTATTATATCTATGTGGTTCGGCTTCGTTCTAGAAGCCTTACCTTAGGGGAACTTTTGTTTTTTCCCGTGTGTATCAGTTTGGGTGAGAGGCTTATTTGTCAAGGTTCGTCGCGACAAGTGCCATCATGACCTATTGAATTTTGGGTCGTGACATAATTTGACCAACTATCTAAGGTATTTAAATCTAAATTAAAAAGTAACTATTAGTGTTCAAATTCAAATTGACTATTAACTATTATCTCCAATTAATGACATTTCACACATACATATATCACATGACATCCATAGTATATAACAATCCCCCTTGAATGTCCATTAGTAGATTAAGTTTCTCGTTAATACCTTCTATGAAAATCCAATGGGAAGAAGCCCAGTGAAGAAAAAAGAGTACACACATCTTGTAATACGCCTTTAATGTTGCCTCACTAAAAATATTACCAGGAATATCCGATTTGGACAAAACCTTGATTAAGAAAAAAAGAGTACAACGCGTATTTTACTTCTCCTGATGAAAAATTCAATTTAATAACTTGAACATCCGTGTTTCAATCTTATGCACCATCTTCTTCAAAGTTGCAGTTAGTAGAGACTTGATAAATCTACCAACAATATTGTCAATTGAATAAATCTGTCGCACGTTGATATCACCATTCTTCTGGAGGTCGTGTGTGTAGAAAAGTTTTGGCAAAATGTATTTCTTTCTATTCTTTTTTTATGAATCCCCCCTTTAGTTGCGTTGTGCATGTTGCATTATCTTTATATAAAATCGTAGACACTTTATAACATTCTAGACCATATTTTTTCTTAAACGAGATGTATCATAGATATCAACCACAGACATTCTCGACTTGCTTCATGAATAGCAATCATCTCAGCATTATCTTTAATAAGAATGATCGATTATTTGGATATTTATTTTGCGGAGTTAAGCTACTATCAACATTATCGTGGATGCTAAAATTAGTCATTTCAATTGCACTCTAATTATCATAGTTCTAAACTATTTATATATATTAAAAAAGCTACCGTATTGGTCTGGTTCCTTCTGTTGCCTTTTGCTTCACCTCTATGAACCTGGTCTCTTCTTACTTTTATAAATACTGACCACATAAGGTAATGATGACAGTAATCTTGATAATTAATTAATCTAAGTTTGAATAACTGCAAGATATTACTAGTCCATAAAGTTTGAATAACTGCAAGATATTACTAGTCCATAAACGTCTACACAAATTTTTCAGAGTGAAGATTTTACTCCAATTGATCGGGTTTTTATTTTCTCTTTAGAAAAAAAATGGACAAGTTTCTAAGTGAAAAATGTAAGTAAGAATCAGCCAAGTTAAAATAATTCTCTTTTTAATATGACTGAACTACTAAAGCATGAATTAAGAGAAACTATTTTCAAAAGTTGATCAATTGATATCTCTCAACAATTTTTTTGTTCAGCACATGGCATTGAAGCTTCAATTAGCTTAACCTATCAAGAACTAACTTAAAACTTTCTATCTAATAATGATTTAAAGAAGTGACAACTATTGTATACTTCATAGGACACCATGATGTAGTCATATCTTCATATATAAGTAAATAGCCCATTTGAGATTTAATTTCATGTGGATCAGATAAATACCTTTTCAATATTTGTTCATTGATGGACAAATATTTTATTTGTCAAGTACTCTGAGTACATATCCAGTACTACATATTGTTAGCTTCCTCATTAAAAACCTTGTCAGAAAAATCCTATGGCATATAACCCCGACTAATGAAAAAAGAGTGCAACATATATTATACTCGCACCGAATAAAACATAACTTAACTCTTATAAAGGATGCCCCACAATTCATAAGTGCACCAACTTCACTTAAATATGATACTTACTAATCATTTTCATGAGATTAAAATTGATCTGTTTCAAGCTAAGAGATTTTTATAATCATTGGGGTATTCAATGAAATTGCTTTATAACATTTTAAACCCTCTAACGATTTTCATATATTCTTTGTCATCTAGATAGATATGTCAATAATTTATTATACATATTCTGATTTTTCAATATTGTTAGACTGAAACAAACCTCATTTCATCCACCATAGGAGAACAATTCTCCTACAATAATGCTAGAAACTTAGTGAAAACTTTTTGCCCCAAGGCACAAGTCAGATTTTATATCTTACAAACTTTGTTTTTCACATAATAACTCATTTGTACCCTACTGACATTATACCTCTGATCTTTGAATTATGAGTCCAAATATTCACTTTTCAAGTGAAATAAATTATTTGAATTACATACTTTTATTTGGTCTATAACTTATTTGTTCATATTTTTTGACAGATTTATATTCAAGATCCTCGATACGGTTTATAATATTGAGTTCTATATATATCAAAGATATCATCGATGATAATTTGATATTGGTTCCATAAGACACACTTATGAAGATCTCTTCATATTCATTACTATTCAGGTACTTGAACCTTAGCCAAGATTTTATGAAGTGTTAAGTCAGGGCTCTTGTAAAGAACTTGCTTCATTATCATGACCATCTCAATCATTTGCTCCTTTCCTCCTTCAAGGAATTTTACCTTTGAAATCGATTGGTCTATCCTACTTCAGGCGTGCCATAGACTCTGTACTTTTATAGACTTTTTATTGAAGCATTTACAGTTGAATTATCATATAGAGCAAACATATCTGACAATTAGTTTGCAACATTTTGCAAATGATTTATCTCTTGAACTTCAAGTTCATATATATATTTTTTATGAGAACTAGATAATTTATTTCATACATTTTCAACTGTTAATCAACTTTTCACCTAATGTTAGAAAATCTAACATTTATCCCAATCTTATTTTGAGATCCATCTTTGTGAGTTGGGATGAAGCAATTAAATCATATACCGCACATTCAAATTTTCAAATAAAAATTATTTGGTTTCTGATCCTGAACCAATAGTGAAAAAGGAAGCCTTGTTGGCTTGATGCATACGAATGCTGCTATATTTTAAATGGCACATCCCATATAATTTTTTTTTTGAAAGATTTGTTCTCATAATTAATGATTTAGCTAGAATTGAAGGCATACAATTTCTGCTAAATCCTGCTAAATCAACTAGCATAATCAACATAATTATGCTTTGAAATCGTGCTCTTAATTTAATAATTCGGGCAAATAACTTTGCAAAAAAATAAAATGCAAGTTAATAGAAAAGCACATGTGACCATTTCATAGATGCATATATTAAGCTATGTAATAATAACTGATCCATATGGCAGACAAATGAGCTCATATTCACCTTTTTGTATGTTTCAAAATTTTAGGAAATGCAATCCCAACCTTAGCTGGTACAATGATCAATTCATTGTGAGAACAAGTAGAACAAGAAAATCCATGAAGAAATTTCTAATTCTTCAATATATAACCACATGAATTCTCAATTATTTTGCATCAGCTTTGAACCGGAATGGTCAACCGTCATACCAACTGATATTTATTTCAATAAATTTTTAATTTACTATTGCAATTGATTCCTTCATAATACTCATATTTGTGTATTAAAAATAGGAGAAAAAGTACGAATAACTTTGGACATAAATATTTATAACCCTCGCCGATTGTAGTAATATGAAGATGTAACATCTTTTCATTATTTATAACCTCAATATAATTTATCTTTGGCCAATGTATTTGAAACTTATTAAGTTTATTTTGAGACTTACTAAAATCTCAATATTATGAACAATTTCATTCCTCCGAATAATAACATTAAGCTCTTTTGGAGCTCTTCATTAATTTTTTGTTCTATCACATATTTCACACACCATTAATATGGTGAATATCTCCTTCAAGGAGAAAATCATATAAGTACGATCATAATATTAAAACATTATATAGACAAGACTTGTTTCTTACTTTTACCTTTTGGTAATCCATGATAAACATATCAAAATATTTATGGCATACTATAAGTACGCGATCAATAACCGTTTATGGCAAAATAAAATTTTCTGTATTTTTCTCAAACCTCCCGTAAAGGTGAGATGTGATATTTATCCAACCACACATGAGTATGTCCGTATTCATAATTTAATCACATCTTGATACAATCATTTCAAGAATGGTCGAGCATCAACTATGCTTATCAAAAGTTTCATTCTCTTCGAGAAATGAATTATAATCATATGTACATGCTTCAAAAAATTTTATTAGAAACTCATTCTCATGCGATGAAATTTATTATATTACATGACAAACCTTAACATCACTTTGAAAGGTCAAATACACCATAACTTTATATTTTTTTATTTTGATGGAGGATATAAAACTTATATCAAATTAAGTCGCACGACAATCACGTGTGCAACGACCTTTCATAGTATGCCCATTAGTGGCAAAAATTATCATCACCATTTGAAGGATCATATAAGAACCCATAATGTTCTTCAAAGAATCTTCTAATTCTTTAATATATTATATTGTGTAATACTCAATGTGCACATCTTCGACATGGCAAAATCATTCATACCAACTTATGCACTTATTTTATTAGTAAACTAGTAAAATTAGTTGGGCTTTGCACGGTCTAAGACTATGAGATTAAGATCATATTATGGAATTCATGTTAATGAGAAACTTGATCCAAATCGAGCAAAGTATTCCCTCCATTTCAGTTAATAAAACATATTAACATCGCGTAATGAATGTGTTTTAGAAAGAAAAAAATTCATGTACATATAAAACAAAAGTAAACTCCTAAAGAAAGACTGAATATAACATCAAAATATATTAAATGCTAAGGTGCAACAAAAATAGTTCTAAATTAGTGTTGATTTCTTGTTTGATCAATTTGCCTATTATTTTTGTTCTCACACACCTTCACACTCTTACACATATCACCTATGTATTCCTTAGTTTTACCGCCTAGATAATACAAAAGAGTTGTTGGCAATAATAGAAATAGGAAAAAATGATATCAGGAGAATAAAAAAAAGTGTTTCGATAGCCATTTATTCTTCTGATTCAGTTTCTAGAGTTCTTTTAAAATTGTGGCATTCGGGCTAGCTTTCACGCATATAAAAAATCTACGGGACATTGCCCACCATCCACCATAAAAATATATCAGGTAACTCACTCTATCCACTAACACTAAGACAATTGAAAAAAATCACCTAGTATTTTTTTGGCTCGACAGGAATTTGAACTTGAGACCTTGAGCTCTCAACCCACTTCATTTTGAGATTTACCTGCAAAAATTTAAGATTTGTATCTCCATCATGCATAAAATGAACTAAACACCAACATGATATGTTAATGTCGTACCAGTAAACAGTTACCACAGAGGAAGAGAAAAAATTGAAATGGCCAAACTGACCATTTATATGTTGAAGAGAACATAAATAGATGTTACACATGATAAGTAAAGAAACAATTAATGCGGGAGGAAAAAAGTTGATTAGAAGTATTTAGAGACCATTTTTCTTTCCCTCCAGGTGTTCGAAACTCTGCATTGGATCCCGACTAATCTCGATTTATGTCTCGAAGGACTCATATGAAAAAAGCGCTCCCTTCCAAGGATTTTTTCTTATTCAAAATTTGAACTCGAGACCTCTTATTAGAGAAGGAGAAGCCCAGTCCATTCTAACACATTCACTATGGTGTCTTTAGAGACTTTTGAACTATCAAAAAACCACTAATACAGTAATGAGAGAAGGGACTTTTTGATTTTGGACAAACAGAAATGTCAAATTTTTTGATACTCATATTTTTTTTAATAGCCTTATCTAATACTCATTATATTATTAGGCTAAGGAGAAATTTGAAAGGCATTGAGAACATGCATGCAAATCTACAGTCGATGTTCTCTCCTTTTTTTCATATAAAATTCTGAAGCAAGAGGAGAGTTAGAATTAGGAATGCAAGTAGTCAATTTGTGTATATCAAATGAAACTGATATTTATTTTAAATTGGATCCCCAAATTTAAGAACGCTAAACCCACTCTAGGAGCACAATAAATTTACAATAAGAAGCATTCTTATATACTCTATAAAAATATTGTACAGAGTAACATGTGTAAATATATCTTCTTTGCTTCTAATTGATAGCATATTGTTAGTTGTAGGTGATGATTGACGTATAACTCTATTATATGTGCTTTGTGTTCCTTGAATTATTAGGTAGTCAAAGAAATAACATACAATAAAACAAAGAGTTAAAACTCATTTAAAGTATATACCTACGTCAAAGCAGGGCTTCTTACCTTCAGGAAAATCAATAGAAAATAGTATATGATTTGGCTGCTGAGAAGCAGTACATATGCTTTTTCTTATTACCACTTCTCTTTTATGTTCTTAGACTTTTTTCGTGCATAGAGGATAAACTAACTGATCTTTTAGGGAGGTATTGAAGAGCTATAACATAAGAAAAATTCAAACAAAAGCATAACAAACTCTCGCAAAATCACCATTCAAAGATCATAGGAATTAAATGAAGCAGAAATTGCTTTAAAAAGGAGAAAATAGATAAATATCAATGTTGCTCATTGGAAAGATAAAATAAACATAAAGCCGATAAGCGACTAACAAACCAAAAGCCCTACTACTTAACAATCAACATACTATTTTTCAATCGGACCACTGATGGCAGAACCTAAAAAATAGAATATCAAAAGAATTAGTCCTAAAAAATCAGCAACAAGTATATTAAGGGGTTAACTTGTATCTTCAAAGGGGATATATATTGACTTCAAAATTGAATTGCGCGCAGAGTAGATTGAATTTACCTTTTATTTCACCCTTGGGGTTCACAATCACACCAGCATTATTTGCCAAACAAAAATCAAATTAATCGGAGATAGATTTTTAACACCAGAGGAAACTGACTTCATCTAGGCAAAATTCAGCTACAATAATGTACAAACAAAAAAATTGGGTGCACACAAAAACAAAGCAAGCAAGTGATTTCAGAAAGAAGAAATAGAGTAGCTACTGAATAAATTAATATGATAAGTTAATAAGTCTTTTACCAACCACAACAATTGGCAGCAGCAAGAACAACACATAGAAACAAATGCATGACAACTGACTCATTAAAAGACCCTCAACCCTGAATCAGTTAGTGCATTGGGCCACTCTATATGTAGTGGTAGAGCCACCCTCAACCCGGAAATTTACAGTGTTTAGCTTGGTCATAATTTTAATACCATGTATATAGTATATACTATATGTTGACTCCCCTTGGTTTCTACACAATCTGTTTTTTTTATATTGCGATAAAATTAACGGCTCCACCCCTGTCTATACGAATCTATACATCCATTAGATTATATTATAAAGTCCATCTAATTTCAGATGGAGAAAAGGGAATAACAGCTAATGTATTAGCTAAAAATACAAAAAAAATGAAATCTATTAATTAATGATATAGAGAAATACAGGCACATATCCATCACAATATAACTACCCATGTATTCAAACATATCTTGTATTATAATTCTAACTACTTCCAAAAATTAATACACTCAATAAGCATTTTAAAATGTGAAGAAGTAAACACGCAAAGAAGCCAAAAGGGGCTCAACATCTACAATATATACAACATATCTAATGTGGTTCCACAAAGTGGGGTCTGGGGAGGATAGAGGGTCTCTCACACTTTACCCATACCTCAAAGAGACAAAAAGGTTATTTCAGGTAGACCCTCGACTTAAAGAAAAATAGTCCAAAGCAGTTCCAAAAGGAGTAAGTACAAGGAAACAACAGATTGTAACAAAAATTAACAAACAACATAACAGAAATCAAGACGCAACATGAAGTAAAAGAATTGAACTGTCAACTGCTACGTACTAACCTTCTATCCTAATCATTGTCCACCATACCACACAGTCCTATCTAAGATCATGTCTAGTATATATACATTCAAATATAATGTAATTTTTCATCAAAAGGATCTGCCTAGATCCACCCCTACCTCCACTCATATTCATCATTAGCCATAACAACAAACAAAACCAATGGATAAAATAGACTTACAACTGGAAAGAGCATATAAATTTTATGACAAATCACCATTTCAATATCTACAGCATGATCCAATACGACCATCCAATATGACTAACCCATTTTTACAAACAAAATAATAACAAAGATACTTCAAAATATACCTTCAACTTCTATATTCAGCAAAAATGAAGAATACGGAACTAAAGAATACATCAACAATAATCAAGTATGGAAAAGTAAATAAATGTCAATTACAAAAAGAAAAATTTACCTTGTGATTCGAGAGAACAACAAATTAAAAGGAGGTGGAAAAATAAAGAGGAAGAAGGGGTAAAGACGTCGGATACAAATTAAAACAGTGAAAAGCAGAGGAAGATAAGCAAGCATAATCAAGAGAATTAACTACAGTGGCCGGCTAATGAAGTTCTAAAACCTAAAATATTAAAGTAGTCATTTATTGTAATAGGATTAAAAATATGGGAAAAAATGTCAAAAAAGGATAAAAAGAAAAATGACATTCCTGGATTGTGAGACATGTCACGTCAGCAGATTAGTTAGTCTCTTATATATATATATATAGAGAGAGAGAGAGAGGGATTTCAAGTTTACCATGACATATGATTTTTACTTACTAAATTTCAGATTTATTATAACATGAATAAATTTTCAAGTCTAATCTTTTGGAGTATATTTCATAATATTTCTTCTCAATTATTCTATCTCTTATGGAGGTGTTACTCTTATCACATTCACCCCAGGAAATGGATCTGTAGTTATAACAATCAAAATTCTCATTCCCCGAGAATGAAATATAATTTCACCTTAAGACGATCAAATTATGATAGTTTAGAATCTCTTTCAAGATATTGCTTCTCCATGAGCAAATCGAGGCATACATATAATGCAACCAAAGATTTTGTTCTTTTCTACACCCATATTTCATATTCATAAATTCAATCATGTCTTCTTTCTGACACATTATACATTGCTACTACATTCACTTCAGGAAATGAAACATATTCAATGGGACATATTTCATGACTTTTCACCAAAATTTTACCTTAGTCATCATTATATCATCAATATGGTGCATTGAGATTCAAACTCAACGTCTTATACATATAAAAGTGTCTTAGATCAAAATCGATTGGACTTAAACCAAACATCTTATCATTATGTTGCATCGGAACTCTAATTCGATGTCTTACCCTCTTAATGACATGAGACTTAAATCCATCATCACACCCTCAAGCCAATAACATGTTAAGCCAAAGTATAGTAGACTCAAACTTGAACCTATAACAATATCATCAATTTGTGATTATCAGTATTCTTTTCAAACTTAATTAAAGACATGAGTTAATGATATACTTATGTTATCATAAATAGTAGAAAGGTGAAATTCAAATCGTGATATGCATAGTTCTTGCGGTCTTTCCTTCTCCATCCTTTGATCCAATTTTATTTTCTTAGCCTTCAAATATTGAGATGATAACACTGATAATGGGTTATAAAATAAACACAAAATATCAATATCAAACTTAGAGAAATTAGAGAACTTTAAAGAATTTTAGTAGTACTTTTGTTTTACTATTTTTGATATATCAATAAAAATTGTACAAAAGAGTGACTATTTATAGACCACCAAACTTACTCCTTAAGGTTGGCGAGCTTGATATCAAGTTGGCAACTTGACCAACTTTCTTAGATATTCAAATCCAAATTGAACAAGTAACTTCAAGTTAACAATTTGACCAACTATCTTAGGTATTCAAATTCAAATTGAACAAATAATTCTTAACAATCAAAGTCAAATTGACTACTAACTATTATTTCTAATTAATGACATTTCACACATTTGTCTTTTCAGAGCTATCGCCCCAATAAAGAAAAAAGATTCTTGTGATAGGCCCTGTCCCTGGTAAAAAATATAGTGAAATAACCTTCCCTATTCTTAAATATCTGTATTTTATGTTTTTTTGTTCTTTTGTAAATTTTCTCCTTTTATGTCCCGTCTTTAAGTATTTTTTTCCCTGTATTTTCTTTTTCCAACCTTTTCCTTTTTATTTTCTCCATCTAATAAAAGGATAATCGAATAAAGAGTAAATGTCGGGCCTTTTTCTATCTTTTTCATCCATTTTTCTTTTTTTCCCCTTTTTTCAAATATTAACAGCTCCAATTACGTGGGTATAGTTTCCTCAATTAGACAATATTATTTTCTGAAAGAAGTCTTTCTGATTTCTAGATGATATATTATATGCATATTAGTTATTCAATTCGAAGAATGCAAAGCTAGTTATGACCTAGTTCTCAAAAGAGAAAAATGCAAAAGCTATGCTGCCATTATACGCTATTATTTTAATTCAATCCCAATTTAGTTTCAGTTTTGATATAAAGGTATCGAGAGACTAAAAGAGAGTATGTTAGTTAAATAGAGGACTCTCGCGAAGGTGTAGTCCACTACTTTAGTTAAGTTGAGTGTTAATCTTTGCATTGATCGAATTCAAACATTAAAATGACACTTTGATGTATTAAAACTTCCACGAAATCTGGAGAAGGAGCGGACCACAAAGGATCTATCATACGCAGCCTCATCTTTACATTTCTGGAAGCAAATTCAAACATTAGCACTATTTAGTGACGTGCCGCAAAGCTTCTATTTTTACTAACTGACAAATTTGCAAAGCTCCTAGCTTGTAAAAATCCTCCTCTTTTATTTCAAAAATTACATCTTGAAAACATAGTTTGTTTGTATTAATAGTTGGGAAAAATAAGATGGTATATACAGTGGCGGATGCACATGTATTCCAGGGGGTTCATCCGAACCTCCTTCGTCGGAAAATTATACTATTTTACATGGTAAAAAAAAAAATTATGTATAAATAATAGAGGTTGAACCCCTTCGACTTGTCCGTATATGTACTACTTAACCCCCTCACTGAAAATCCTGGATCCTCCCCTGGGTATATATAGATAGGAATGACCTCAAATACTGTTGAGACATCATAGGTTTGCCAACTTTTTCTTCTGTAATTGCCACCTACTAGGATGTTTTTCGTGGAATTGATCTTTCCTATTATGTTATGTTACACGTTTTCTATATGTAACAACATTTTTTTATAGCAGTTGAAAATATTAAGACAAACGAACGCAGTTATATAGAAGTATTAGTATTAAACTTTCTCGTCTTCAGTTATTTTGAAGTATTAGTATTTAACTTTCTCGTCTTCAATTCGTAAGATGGTATCAGTGCTTTAGTCTTTACCACTTTAAATTTGTTTTGTTCTCTAACAAGTCCACTTTTACTTTCCACTATTGTTACCTGTTAAGTGTAGAAAACACTTTTGGAATTTTTCACCAAATTAATATCTACAAGTAAAAACGAGTTCAGTGTTCAAAATTGGCTTCTCTTTGCATGAAAGTGAAGTTCATCACAGTGAGCAAAACAAGTACCAAATAATAATGGTTCTTTGTCATGATTTAATTTGTAGCCATAAATGAATTGCCTCCATCATCTCTACTGCAAAGTTTGCAAATGTGCACATGCTAACTATAAAATATTGGTAAAACTTAACATGGATCTTTAATTTCAAGAACAGAAGAGGTGATCATGGTGATTCAGAATTGGTAAAAATGTGGGGATCTTTCCAATTTTTATAGTTTGTGAAAAGTAACCATTCGTGAAACAAGCGACCATCTTACTTAAAGATTTAAACGGTTAAAGAGACATAATTTTAAAAGTTTAAACAATAAAAAGAATATAATTTTTAAGGATAAACAACATAAATTTCATTATTATAAAAACTAATTACTTCCTCACCCACAACTTTTAATATTACATAATATCCCATTATAAATTGAGGTGGATACATTGTAGATACCAATACAGAAAATGCCTCGTAGAAGAAATAATGGAAGAAGGAAGGGGGATCAGCCTACACCACCACCCATTCCAGAAGACCCTATGAACGACCATGTTTTCCATGCTGAATTTACGACTGCTTTCACTATTTTGGCCCAGACTATTATTGCTCAGAATAACCAGTAGGTTGTTGCCCCAGACAATCCAGTAGCGAGCACAGTAGCAGCTAGAATTCGAGACTTCACTCAGATGAATCCTCCATTATTTTTGGATCCAAGTCTGAGATGGATCCACAAGAGTTTCTGGATGGTGTGCAGAAAGTAACAGACATCATCGGTGTCACTGCTAGTGAAAGTACTGACTTAGTTGGCTACCAATTGTAAGGAGTGACTCATACTTGGTTCAAGTAGTGGAAGAAGGACAGAGGTGTTGAGGCAGGACCTATAGAGTGGGAGAAGTTTTCTACGGCCTTTTTGGATAGATTTTTTCCCCTCGAGTTGAGGGACGCCAAAGTGCAGGAGTTTATAAATCCGAAAGAGGGTAACATGATTGTGAAGGAGTACTGACTCAAGTTTGATTCTAGAGACAGGATGAGTAAGTTCATGTCTGGTGCATCAGATGGTGTAGTCAAGGAGTGTAGAACAACTATGTTGATTAAGGAGATAGACCTTTCTAGGTTAATGGTTTATGCAAAGCAGATTGAGAAGGAGAAGCTCAAAGAGAAGGAAAGAGAGAGTAAGAGTGACAAGACCCAAACCTGGACGTGGCCGTGTTAGGTATTTTAAGTCTAACCAGGACCGGAGACCACCCCCAATGCCCAAACCATTAGCCACCTTACACCCCATGTTGGACGAATTCTGAACATATAACAAGATAAGAGAATATCAATTGAAAAGCATTATAATAAGTCTATAACCAAAACCAACCTTCCACAACCAAACGACCAACTAATACTAATACCAATGCCAATACCAACACCAATACCGACACCGCCCATGCCCACCATAGTCTGACAAAGCCTTTAATCAAAACCAAAGAATATCCAATCGAGACATGCCCGTGACCATAGACAAAACTAAGACCAAAGAAATAGTAAAGACAAATAAATCCATAGCATGAAATGAGGTCTTTCAAAGTATGGAATCTCACAACTTCAGTCTAACTCAAAAGTTATCCCCGAATCACCTAGTCACTGACCAGGGGGAGTAGAAGTATGGTCGGTTCCTGCATCGCGTGGGGATACAACATTTAAAGACGGTTAACAGGGTGAACGCTTGCATGTAACTCAAGGATAAAGATAAAGTAATTCCATTAATCTAAAACCAAGTCAAACAAAACACATAACCATATGCAAATGCATATATACATATATACCATGCCAAGATAGGGAACAAGATTTAGCAGAGGAGATGGTGTGCTTCATTGTCAGGACAGGTTATGTGTTCTAGTATGGATGATTTGAGACAAGGAATATTAGCAGAGGCACATGGTGCGCGATATTTGATTCACCCAGAGGCCGCCAAGATGTACCGTGATTTTTGGAAAATCTATTGGTGGAATGGTATGAAGAAAGTTATCATGGAATTCATGACTAAGTGTTCAAATTATCAGCAGGTTAAAGTTGAGCACCAAAGGCCTAGTGGTACGCTTCAGGAGTTCAGCATCCCCACATGAAAGTGAGAGGTGGTGAACATAGATTTTGTGACAGGGTTACCTCGTACCCGTCGTCATCATAAGTCGATTTGGGTCATTATATATAGAATGGAAAAGTCATCCCATTTCTTTCCAGTTCATACTTTGTATTTAGCCAAGGATTATGCTAGACTCTATCTCAGGAAGTTAGTAAAGTTGCATGCAGTTCCGTTTACCATTATTTCAGATAAAGGTACCCAGTTTTCCTCTCATTTTTTGGAAGGTTTTTTAGAAGGGACTTGGTACCCAAGTTCATATCTGTACGACTTTACATCCCAAACAGACGGATAAGCAGAGAGGACCATTCAGAACTTAAAGGATATGTTGAGAGCTTATGTTATCTATTTCAAAGGTAGTTGGGATGGCCACTTACCTTTGATTGAATATACCTACAATAACAACTATCACTCCAGTATTCAGATGGCTCCATTTGAGGATCTCTATGGAAGAAGGTGTAGATCTTCTATTGGTTGGTTTGAAGCAGGTGGGGCTGCTTTGATAGGGTTAGATTCATTTTATGAGGCAATGGAGAAAGTTCAGTTGATTTGAGAAAAGATGAAGACCACCTAGAGCAGACAAAAATCCTATGTTGATGTGAGGAGAAGGGGTTTTGAGTTTGATGTTTGTGACTTAGTTTATATAAAAATTTTACTCATAAAAGGGGTGAAGAGGTTTGGTAAGAAAGGTAAGTTCAGTCCCAGCTATGTTGGCCCATATAAGATTTTGAGTCGTTTTATGAAGGTAGCTTACGAGTTAGAGTTGCCTTCTAAGTTAGCATCAGTGTATTCGATATTTCATGTCTCTTTGCTAAAGAAATTCATTGGTGACCCAGCTTCTTTCGTTTCATTAGAGAATATGGGTGTGAAAGATAGCCTTTTCTAAGAAGAAGTCTCAGTAGAGATCCTTGATCATCAGATTTGTAGGTTGAGAAATAAACAAGTTGCCTTGGTCAAGGTTCTATGGAGAAATCAGTCCGTTGAGGGACCTACTTGGGAAACACAAGCCGATATGCGATCCAAGTCTCCCCATCTTTTCCCTACGAATTTAGATTCAGCTTGAGATAATGGTTTCCTTTAAATTGATTCTCTCATTTTCTATCTCAGCTATATAACAATCCTCATGTTATAGAATGTATTCATCATAAATACAGTTCATCCCATGCGCCAAGTTTCATATTTAGTTATTTAATCATGACTTAGCTCATAAGTATTCAGTACATGATCTCGGTCTTCTTAGTATCTCAAATCAGACAGTTTCATTCTGGGACGAATAATCCCAAGAGGAAGATATTGAAATACCCTACAAAACCGTAGACAAGTTTCCATCCATTCGTCACATATTTAGGAGTCCCAAATTCGTTATTTCACTCTAAGTACAAGTGACATGGCCATTTTAACACCTCAAGAATTCAAACATTTTATTTTTGGCCTTCCTGAGTTCCAAACATTAATTTATGAGCTGAAATATGTTTAGGAATGTTAAAAGGGTCATCGGGGAGAGTTTTAGAATTTTCGGAAGAGGTTCGGGGTGTTTTTGGACCATGGAGGCAGTAAGCCTCTGTGATTTCATCATGTCACGAAGGATAGCCTTCGCGATACGCAGCGTATTATGGAGATTAGCCTCCGTGGCATGGAGATGTATTTTGGTCCTTTTCCTTTCTCCCTAAAAACCCAATTCATGATTTAAAACCCAAGAGGGGCGTTATTTGTAAATATTCATCATCTGTTAACAACGTATAAAAATCTCCCATTCTCAAGAACACAGAAATCAAAGCTTATTCCAAGAATTCACCCATCCAAGGTTCCAATTCCAAGTTTTCTTCAAGAATTCAAGCAACATAGGTATGTGGAATATTCATCAATGGGTTCCTTCTACCCATTGAGTCCCAAGAATTCCTTATTTCACAAGTATAAACTCTTTTCTCTCTTTTTATGAAATCTCAATGTCAAATATGAATTTACTCAATTTTTTCTTAATAGTTTTGAATACAAACCAAGAGAATGTGTCTTCCCATGTGAATTATGTTCTTATATGTTTTATAATCTCAGTCACACATTTCATGTTCAGTTGACACTATGTTAATTTATAAATCCATGAATTAAACTATGTGGGCATGTTGTTTAACATATTCTCATACCTATAATCATGGTTTTCATCAGTTAGTGATATATTCTAAGTTTTAGATCTCTAAATCATGAATTTCCTTATAGCGTTTTAAATAATGTCACTTTATTTAAAGTATTATTCAGTGCGGGAGGTTTATCAACACTCGATACCTTTATGTTTATGCATGTTTCCGATTTCAAATAACAAGTTAGTCAGATCATGATTTTACTATCAAATTCAGATTATCATATTCATGTTGAGCAAGTATCAGTTGTGAGTCCTGTTAACTTTAATAAGAATCAGTGTTAGTTTAGTTGGGAGTAGAACTTAGCACCTAGTGAACCCAGGGATGAGGACTCACCTGCTAGTCGAGGGTGTAACCTTTAGTAGCACTCCTTAAGTTCCAGAACTACGTAGCCAACATAGGTTTTGAGAGGTCTTCCTTCCAGTTGAGGGTTGACACTCTCTTAGGGGCATCTGTCAGTAGAGGGTGACCCCGATCAGCTTAGATTGGGGCATATCGATTACATGATAGCTCCCACAGTTTCAATTCAGTGTTTAGGTTATATCAGATTAGGTTTATATTACCAAGTGTTCAGTTTATCAGCTATTAAGTCAGTCATTTTTACAGATCATTTCAGTACATGCTTTACTTGGTCTTGCATCTGTTTTATATGTTCATACATTTATGCTCAGTATCTATATGTAGTTCAGTTAGTATTTATCTCATGTACCAGTACATTCAAAGTACTGATCTCATACTCTCTTTTGCGCTATGTTGTTTAATAACATAGGTTCGGACATTCAGTTCTCCGATCTCCCTTAGTCAGTTCAGTACTACTCAGCAGCAGATGTGGTGAGTCCTCATCCATCGAGGACAAGTCATTTTGCAGTTATTTTCAGAACTTCCTTTATTTCAGCCAGTCGGAGTTAGTTGGGGGTTTGTCCTTTAAACTCCTCATGTTTTAGAGGCTTTTAGATAGTTAAACTTGTTCCTAGTTTTCATCAGTAGCTTAGACATGTTGGGTATTGTTTCAGTATTACATCTTAATAGAATTTTTATCAGTTTAGCTTTCGTATATGATGTTTTATTCTTACTTTATTCATTGCTCACAGCAGATACTAGATCATTGGTTAGCTTGGGGTCACTTGTGGCCATAAGTATCGTGTTACTACTAGGGGGTAGTCTCGAGTTGGGACCGCAATACAATGCAATGTGGATGAAATGAATGGTGAAAGTCATCACATGACTTCCTGTATACACCTAACGAGCTCACATCTCCCAGGTAGAACCCATGGAGAGTTTGGAACCCATATACTATATCTCATAACTCAATCTTAACTCTCTTTTCTGACTCGCATTCACGGAGAGGATTTTCATAAAATATCTCATTTACTTTCAAAAATAGTGTTTCTCAATGGTTCTAGTATGGAATAGGGATATAACGCTCACAATCAACTCAATATGATGATATTCGATCCATCCAACACGTATGTATATAAGTGAGACTAGAAATCAACTCAATATGTCCACAATTCAGGATCATCAGGCACCATCAATATAAATATACATAAAAGACATCATTAATATCATATCAACCCCTAACTCGAGTATTTCTATCATGATAATGGCAATCAATGCTCAGATAAGGCCTATATTAACCAAAAAATCATTGCACGGGCATTATATCTAGAATAAGGACATTTAAATGCACAGATAAGGCCAATGATGTGAACTAAACCCCCTATACATGTAACACACAATATCAGATATAACAAGTCAACAACAATAGAGTATAAGCCCCCACACAGGTACACAACAATAATATTCTCGAGATATAAACTCCATAGTTATTTTCCTCAACCCATAGTATGCTTCATTTATTAATTAACTGCCCAACTCAATCTGAAAGAAATTAAGCCATAACATACCTCGAAATGATGAAATTTTGATCTAAAGTGCGTCAATCCGGAGCCTTCCACTTACGAATAACCTCATATTCAACTACAACATTCAAATATAGCATCTATACGTTAAAAGAAAGTTATTGATACCCATATTGCCCATATTTGGATTGGGATCCTAAACGAGTTGGAAAATAAAAGGGGGTAAATTAAAATTTTATTTTAAAAATACATTTTCTAAGGTTAAAGGGGTCTAAAAACTCACGTAAAAATGGGCAAAAAATAAGATACAAGTCAAAGAAAAATTCTTTTTAAACCTTACTAGTTAAACCCCCAAATTTTCATATTGAAATTATAACTTAAAGTTGTTTTTGATGATATAATTGATGAAAAATAATGAAAATAAGGTCTTGGAGCTTACCCAAGCTCAAATGGTGAAGAAATTATCAAGAATCGTCCAAACTCGAAACTCAAAGGTCCAAAATATAGAAACAACGTGACAAGGAGTATATATATTGTTTTAGCGATAGCCGCTTAAGCAGCTAAAAGGTCGCTAAAGCGGCCAAGCTACTAAGGTTGGCCATCGCTTAAGCGATGAATGGCCGCTAAAACGGCTACCGCTTAAGCAGTGTTAGGCTACTAATGAGGTCCTTGAACGCTTACGCGGCTGCATCAGATAGCTGCACAATCAACAACTTAGCTAAATTGCCAAGTTTTTGATCGAACTCTTGAGATTTCATTCTAAATTCTGTGAACGCAAATGAACTATGCTACTAGGCTATTTTCGACGTTTCGAATTTAATGAGGACATCAAATTTTTGAAGAAAAGATTGTTTTCAATAAATTGACCCCCAGGTCCCCTTTTAACTATTTTTCAAACGGAGGGTCAAAATACAAGATAAAGGTTTCGAACCCGAATCAACCACACTACTAGTCCACATTCGACATTTTAGATCTACTGGCGCAGTTCAAATTGTAAACCAGCACTCAGATCATCAAATGTTGATCAAAGTCAACTATATGGCCTCTCAAGCCTCTCAAAAGCCTCAAACTCACACAAATCATTTCCGATCGCATCGAAAGTCGTTCCAACCAACCCCAAAACCTCAAAATCAACATGTAGCAACTGCGAAGAAGAAAAAAATTATCCAAACACAAAAATAAATATTCACAAATTCAAGTCATTGCATTTTAATATGTACTCGAGACTATTGTGAGATATTATGTAGTTAATTTTAAGTAGTGGAAGGATAAGTGAATATGATAAAATGTGTAGGGATTTATGTAAATTTTAATTTTATATATATATATATATATATATATATATATATATATATATATATATATATATGTTGCATCTTAGTAGCCTTTACACAGAGGCAGAGCCAACCTACTAATAGGGGGTTCGTCGAACCACCCCCTTCGACGAAAAATTATACTATTAATACATGATTAAAATGATTTTTATGTATATATATTGTAGATGTTCAACCCCCTTCGGTGAGTTTTTCTTCGGATTTTGAACCCCCTCAGCTGAAATTCTGGCTCCGCCTCTGCTTTTACGCATGAACTTGATTTTTTTCTTCCGGGACAGAACCATAAAAGTCTTATTTTTTATGTGATAATGAAATTCGGACTTGATTTCATTTTTCGAGGCAAAATCATAAGTCGTTTTCTTGTCTGATAACAAAATTCGAACTCAAAACTTGTACAGTTGTACCTACTCTGATGCAATTGATACGAGTAATCTCATCTAAAAGTAGCTAGGTACGTATCTAAGAGTCGGTCATGAGTTCACGTGAATCGATAGATTTTATCTAAATTATGTGGAATTGATCTTTCATGTTATATTATATTATATATTATATATTTTTACCATAATATTTCACTATAACAACTAAGTGACTAATAAATATATCTCAACGTGGTTACAACAGGTTTGATAGTATTAGTGCTTTTTTTTTTCTTATAAAACTATATATTAGTATTAAAATTTCCTTAACACGGTATCAATAAATCTTTACCAGTTTGATTTGTTTTTTTCTCTAAAAACGTCCGCTTTTTCTTTCCGCTATTGCTACCTGTTAAGTGCAGAAAACTTTTTCCATTTTTTTCAGCAAATATCCAAATATCTACAAAATGAGTTCTTAAGTATTCAAAATTAGCTTTCTTTAGCATGCAGTTCTGTTCTATCACAGGGAGCAAAAAAGGGTACAAATAATGATTCTTTGTGTTATATAATTTGTAGCCATATTTGAATTGCCTCTATTACTACTGCAAAATTTGTAAAGTTTGTAAATTTGCACATGCTAACTGTGAAATATTGGTAGAAATTAACACGGATCATTAATAATTTCAAGAACAGTAGAGGTGATCATGATGATTAATTTCAGAATTGATACAAATGTGGGAATTGACCTTTTCAATTTTTATAGCTTGTGAAAAAGTGTCCATTCTTATGAAAGATTATAATTTTTTTTTAAATAAGCAACAATCTTATCTAAAAATTTAAATCATTAGAGAAACCATAATTTTTAATCATTTGTATTTGGGCTTGATTCTCTTTTGCGGGGCAAATGATCAAGTAAAACTATATTTTTTGCCTTTTTGCTGACGGTGAAATTTAAACTTAGAATTTCTATTATGATGCAACTCATGATATGCGTAAACATTTCATCTAAAATTAGGATCGAATCCAATGATCAGTTGTGGATTCATGTGAACTAGTAGCTTTTATAAAAACCATAATTTTATAAATTATATATTCCGTTTGCTCCATAATATTTAAATTTTTTTGCCTATTCATTTTGATTCAGACTAATTGACGTTTGACCTAATAAAGAAATATTAATTTATTTATTTTCAAATTTATCCTTTTTTTACATTCGGAAAAAATATTTCTCATCTACAATTTCCTATGATTATTTTAAATATGTCTCTTACTATTTCTTCAAAAGCACTTGATGTTATAGAATAGAACCAAAATTTTAGACTTAAAAGTAATTAACAACCAAGGAGAGAGAGAGTACTTTAGGAGTAGAATTATAATGCTTTCTAATTTTTTCGTAGGTCTTATAAAGATAGAGGGGACTATATATAGACAATGGATAAGGCTCAACTTTGTCTTTCTTAGGCACAATGTTGTTTGACTTTAACATACAGATAAGCTACAGCAGTAGAAATAACTCTTGGGCATCAAAGGGTGAAACCCATATGACATTTTTATCTTTAACATTTTTTTTTGGTTAATTAAGATTATATTAAGAAAGCGATAAAGGTTTAAAGCAAACAAGGAGCTTTAGTCTGATTCCATAACAAAAACAAAGGGGCCTTGCCCATTAGTATATTGGTTACATGAAACTACTATTTCATAGTTAGTTCCAGTAATGTCTGTCTAAGTAGCTACTAATGCAAACATGGGTGGAACTACAAAAACTTGCACCTTTTCAAAGAACTCCTGAGCAGCTCCATTTTTAGCCATTGCATCTGCTACTCTGTTTTGCTCCAAAAAGCTATGGTGCACAACTGGAGCTTTCAATCTTTTTAATAGAGACCTGCAATCATCAACTAAGGTGTTATATAACAGATTACTATGTTGGAGCATGCTGATTACCTCTGTGGAATTTATTTTAATAACATTAGGGATAAGATTTTGGTTTTTCACCAATTTTAACCCTTTCTTTGAGACAAGGAGTTCTATTAGGTTTTTAGTGGCAAATAAGTAACTCTCAGTGAATTTCAAAACCTAGTCACCCATGTTGTTCCTCACAATCCTTTCAGTACAACCTTTACCAGAATTGCCCATGCATGAGCCATCAATGTTAAGCTTGAATGATAACTGAGAGGGATGGGTTCTATTTAACCCTAATATAAGCTTTTAGGTTGGGATGGTATTTTCCCTTGGTGATAATACTTCACAAATTCACAGTAGGCTCTCCTAAAAGGGGTTTTTACATTATTGTTGTTAAAGACATTATCATTTATGTCCTTCCAGATATGCCAGATACAAAAACGTAGAAGGATATCCTAGCTAATGATGTTATAAAATTTAGTATTCTTAAGGGAATTTCAAGTATTCTCCTAGTTTTTAATGGAGAACATACTAGTCCGAAGGTGGAGGCTGTTGTCAACTTTAAGTATGAGGTCCCCCCAGATGTTTGTGGAGTTGTTGCAGCCATAAAATATATGAGGAATATCCTCTAAATGGTGACTACAGATGATGCAATTTGAAAAAATGTTAATCTTTTTATGGTGAAGGGTAGCCCTAGTTGGAAGGATATTGCGATGGAATAACCAAAGGAAGGATTTAATTTTGGAAGGTACTTTGGTGCTGCTTTAAATCCAACTGATGTTACTAATATTAGGAGGTTTACTATTTTGAATATTTTTGATGAGGGAATAAACACTTTTACATGAGAAAATGTTATTTAAATTCAGTCTCCATAACGGGGTGTTCGTAGGAGTTCTCAAGTTAGGGGAAAAGTGTTTTGGATATTCTGGCTAATGTATTGAGGGATAACAAAGGGGAGGGTGCTATGGTTCCAAGTACCATTTTTTCAAAAGTCACAGACTTTTATTAAGCAGTTGAGCTTAGGGCCATGGATGGTGTTTCTTAGAGGTTGTTGGTTAGGTAACCATCTATCATTTCAAAAGTATATCTTATGACTATCATGGATAGACAACTGGATTGCCTCTTTATAGAGAGTCCAACCTCTATTCAAACTTTTTCATATTCTAGAAGAATTATTTGTAGGCCATGCAATGTGGATGCCATATTTATTGAAAAGGACCTTAACATACTATTAGATATGCTAAGCCTAGCTTTGATCTATTAGGGTGGCAAGGTGAAGGTTGATTCTATTGGATAAGATTTTAATCATCTTGTATTGAGTACTGCACATGTTAATAGGCCTAAAATTTCTTAAGGAAGAGACATTCCTATATTTGGGAATAAGACAAAGATAGGCAGAGTTCACTTTCTCATCTTTGGAGTAAGTGTTGTTTGGGTACATAAGGCAGTTAGGGTAGGCCTATACTATCCCAAAATTTTGGATACATCATATGATGTATCCCGTATGGCCTAGGGGCCTTAATGGATTTAAAATAGAAGACTGTTCTTCTGATTTCTCCTACCCCAGGGTGGCATCAAGAAGGACATGGTCAGAGGAAGTAATAAAGCCATATCAGAAGGGGTTGAGTTTGAAATTAAGCTTGGTAGAAAGGTGTTCAGTTGTGTAGAGATACTGGTAAAATTTCCTAATGGTACTCTTGATCTCACAACTATCATAGATTTAGTTCCCGTTGTCCTCTTAAAGGGCATTGATTCTATTTTTCCTCCTCCAATTGGTAGTGGGGGCATGAAAGAATCTGGTGTTTTAATCCCCCCCTATCATCTAGTTGATTCTAGATTCAAGCTTTCAAAAGTCACTCTTTTGCTTGAGTATAAAGTTATACGTTGAGATAAGGAAGCTTTCTAGCTCATGAAGAAAGGTACTGATATGGTAATGAGAGGACTTTTGGATACCATTTAACCTGGCAAGAAGGTTTTTCCTCTTTTAGAATATATTTTCGAAGACTTCCTTATTCCAGATTTTTATGGTACTTTCAAAGTGCGATGTAACACTAGTGAGGTTGGTACTGTTCAGAAAAGAGGACTTGACAATGTTGGGAAAATCCTCAAGGGAGCACCACATGGTTTCAATCTTAAAGAGGTTGGAGGAAACTTAATGGTTTTTGGTTAAACACAATAGTAGAGGCGAATGGTCAGAGTGGGTTCTAGGAAGATGAGCGACAAAGGCTTCAGAAAAAAAGTGGATACAATAGTCATTGGAGAATCTATCTGATCTTTCTAGAATAAGATTGTTTCTAATCCTAAATTTTTTATTAGACCAAGTGTATTTTCTAATCTTGAAGCCTTGATCCATGAGTCTACACTGTTTATGAAATTCCAGAATAAAGAGCATTTATTAAACCTAATGTTGTTCTCCCCAAACTTATCAGAGGCTTTTAAGATTTCATTAAAATCCCCCATACTAACCAACTATTTTCACCAGACTCATTGACAGAATCTGCCATAGAATATGCTTGTTCCAAAGGTTTTTTCTGACATTAAAATTATTACTAGCATAAACTACTCTAAGAAATCAAAGGGAGGAATAGAAATTGATCTTAACCAAGACATGAATGGCTTAGGAGGAAATAGAAATGTCATTAGTAGTGATGGAGTCATCCTTCCTAATAAAAATAATACCTCTAGAGTTACCATTAGCACTGGATGTAGATGACAAGAAAAGTCGAACAAGTCGAGAGGTCTTTATGGTCTGCCATCCTTGTTTCAAGAAGGGCAAGGATAGTAGGTTGGTGAATGTCAAGCATTGATTTACAATGTCTTTTAAACTTATCAATATTAGCTCCTCTAGCATTTCATATTATGCAATTCATCATCATAGGTTTGGGTTATGCTGGGGGATCCATCATTACCTTCTTTTCTTTCGCTTGTGGGTTGGAGATCTCTATTATTTCTTGAGTTTTTCTCTTTTCTAGAGAGAAGAGTCATTTTTATTATAAATTGTTCTCCTCTCATAAAGTTTGAGAGATTGCAACTTATTCTTAGTTTGACTAGCTCTTGTGGTAAGAGTACAACGACCATCTCCTGGATGAGCTTTATGAACTCTGGATTTAACAAATTTTCTAGAATAGTAGCATCAGTTTTGGGAAGTCTTAGTTGGGCTAGGATTCCCTCTATCTCCCTATTGTTGGCCTTCAAACTCTCCAGTGGATTTTTCTTTTTCAAGTATTTTCATAAGTTAGATGAGGAGATGTATTTGAAGGTTCATCCATCAGAATTGACATTTTTTATTTTTCCCCATTGCAATTCATACAAATTGACCCCACAAAAATTAAAAAATATGTGGGAGGAGGAGAAGGTGGGGGGGGGGGGGGGGGAGAATGGTAGATTTTGGCTTACCTGGACTATGATATTTGATAAACTCTTTGGGGTTAAGTATTTCAGGTAAGGGGTGGTAATCACCCGAAAGAGTGTTTCCATCCAGACATTTTGGCTGAATCCTTGAAGACCCTTGTTTAAATTCTTTATCCCTACTTGATCTAGGTAGCTTTGATTTTGGATATAGACGGTAAGTTGTCTCTCTTCCTATTCCAGTTGAAGGATAACTATTTGGTTCATAAGACAAATCTCTAGCCAAAACTCCAACGTGTGAGTTAGTAGGAGTGGCTCTATCACAAAGGTAAGTATTTTTTAAGTTTGAGCTCTGGGAGTGAGTGGATATTATTTTGAGTAACTTTAGTGAGGGAGTTCTCAGCTAAAGAGTTTAAGTTGGCATAAGTGGAGGGAAAATGAAGAGTTTCCATGTTGGAATTCTCAGGTGCATTTAATGCTTTATCTACAGAGGTGGTTGTTTCTATCAAATCATTTGATCCAGTTGAAAAAAATTTCATCGGTGTTTGACAAGAAAGAGTAGTAAGTAAATCCGTACCTACGCTGAGTTGGCTTTTATTCAAATGAGGAGCATTTATATATTTTTTTTTGCTTTCTTTGTCAGAAGAGAGAAATGAGAAATAACAATGTGAAAATTATTATTCGGCATATTAGTAATGGGAGAATTTGAGGAGGGTTTTTGTTGGACACAATCGGGTCAATAAATTTTAGGCCCAAGTCTCACTCGGGTGAAGAAGACTAGAGTTGGAGCTTTTCCTTTGATTTGAGGATTGACCCACAACAATTTGCTTTCAGGGAGCTAGAATTTGACCGTGAAGAAGTTGAATCCAAGGTCAATAAGGCATGGGGGTTTGACTGGCTTCCAGAGTTCCTCTAATTTCAATTTGAGGTTTTTATGATTGAGTTTCTTGCCAAAAAATTTGACGATGATCAAAAATCTTCATGAGGCATAAAGGATTTGTTTGTCCTCCACCGTCGGATTTATTAGATCTTTATTAAGCTCATAATATCCTTATATTCAAGGACGGGAAATAAAGGAGGTATATTTAGACGTGTTCCCCATCGTATTAGTTACAGTTTCCTTTTAGGAAGGTGATGCTTCAGACATTTGGAGATCACGAGTAGTCACAGAATTTGTCATAGGATCTGTATGAACAACCAGAGGGCATTGAATTGTTTGATCTGGGTCTTGGATCATATTCTTGCGAATTGAAAAGAAATAAAATTGAAAAAAGAATTTTTGAAATTTTGGAGGACGAACGGTCTTTCTTTAACATTAAACATGACATATTTATGTCATATTACTTTCATTCTAGATATTCAATTTAAATCACAAAGCTCTTTATATTTATCAGTTTATAAAGATACAAATTAAATTAAGAGTAATTTAGTCAAAATCCTTTTTAGTTCTATTGGAATAAATAGTGTTTTGAGGGGCGTGTCAAAGTCAAAATTAAGAGAAAATTTTATTCATGGTCACTTAACTTTATATTTATTAAACAAAAGTCACTTTTCTTATTTCATTGCACCAAAATTATTTTATTTTGCTCCGTTCATTACAAAAGTTATTACGACCAAATTTTATTATAATCCACCTAAAAAATGATATAACAGCCTTGATTAATGCACTTGCTTAATTAAATAAAGTTAACATACTAAACTAACATTATGTATATTATTGTTTTTTAAATCTTATACAATACAATAATTTTTATAAATATCACAAATATTTGTATACTTTTTCATGAAAATTTTAATTATCTTTAACAGGAAAATTAACTTTACACCTTAAGCTCATTTTTTAAAAGAAAGTCATTAATCCAAACTTATTATTTAGAAAAACTAACTATGAGATTTACCTACATCTTTTTAAAAAAAATAAATAAATTATAAACTTTATTCACTTGATTAAATTAAGCTTACTACTAAAAAAACTGTTAAAAGAGACCTAAAAAAGAGACCTCGTAAGGTCTCTTTTCATGAAAAAGAACTATGAGATTTACCTACATCTTTTTTTAAAAAAAAAAAAATTATAAACTTTATTCACTTGATTAAATTAAGCTTACTACTAAAAAAACTGTTAAAAGAGACCTAAAAAAGAGACCTCGTAAGGTCTCTTTTCATGAAAAAGAGACCTCAAAAGCGACCTCAATGTTAGGTCACAAAAACGTAGATTGCTTTTTGTAAGTGACCTCACGAGGTCGCCAAAAAGTGACCTCATGAGGTCGCTATGTTATTTTCTAAATTTTGCTATTTTTCAACAGACCACCTGCTAGTTAATTCAATCTAATCAGCTAAATCAAGCTCAAAAGCTATCAACTATCAATCAAACTACAACAAACTCATATTTTAAATATCCTTCAATCCACAATACATCAAAATCAACTTTAAGTACTTCAATTGAATGAACAAGACATACTGTCATAAGTCACGCAATTTTATTTCAAACTACGTCAAAGTTCTCATACATTTACAAAATACTTACTAATTCTAATAAATTATCATAAAGTACATAATTTAGCATCCAATTCAACAACTAATATGACGATGTACTTGCCACACGATCCTCCTTAACATCATCACGGTGGGCTCATCTGTCAGGCCTCCATCTTTTTGAACTCAACCTCCAAGTTTGCTTTCTTGCTGTTCGCACCAATTGCAGATACCTTCTTCTGAGCCCTATCAACTGACATAATCAGTAATACATAAACCCACAAAAATTAAGTCAGCATATCCCGATTGGAGGAGGTTGTAAGTGAAGCAAATGAATACATTGTCACAGCAATCCGAATTCACAATCAACAAGTGGTAAATACTGTCATTTAGTAATTTACGTATGAAGAAAGCTCTAATTACTCTCTCAAATTCAGGGCAAAAAAGAATGACCAAATGTGCAAATGACATAATCAAGTGAAGCAACTGGGGATAAACTATCAATTTCCTAGAGACAATTCTCTCATAAAGAGCAATCAATACTTCTGTAATCAACAAGATGCTAATTTTTAGAGGGAAAATAGAGCTAGGGTTTTGCGAAAAGGTGATCGACGGTAGATTAAAAAAATGGGAGTTTAGTGGCGTAATGTAATTTTTTTAAAAAGACTCTGTGAGATTATTTTTTTAAAAAAATTATTCACTGACGGTTTTGACTAAAAATAATTTGGTGCTATATTTTTATTTTATAAAAAAATATTTAGTGATCTCATGAGGTCACTATTCTTTTCCAAAATTTAATTTCTACCTCACGAGGTCACTATTATTATTTCACAAAATATTTTTTTATAAAAAAAATTAAAAGAATATTAATTGTAAAAGCGACCTCATTTGCGATCTATTTTTGAGGTCTCTTTTTAAAGATCTCTTTTTACAGTATTTTTAGTAGTGTTATAAATAATTTTAAGACATTTTCTTCACGATTCAAGAAAATTATAGCCATCATAGTAATAGATTAATAACAGTTAATAGATGATGAAATACTTTTTTCTACTTGTAGGAAAAAAAATGAGATAGTATAATACTATTATTTTCTTAAAAGTATAAAATTTTGAACCAAATCGATATTAGACAAATTGATGGATATAAATAATATTTGATTTTAATAATTAAAAAATGACCTAAATTGATTTGATTTTAGTTTTAACCAAAAAAGGACCTAAACCGAACTATGAACATCTCTAATAAAAATTATTGCATGTGAGTTTTAATATTAATTAATTTAAATAATTATATAATTATAAGGCATTGCTAAATTTGGAAACTTAACATTGTTGCAAAATATTTTACTTATTTTTTATAACTTTTTTTTCGTGTGTTGAACTATATAATACTTGACAATTATCTTTTAGAATATTTTGTTTTAAAAGAGCTACTTTGTTCTATTCTATTAAATGCATGTAATATGTATATTTTTATAATTTCTGTTTTATAGGAGATTTTTAATCATAATTGTTACTTCATTTATTTACATTTATAGTATTTGTAAATAAAAGATTAAAAAGAAAAAAATATGGAGGGATATAAAACAAGAAAAGGATGCAACATGGTCAAGTTATTGGCTTGGACATGTATAAAATATGTTAAGATGTGGGTAATATATTATATTTTTTTAAATCAAAATCAAGATCTAATTAAGATTGTCATATCATTTTTCAAGTGAGATTATTATAAAATTTGATTAAAGTGACTTTTGTAATGACCGTAGCAAAGTAAGATAACTTTAGTATAATAAAAAAAGGATTTTTATATGATAAATATAAAATTAAGTGATCATGAATGAAATTTTCTTTCAAAATTAAACATTAAGATAGTAGATAGTAGCTAATATTATATAAACCTAATTAGAAATCTGTGAAATATCTATAAATATTTAGCCTTTTTTTGAACTATAGTTCGTCCGAGAGGGGTTGTATCTACGCAGGCTGAGAGCATATGGCTTGACATACGCATAATTGAAAATATTGTTGCTATTTGCTGCCATATTTTTAAAGGCTCAGTGAATTATGCATGTACTATTCCTACTTATCCAAGGTGGACTTCTATGCTTGTCATTTGATCTAATAAGGTCCCATTAGTAGGAACAATTTTGATAAATACTAATTGCTTAAAAAAATATCTCCTTTGAAACACTTTATTTGAGTCAGAACTTTATTAAAAATAATCTTTCTATATTCACAAAGTAGGGTAAAGTCTATATACACCTCATTCTTTTTAAACTTCACTTAAATTATACTGAATATATTATTATTATTACTATATTTGATTGTGAATTCAATTACTATCATAATACTTAAAACTTGAAGTACCAGACGAATAATCTATAAATTTTCAATCCTCAATTAAGATTTGTCTAAAAGTTTAAACTTCTACAAAAAAATATACTTATTATATATAAGAAGAGTAAACTTGAACATGTCAGCTTCTTGAATTTAATGAAAAGTTGAGGACATTTTAGTCTTTTTACAAGAAAAAATTACTTAAACAATTTGTCTTTTGTGTTATGTTAGTTGTATCTTAAAAATAACTTTAAAAAATATTCACAATCTTTCTTTCATTTAATTACAGATCATGTCCTTAAAAAAAGTCCACTTTATTCTATTTATTTACAAGATTGCCCTCTAAGCTACATTTAAATATGCTTATATATAATGATAGGTGGGTCCCACAATACTTTCCAACTTTGCATAGATTTAATTTAAATTATTTAAATTTAAGTAATTTAATAATATAATAATTTTACGTTAATTAATTGCAACTAAATATTTAAAGTAAATCAATTTTATTATTTTAATTGAATTTTATATTCAAAATTAATTTTTCTTACTTATTTATTTTAGTAAATTTAAATTTTAAAATTATTTTTTTCATATATAAAAATATTAATATTTAAACTTAACTTTAGACTATTAAAGTACAAAATTAATAAATTTAATTTAATAAAATAAATTCCTAATGTATATTTTCTTAAGATTTGTTTTGGGTCAATATGTATTAAGTAAAAACAAAATAAAGAAAATATACAATAAAATTTTATTATTGTGAGAGACAAACATAATGCACTATCCAATAATATTTAATAATATCATATTTTGTATATGCAAAATATAGCATCTTAAATTTAAGTAATTTATTAATATAATAATTTTATCTTAATTAATTATTTAAAGTAAATAAATTTTATTATTTTAATTGACTTATATTCAAAATTATTTTTTTACTTATTTATTTTAGTAAATTTAAATTTTAAAATTTCTTTTTACTTATATAGAAATATTAATATTTAAACTTAACTTTATATTTTTAAAATACAAAATTAATAAATTTAATTTAATAAAATAAATTCCTAATAAATATTTCGTAAGATTTGTGTTGGTTCAATGTGTATTAAGTAAAAAAGAAATAAAGAAAAATATATAATAAAATTTTATTATTGTGAGAGATAAACAAAATGCACTATCCAATAATGTTTAATAATATCATATTTGTGTATGCAAAATATAGCATCCCGTATTTAATTAATATACTACTCTAGTGAGTTATCGATGATTACTATTAGATATGATAAAATTGTGTTAATTTGTATAGGAGTAACATAATCAATCATTCTTAATTAATTATTATGTTTTATCTAAGTAATAAAAAAAACTAATAATATTTAAGAAAAAGATAAAATAGACATAAAATGCGAAATTAACTCTTGATGTTTTAAATTAAAGTGTCTTCTTTCAAACGATGATTTTACTATACCACACCTTATTATAAGTCATTTATGTATTAGAAAATTAAGAATAACAAATATGTGAATATAAAAAATTTGATTGACTATCAAAATTATATTAGTGTCATATAAATTGGGACGGAACAGAGGAAGATATAAAACAAATACATTATTTGAAAATGAAATAAAAAGTACTGTAAATAACAATAATTAACAAAAATATTTAAAAAATTAACTGATTGCCAAAATTTTGTTTGTGCCACATAAATTAGGACGAAGAGAGTATTCATATCTTATTGAAAAATTATTTAAATTTTTATAAATCACATAATTAATAGTTTTAAAAATTTAAAAATATAAAATATTTGGCTGGCTCTCGAAATTATATCATTATCACTTAAATTGAAATAGAAGAAAAAAGTATTATAAATCATAATGATTAAAAATTTAAATTATTTTAATGATTAATTATCTAAATTCTATTTATGTTACATAAATTAAAATAAAAAAATATATATTAGGCCCGTACTAGCACAGGTCGTGCATATCTAATATATTTATAGTTACTTCTAAAAGTTTAATCTTGTCTTTAAACACATATAGCATTCCTTAGATAGGAAATTACAACTTATAGCATAACTTTCATTTTATCAAGTTGTAGCAAATCTTATAAAAAATTAATAACGTAAAAATATTTTTCCCCTTTTAATAAATAAAAAAATACCAATTATATATATGGAAAAAAATATTCTTCTACCCCAAAAAAGGGAATGTCAGTTATTGTCAGATATCTTCATCGCCTTAAATATCTCATTAAACGGTTTTCATATAATTAATAAAAATCTTAAACGTATATATAATTCAAAGGATTCTGTTCTCAAGTTATGAAATTCCGGTTTCTATTAATTTTTCATTTATTCTTGTTAAACAACTTCAATTCTATATAGATAAATAACAGGAATTTAAGTTGCACAAATTAAAGTGACACTTAATATTTTTTAACAATTCAAATTGAATGAGAATCTTAGTCCAATCCCCTGGAATTGCAAGAAGTTTCTCAATAAGTTTTTTTAATTTGATTTTATCTGCAGTATTGAGGGTTTGTGATCAAATAAGGAATTAATAACTCAAATGGTCACTCAACTTATGATTGAAAATCAATTCCATAAATAAGTATCATGTTGAAAGTTAATTAAATCTAATCAGCTAAATGAATATGATTCTGAAAATCTTTAAAATTAATACTAACATTATAAATGAACTGATATAAACTATTTAGGATATTTTAAAATTTCAGCGGGTTATAAAGTAAACACGAGAATATGCAGTAATATGGTTCAAATGATCTTTTAATTTTTTTTAGCATTTTGGTTTTAAATAAAATTTCATGTTAACAAATTTTAATTAAAAATTAATTAATTAAATAGGTTGAGTGCCATAATAAATATCCATAGTTAAGTGACTTTTGAAGTAAACACAGTAAACACATCAGCCACATACACAAAATATACAATTACCTTATCGCATATATATAATAAAAATATAAGAATGATATTTACAACACATATAATTATGTGGTTACATGCATTTTGCATGTGTATGTATTGTATATCTAGTGATACATTGAATATACAAATAACATACATTCGGCATACAATTTTTCCACCACCGATAATGAAAGAGACGAATGTTTGTTTGACGTATGTTAAGTGTATATCTTATGTATACTGTGCATACACTTACATACATACAATATATAAGTACATACGACATTCAACTGTGCATATCACTATATGTTTGTGTATATGTCTTGTGCATGTTAATATATGTGAGAAATATTTTAAATAGGTATGAGGGTCAGAATATGTGTGTATGACATGTAATATATGTATGCATATATTTAGAATATAATTTTAAAGAATCGAAATGTTACTAATTGCATAATCGAAAATACAATATTCATGTCAAATGTTACTAATTGCATAATCGAAAAATGTACAATTTGATGTAGTTGATATCAAATTTAATACCATCTGATGCAACTTAGTTCATATCAATTTCATTCAACGATGTAAAATGCGAAACAAATGTTAAAGTAGCATAACATTATATAAATACTGCTAAAATATAAAAACTAAACTTCGTTCATACCAACAAATCTTAAGAAAACATACAGTAATAACTAATTAATTAAACATCAAAATACAATATCGATGTCTATGTATGCCTCCACACTTGAATTCATACAAACTTCGTTCACTAACCATATTCTTTCTCTTATAATTCATCTTATCTTGAAGAATAACAACCTTTTTGTTCAAATTTTGCTTCTTCGATGGTTCATGAACAAAGAAAACTTCAATATTATCGGGCAAACACTGATTTTGATTCTTGTTGTAAGGCTCACTTTCAACAATCTTTTTTTTTACACTTCGATAGAGGAGAAGGAGAGAAACAACCAAAATCAGACGAAGGTCTAGAAAGATGAATGTGGCTACTATTTTCGATTATTCTAGGACTTCTACGCGAAGGAGTAGAATCAAAATTTGGTTTAGACATGATTCACAATAGAGAATGAAAAAATAAATATATCAATTTTGTGTTTTTTCGGAAAAAGATGAATATTATCTATGAAATTCACTTTTTTCAACGAAGAAGATGAATATAATATGAAGCCCACTTTTTTTCAATCTTGTATTTTCAAGGGAAGAATATGAATATTATTTGAGTAAGTTAATGGAGACACAAATTTCAATAAAATTTTGAAAGGTTGAGTATTATAATGGAGAAAGAGAGAGGTGAGGTTGAGTATTAGAAAATTTGAATGGAGAGAGAGAGAGAGGTGATTCAGATACTTTTTTGGAACATTAATTTGATTTACACGTAATCTTCTTTCAATAAAAGTATCTGATAAAAGTGTGTAATCTTTTAAATAAAAAATAACTTATATTTACCATAATTATCAATACACAATTTAAGAAAAATATTGATTACAACTCTATAAATATGAAATTGATTTTAAATTATATAATTAAAAATAAATTTTAAAAATACAATTAAAATAATATATCTTTTAATAAGTTGCTATAACTTGTAACTAAATTACTATTAATGCAATTATCTAAAAGTGTTGCTAAAATTTATTATTTTAGATCTGATAATACTATTGGGGATAATTTTCTCTTTTTAGTTACCTTGAAATTTGTTGTATCCAATAAGTTAGAAACACATAGTAATGTTCATCTTTACTGCTAGTTTCCGTAGTTGCATGGCAATCACATTACTAACTAGTTAGCATTTCTTGGAATATATAGAGAAAAAAGATATTAAAATACCTTTTAGTCTGACAAATTTATTTTAAATCTTTAATTTTATGAATATTTATCTATCTTTAATATTGACGTGGCTTAAAGAACAAAAAATTAAAAGCACGCATATATTTTTTAAAAAAGAAAATGATCCCACTAATATATCTATTATTTGATAATTTTTTAAAAAAAACAGTCAATATAAATTTCCATTCGTTTCTTTTTCTTCACCTTCCACCCCACCCCACCCCTTCTCCAATTTTTACCAATTACTTCATTTGAAGAATCTCCCATTTGCAATTAGATCGAACAACAATAAAAACGCATTAAATTTCTTCTAACTCCTTACCTACTTCATTAATTTTTTAAGAAAAGGAGAAGAAAATACAAATAAAAGAGTTGTGAATTTTAATATCATTTTCACAATTTCTATTTACAGTTCTCATTTCTCCTTACTTCTTTTTCATAGTGAATTTATTTCATAAATCGGGACGAACATCGGAAGTATGTATGTGTGTGTGGGGTGGGGGTGTGGGGGGGGAGGGGAGAGAGAGGGAGATTATCTTTAGAAAAAGAAATTGATGTGGGTTGATGTGGCTTGACGTGGTGTTAATGTCGCAATGACATGACACGTGTGTAATGGACTCTTCATTGTGAGAGTGGTATTAAAATTTGTATAAACAATATAAATCTCTTAGTAAGTGAAAGTAATTACATAAAATTCCTTCAGCCTTTTTCTCTCCCGATTTTGAGAAATACACTCATACATCTGGTCGACCCTCATACATTACTGGAATGTATGATAAAGCTGATTAGACTATATTTAAGAAAAGATAATCTTATAATATCAATCTATTTCTTAATTCACGCCATTAATTACCCAGTTATATTTAAGGAAAGATAAATCTGATAATATCAATTTGTTCCTTAATTCACGCCATTAATTACTCAACATTTAATGGTGTATGATTAAATATAGTAACTGAAATTTAAATTCAAAAAATATGTTAAACATCACATTAAATTTCTTCTTTGTTGAATTGCATTCAGTGAAAAAAAAACATCTTCTACTGTTTTCTTCAGTTCTCAGAAAAATCAATATGAACATCCTCATATTGTTGCGACATTCGGGTTTTTGGGAGTTGAAAATTATATATCAATCCTAAAAGTGACGCAATTATTATTTCGAAAAGTATAACTTTCTTGAAATTTATTGCTACGATCGCGATGGAATTGGATATTAATGAAGTTCGTAAAAAAAAGAAGTAAAATACATTATTGAGGGTAATTCTTCTCCAATTATCATAACGAATGACAATGGAGTAAGGGTTTACATTGAGTTGAAGAAACAATTCTCGGGATTGATTAATTTTCCTCTGTGTATATCCATTTTTATAACAATGTTATACAATTTACATATATAATATTGTGTTGCCTTTATGACGTATTTACAGGTGTGTAAATAGTATCTAATTTGTCAACTATAGCAGTAAAGATTTATTTAAATGTATTATATATCAAATAGTTAAATATTAAACTATCCTATCTATGTAATGTATAACATTTTCTTATAATTGACCACATGTACTGTTTCATGTTTACACAACAAAAGAAAAGGCACTCTCATGTATCGTATTTCATTCAAATCTAGATTGTCATTCTGTAGTGTGATATGTGTATGATAATATATTATACTTAAATGCATATGTATGATAAAGATTGTTTTGTTATTACGGACTCATATTTGCGTACCAATCATACGATTAATAGTGGCAACTTCAGTAATATGTATGATATTAAAATTGTCATTATTTTCATTGAAGTCATGAACTTTTAACAAATGTATGATGTTATGTTATACATTACTCTAACACATATGAGACACATGTTCAATATATTATTAACTTAACACAGATTTTACATACTGAAATAATAATATAATGTATTAGATATACAATAACACATTAATGTGTAATTTATGTTTATACGTTATATATAATATAATGTATGATAAACGTGATATCTACCAAACTATATAGTAACAATACAATAAGATGTACGTCATTGCAATACATTCTTTCAAAAAGATAAGTATGTATAAGAACATTTAAGACATCCATAAAATCTAAATTAAAATCCAACACCACAAAATGAACACGTATTATAACTATTTAACATCAATTACTAAAACAACAATTAGATGTTTCAAATGAAGACTAATATAAAAAAGTGCTACTCTAAAGTAATAATTGCACTTTCATCAGTTGATTGAAGATAACTATTTCTTGGACGAGGAGGATAATCATTATCACTAATGGTCCCTTCATTTGCCTTTGTTACTCTATAATGCCACAGTAATGAAGTATAGCGTGCACGTTGACTTTCAACATCAAAACCACATGAATGCGCTTGCAGTCCCTCACTTAATATTTCAGCATATGCATCCACAAAGACGCCACAGTCCCTGATTTGAAAAAAATAATTAAGTAATAGTCCGTCCAATAATTATCACATGATTACACAACAGTTGCACATGTATGAGGGCAACTTATACATTTAAAAAATAAACTAAAGTAATGTATAGTGTCATACCACACATGTAAATTTTTCACCTTAAACATGTATGACCTATAAGCTTAACAGAAGGTATAATGAAAACTTATACAATAAAAAGGCTTTCTAACTGTATAATACTAGATAAAACATAAAATGCCTCTTATATATAATAAGAACTTCTAATGTATAACATATTGAAATATATATAAGAAAAATTATATTATACATTAGTCGTCCAAAATAAGTAATGTATAATGACTGGCATATTGTAGCTTATACTTTCAAATAAAAACTTCAAGAATGAATAATGACTGATATATAATGGCTTTATACATTATTCATCTATAAACTTATTAGAATGTATAAGGTAACCTTATACAAAATTCATAGATTCTAATTGTATAATTCCACTAAATACAAAAAACAGTTTCTTCTATGAATGTAAAAACTTATATTATACATAAGCGTGCTAAATAAAGTAATGTAATGTATAAAATCTACACCTTTGAAAGACGTGGTCGACCGAAATCATCAACCTTCTTCTTACTTTTCGATTTTGAAGTTGACTTCTTCGAACTAGGACTGGCCACTTCCTTCAATCTCTTCAGGGTTACCGGGCCATTCCGGTGCTTTGAACTATTCTCTGCGAAATTGGGTCGTTCCGATGCTTGAACCAAAAAAGCATCGATATTTTTTTTGATTTAGTAAATTTATAAAAAAAAATACAAAATTAATGAAGAAAATCATTAAGTTCAATTAATGTTTGAAAACTTACAAATTGGTAACCTCTAAGTACATGATTGCTTGATTCTGGGCGTGAAAAAAAGGATTTGATAATGGAGGATAAAACTAATTTGTAATTGGAGAGAAAAAAGGAGCAAAAGGCGGCCTTTTTGGATGTATAAGAGTAAGGAGAGAGAAAGTAAACCATTAGGGGATTTAAGTAATTAATTTGTGATTTATGTAATTACTTTATCAATATGGAATTTATTGTAATAAGGTAAAGTTACCTTGTGTATATATGTACATTTTAGTTAAAATTTTAGGATAATATTTAATTTGCTTGAAAGTTGTTTAGGGGGTAAATAAATAATTATGAAGTTAAAGGTCTAAAGTAAATTTATCGGAGGTTTTGAGGTCTTTTCTGAATATATGCTTCCAAGATTTTCTTGAATTCTTTAATTCCATCTACTTTCCTATTTTTTCAGAATTATATTTTTAGTAAGGTCTCTGGCTTCATCAGTTTGTTAAATTTTCACCATACAATTGAAAAAAAGCTAGCAGAATGTTTGAATCAATTACATCATTTTTGTTTTTGGCCACGATAAAAAATAATTGAATAACACAGGAAATATACTAGTACAAAATTGGAAATTGATAACTACTTGTGGAGCTGCTTTAATGATGGTATGGTTTATCTTTGATACTAAATATAATGTTACTACTATTAAGAACATTATATATATCCAAATTGAAATAAAGGCAACAGAAAATCTCCCCTTAAAAGATGTTATATAATATATTCATATGCACGCAACCCTTTTTTTTTTTTTAGATTTTCATTCTGTGTTTGATATGTGCTTTGAAGCTCGGCTGGTTCAAATTTATTAATTCCATATTCAAAGTAAAATGATCACTAACTAGAGAAAATTGAAGGAAAAGTGTCATTTAAATCTTGAATGAAGGATTGGTGACATTGACCAACTTAAATGGTCAAACATAATTAGGAAATTTGATTAAGTTAATTGTGGACTTGATTAATATTTTAAAAACTTTCTAATCTTTTCAAAAATACAAATCAACCTACACCCTCTCCTCTCCAAATCAACCGTCTCTCCTCGCTCTCTCGATAGTTTCTTCCAATGAACAGTTCTGCAAATTTCTCTTTTCAATCTCCGAAGACTTCAACCTTCGGAGACAAGTAGTTGAGCTTTGAGTTTCTTTTCGACTTTCAACCATCAATCGACGTGATAGCGTTTCTCTCTCTCCACAACAGGATCGAGTTCTACATCATCCCTTTTCTCCTTTTACAGGTAAAAATTATGGCCTTTTTAGTTTTGAAGAAAAAGAGGAATTTGAGCCAACTTCTCTTCTAGTATTGGTGAACAATTTCAATATTTGTTGCTTTAATTTGAACCGCAGTTTGAATAAATTCCTAATTTTTGGTATTTAGACTATTCTTTTTTCGGAGTGAAATATGATTTTTTGTTGTCTGTTGCATTTTTTGAAGTTTGATTTTTCTTGTTTATGTTTGTACAAACAAAACAACGATGTTGGTGTTTTTAGTGTTGTACCCGTTGCTGGGTTGATTTGTTCTCGTTCTTGATAAAAATGGTGATATTGCTGTTGTTCTATTGAACAAAATCATGCTAATATTTTTTCTGCAATAGATTAGCTTTCTGATGCAACAGATTAACCATCCGATGCAATAAATTAACCATTTGATGCAACAGAGTAGCCTTTTGATGCAACAGATTAACCATCTGATGCAACAGATTAACCATCTGATGCAACAGATTAACCATTGGATGCAATAGAGAAACTATCAGATTAAAAATCTGATACAACTGATTAACCATCTGGTGTCATAGATTTACCATATGAGGCAACGGAGGAACCATTGGAGAAAAAATCTAATGCAACAGATAGACCTTCTGTTGGATAAAATCCTATCAACTATTCTAATTGGACATGTCCAAGAACTGATTTTTCCAACTGATCATTCATCTGTCGCGATAGAAGACCCTTCTATTGGAAGAAATCTAAATAATATTGACCGTTGATAGCTGTTCCAACAGATCACTCATATGTTGTAGCAGATGTGTGATCTGTTGCACAGACCAGTAATCTGTTTCAACAAATGAGTTATCTATTTTTATTGTTGCAATAAATTACTAATCCGTTGCAACAAGTTAGTTATATGTTGCAATAGATAACCCACCTGGTGCAACACATATGTGATCTGTTGGAACTGTTATTTTACTGTTGTACATGTTAGATATATTGTTATCCCTTTTTAAAGATGCATTAATCAATTATAATCTATTTTATGTTCCTGTTATTTTTAGATTATATGACTCCCAAAAGAATAAAAACCGAATCAATTCTAAGTAAAGGAACAAGTGAAGCAGCCAGGCTACATCCACCACTCTATGAGCTTGCTTTACAAGCATTATCTAATATGAAGCAGAAGATAATGAACATTGGGAGGAGGAATGTTTTAAAAGAGATGATCCAAATTCTAATAGCCCTTCCACTAAAGAGTTGGTCAAAACCTTCAGCATTGATAGTTATCCTGTGAGAATGCTGTGCGATGGTGTCACAGATTTAACGGGTGATTTCATGGTTAAGTCAGCCATGGAAAAATATTTTGATGCCTTCAGAAAAATACATCAAGAACAGAATTTGGAAGCTTATTTCAGGGAAAACTGCTTTGGGCAATATCTTGATTTGCCGGAGGACAACAATGCTCTTTTCCAAATGAAAATGGTATATAATTTTCTCAAACGTAGGTTTATGTATGAAAGCAAAGATAAGATGGATGAGGTGTGGATAAATTACTGTGGCATGCCTGTTTGTTTTGATTGGAAGGAGTTTGCCATAGTTACTGGACTAAAATGTTATTTCTACTTCTCAAGTTATACCTATTCTAACCCCCAAAAAAGCACCCCGCACACAAAAAAGTCAAATATAAGTCAAGTGATCGTGAAGACTCGGTGTCCCTTGTTGGTCCAAGCTTCAAAAATAAAAATTTGATAGAAGCGTTGAAAGTTAAAAGACTTTCAAAGAAGCACAAGCAATTATTGTGCTTGGTTTGATTTGTACATAATAGTCTTTGGGTGAGAGACATTAACAACAACATACGACTTGATTTAATAAAGCTCTCTGAGGATCTTGAGGCATTTAATAGCTTTTCTTGGGGTTATGAAAGCTTCAAAATGACTGTCAAATATTTTTTGACTCCGTTAACGTCAAAGACAGTTAATTTATATGGCTTTCCATGGTAAATAATTTTTTTATTATGATATGATTCATTTTTTTTTAATTCAATAATGCTTTTTATTTATTGGCGTTATTTTATAGGCTTGAACGTTTGAAGCCATTCCTTATTTAAGACAACAAGTGAACTACCAGAAAGAAGTTTCCTGTCCAAGAATCCTGAGTTGGTTGTCAGCCAAAATCAATAAAAATGTAAAATTTCTTAATCTCTTCAACCACCCGTAGGATGCAGTAAGTCTAATTCTAATTAAGTTTTTATTTTAATTTATGATTTTTTTGAATGATCTAATCATCATTCTAATATATATACTAATTTATGTTACATTGTGCATCCGTTGCTTGTTCTGACTATTCGAGAGTTGAAGATGTCATTTTTCTTACTTTATGATTTGTACAAACTTTATCGGACCCTAAGATCATTGACAAAATAAAAAAGAAATTATTTGGAGCAACAACCATCACAAAAAAAATAATTTTGGAGGGTGGGATTGTTTTTTATGATGGTAGTAGTAGTGGTGCTGCTGTTAGGACTAATAATGCTCCTCTTACAGTTTTTGAAACAACAAACCATTATAATTATGATCATACTGGTTATATAGATTTTGCCCCTTCTACGAATGTTCGGTATGCAAATGTCAAGACTGGAAGGCAAAATATGATGGCATGATTAATACTATTAATGCATCAACGACTTCTGTAAAGGAATTGACATCTAAGAGAGGTGTCATTCTATCAAAGAGGATTTCATATCCATACACTCTACTAGAGATTAAGGTGGCTACGAGTAGAAGGAAAGAAATTTCGAAGACATCATCAAGCATTGAAAAAAGCAAAATTGTAATTCCTCTGTCTTTGTCTTGCACCTTTGATCAATGTACAAGGACCACAGGAGAGCAACATAAGTTGAAGAAGGTGAATGTATATTATCTGTTCCAATAAAAAAATAGACACATATCTTTTTCAACAGATGATATATTTGCTGAAAATTATCAAACATATATATACATTTGTTGCAATAGTTGTCTAACTTGTTGCATCAGATGTGTTATCTATTGCAACATATGTCCGTATGTTTTATAAAATCAAACAGGTCTTTGTACTATTTTAATTTGTACCAACAGATGAGTCATATGTATCAACAGATGGGTCATCTGTTCGATATTATCGTACACCTCCTTTTTACCTATTTGAATTTGTTCCAACAGATAATCAACCTTTTGCAACAGATAAATAATCTATTATATATTTGTGATTACCATTGACAATTCTAGATTTCCAGGTGGATGTCACAGTATAACCTACTGTTGAACAACATAATATCGCAGTTGATAATCCATTAACTGCTTATAAAGAAGAAGAAAAAAGTTAAGCCTGTCAGTCCGGAAGAACGGAAGAATTACTCGTTTAAAGGGTTCAACATCTCGGATGAGGCTCCAAAAAAACTAACAAAGTTGATCAACAACTATTCAGAATGGATTGCCGATGGGCTGTTAAAGCATTATGTCGGCAGACACATAAATTATTTTTAAAGATATTGATTTCTATAATTCTTGATGTAAAAATATGACATTAATACATATAAATCATGTAGAAAACAAAATGACAAACACTACAAAGTGAATGAATCGGGTCTTGTTTTTGATATGTTCGACTTTGTTGTTGCACATCTCAGAATGAAGAATTCATTCTATTTAACGTCACAACCCCAAACTTACTGGAATGATGAGGTTTAATTACCATATATATAACTATTAATTAATACTTTATTTAATTGCATCTGTGTATTAATTTTATTATCATGTAATCTAAAATATTTGATAATATATGCAGTACATCGATGTCATTTTTTACTACCTCTGAAAGAAGGCCAAGTTATAAACACAAGAACAATACAGATACACGACAGATAATTATTTGTACAAAGTTTACATCAATAATTCCTACAATAGGTATTGTCAACAATAGTCGAAAGTTACCCAAATTGAGGAATGCTTAATCAACATCATCAAAGATTTTAGCATTCCAGCTGGCTTGCCTTGGCATTTGGTCGATGAAGTGTACATCTCAATCAATTGTGGTGATGAATTCCATTGGATGTTGGCTATCGTCGTTCTAAAAGAGAGGCGTATCCGAGTTTATGACTCGATGTCGGGAAGGAGACGTTTTGAGCCATCGTCTGAGATACAAAAGTTGGCCAAAATATTGCCTACTTACCTTGATATAAGTAGCTTTTTGGACCAAAAGGTTCGTACTGATTGGTCGACGATTGAAGCATACTGGGATAAAATGGGTAATCCACTTAATGTAGAATATGTTGAAGGAATTGCTCAATAACCCATTAGTAGCCTATTATCATGATTTTGTTTCATTTCATAAATTTCACAATGCTTACATGAATTGCAAGATATGGATTATCTGATTTTTAAAAATGCAGAGATTGCGGTCATTTTATTGTTCCTTACACCGAGTATTTGAGAAATGGATTACAAGTACAAAATGATGGACTTGATGTCAGATTAGTCTGTAAAATATATGCTACTCTTTTATGAAAATACGAAAAAACGAAAGCTCAGAAAGCATATGCAAGCAACATTGACTATCCACGATGACCAAAGCCGAATTCCATAGCACCGAATGAAGAACAACTTGTCCATATTGAGTAGATATTTATATCTTGAATTTGTCAAAGTAATAACCTCTCCTTAGGAATTGTTGGCACCAAAAGTTAAGTTGTTGATTTATTTGTTGAGTAGATCATCTATACCCATAATAATTCTTTTTACATTTCATTTATTTGTTGAGTTATTTTTAAGTAATTTTTGAAGGCTTCGATTTATTTTACGTTGTCTATGAATTTAATTTAATCCTTAGATTTGAACTTATTAATTAAAATAGAATACTAGATTCAAATATCTCAACAGATAATGCATCTGTTACAACGGATAATTCATCTGTTGCAACAAAAGAAATATTTGTTGAAAATTATCAAATAGATTTAGACATATGTTGCAACATGTAGGTCATCTGTTGGAAATTATCAAACAGGTCTTCCTACTATTTTGATTTGTTTTAATAGATTACTTATCAGTTACAACAGATAGACTATATGTTGCAATAGATTGTATATCTGTTGCGACGGATAGACTTAGAAACGTTTGCATAATGCAAAAAATGACCTACCTATTGCAACAGATAATCAGTCTGTCAGAACAGATAGACTATCTGTTAAAATAGATAGATAATCTATTGCATTTTAAAAAATTCAACTTTCATCAAACATAAAAAGTTGCCACTACATGTAAAGTGAAATGATTTGAAATAAAAATTTATTATGGTATTTGTGTTTCTACATCTTCTTTATACATAGGCTCCAACCATCCAATTAGTACCCCATAAGCCCATACCTCTTGCATGTTTGCCATAATATCGTCGCACAGAGCGGTAGTTGGGTCGGCCATTTCTGTATCGGTCAACAAACATTCGATGTATGCAAGTGCGTACGACCCGCACGCGACACCAATTTTATTTTTTAAAAGGTCCATGTCCTTGTTTCGACCTTTAAAATCTCATGCTTTCTTTCTCAACACTTCCGCTGGCAAATGATCCCTCAGTTTACTCTGCCTCAACAAGTTGGGGAACAACTCCAACAATGGCTGCATGTGGGTAAAAAAAATACCGTAGTCGAAGATAGATAAGTTGCAGTCATAAACCTTAATATTTCCCTCCTCGAGTGGTATCTCAGTAGCCCAAAAATATTTGACGTCCATATTTATGACTGCAAGAATTCTCTTTGCGTTGGTCTAGCTCTTGCCGTAAGGATATGGCCTCTTCCCTCTAACATATTTAATCATATCTTCATCCTATTGAAACCTAGAAACTAACCAATCAAATCCCGAGCCACCAGGAGTGTAGCTAGCTTTCATTGTACCTATCCCTGAAATTATTATAGAAGTTGAAGTCCATTATCCTATCGGTAGCATCATAAGCATCCGGGTACACTAATTGCCTGCCCTTCACGAGACAAAGAATTTCATCAACATACTGTGATATAAGAAGACAATTTTTAAATAGGTTAGTAATTGTAAAGAAGAAAAATATTGTGGAAAGATACAACAGATGATCCATTTGTTGCAAAGGGTTCTCTGAATCTGTTCACAAATTACCTAGCTAACGCAAATTATGCATTAGATGGGTAATCCATTGTAACAAAATCACTACCAATTGTATCAAAATACCCAACTGTTGCAACAGATGACACATCTGTTGCGTAGCTTCTTCTTCATGGAGTAGATTAGAAGGCTAGGTTAGGAAAAGTAAACTTACCTTGTGCACGTACCACTTATGCATATTTGCTATATTTTTGAAGTCTTGCCCGCGAAAGGTATGTATGGTGTATTCTTGTGCAGGTTTCTTGACATATATGGTCTTTCATAGATCCTTCTTCTCTTCATCACCAAGTGTCGCGTATATGTCCACCTTCTTCAATGGCCCCTAAACTTCAACAACTTTTCTAGAGGGAGGAGCTGTATTTTTTTTGGTTTCAGATTGGAGAGTATTTGGATGATTGCTCTTTTCTTGCTCCTAACTGCCACTGTAGGAGTGTATGTCTCCCTCACCTTCTTGCATGGTATGACACCCCTCTTGGATTTTAATTCCTCGACAACTTTAGCGATAGACTCTAGTTATTCAAGGAGTTTATCTTGTCTATCCTTGCACACTTTGCATTTACAATAAAAATATAAGGGTGAAGAAGGGTGAGAGGGACCACTGTAAGGGTGAGAGGGATTGGTGTAAGGGTGAAAGGGACATGTGTAAGGGATGATTTCAAACATATTTATTTTTTCTTGAGCATCAACATGCTCATTATCACGACTGACATCACTATCAGCATCAGGATGACTGCTACCAACATCAAAAACTCCACCAATAACACCCCAGAAGAAGCACCTAGATCTGTTGTAGTAGGTTGGTCATGAAGATCCTCAACATTAGGCTGACCTTGCTAAACTTTTCTTTTTATGGTTGTTGCTCCAGCCAATTCCTTCTTTATTAACTCTACCATTGGGTTTGCTATTGTATCAATAATACTTAGAGTAATTAAAGATGTCATCCCCAATTCCTGATCAGTAGGTACGATCCATGGATGCACAACCTATAAAAAAAGATAGATACATTTAAATCATATAATAGTTTGCAGTCAGTTGGGTTACATGTTAATACAAACAACTTATGTAACAAATGATCTATCTGTCGTAACAACTGATCTGTCTGTCGCATCGGATTAACAATATATTGCATTAGATTATCCATCTGTTGCATAATTTATTCTAGATGGGTAATATATTGAGTCGGTTCAGAGAACCAAAGCAACAGATGGGTAATCTGTTGTGAAATATGTATCATCTGTCGCAACAGATTACCTATCTGTTGCACCAATTGCAGTAGACGAGTAATTTATTGCAATAGATGACCCATCTGTCACAACAGATGGCACATCTGTTTCAATATCTTTCTTTGAGTCAAATTATTTTACTTGAAAGAATACGTACTGCATCATTCGGAGGGTTAAAGAGATCAACCTCCTTAATTCTTGTGCTTCTCTTTGCAGCCAACCACCTAAGGATCCTTGGATGAGAAACCTCAATCGGGTAATCCTTGACCTGCTTTGGGAGGGAAGGAATGACTTCAAATGCCCAAGCCTAAAATATGTAAACATGAAGCAAGAAAAAAAAGTCATAATAATTATTCAATATAAATTAATAAATGAGTAAGCAAATAGTGATTAAATATACCATGAAAGCCCAAGGAAAGCCGTATAATGTGATCCTCTTTGGGGATAGTTTTGTCAGTAAATATTTGACAGTCAAGTTGTAGTTGTCATATCCCCAAAGATAATTGTTGAATTTCTCAAAATCCTCAGCAAGCGCCAACAAATCATCTTCTATGACTTTGTTAACGTATCTTGCCAATATAACGAAATGGGGAAATCAAACTAAGCACAATTGCTCCCTGTACTTCTTTGGAATATTTTCATCCATGAGATATTCTATCAAATCTTCCGCTTTGTATCTATGTCCCTTAATGTCGAACAACCCATCGATTTTTTAATTGTATTTGTTGGTTTTTGTGTGTGGTCTCTTGGACAATGCCTTCCCTTTATTTGATGTTAGCTGTTTGGCTGTCCTACTTTCCTTGGACTTTTTGTGGGGTGTTTCCTTGATGAGAGGTTCTTTTGGACGATCGCACCTCAAGCCTGTCATTTTGGCAATCTCTTTCATGCCAAAACAAATTAGCATTCCACAGTAGTTGATCCAAATTTTATCCATCTTTTTGCCCCTCTCCGTCGAATCTTTATCATCCCCCACGTACTTGATCCTGCACTTAGGAAGACCATATACCATGCTTATTTAGAGATGGTCAGTGAGGTCTTCAGGTAGCTCAAGAAAGCGTCCAAAGCAGCTCTTCTTAAAAAGTTCGTCTATGTTTTCATTCTTCATAATATTCCTAAATTCATCAAAAGGTTTCCCCGACTGACATTTAAGTACAAGATCACTAGTTAGTTCTGCAGGGTCATCTATAAGCATCACAACTTGAAACCTGTCAATACTAATAGTTTTGATAGGATTATGTTGGAATTTTGATCTTAATTCATGCCCCATTGGTGATGCATTATCATCATGTTTATCATTATCCTCTTTCTCACTTTCTACTTCTTCCTCTTCTTGTTTATCATCATGTTGATCAACATCCTCTTTCTCACTTTCTACTTCTTTCTCTTCTTTTTCCTCCTCACTTTTATTTTTCTCACCAGCCTCTATATACCCTTCTCTACCTCCTGTTTCATAACTTTTCTCATTTCATTTTTCCCTAACTGAGATTGTTCATAAAGTTCCTTCGAATTCATCTGTACTCTAGCTTTTTTTGTAAGGTGGTCAGAAGTTGATCCACTTTCAGTTTCTTTTCTTTTGGGAGACATCTTTTAACTACAAATAATATAACAAAAAAAACACATTACATTTGATGTTTGCATAATTTTTTAAAAAAATTAAGACAAATTTCAATAAATTATTATACTCTATCTTACAAAAAAATATTCCAATGGATAACCCATCAGTTAGAACAGATGGGGAATTGTAATACCCCATACTTTTTCCTAGCTAATTTCATCTAAAAGAATGTCTAGTATTAGCTTCTAAATTGAAAGATGATTATTCCATGAGGAATTTTCAAGATTTTCACTTTTTGTCATGTGGGAAATTCAATAAGCTTTCCATCGATATAAGATTCGCCTAAATCCGATAACCGGGACAGAAGTCACGACTATTTCAAATTCCCATCATAAAGCAGCGCCATATTAGTCAATGGCACGCCGTGCCACAAGAGGAAATAGCATTTGGAAAATTCTAGTAGAGGTCCACGATTATGGCGCATCGCGCCAGGTACAAATCCAGAATTGTCCATTTTTCAGTGTCTCAGTGCAATTTCCCCCACGTAGCGCCAAAGTTCCAGGTCACAAAGGAAGTGGCCACGCAATGGACCCGCATCGCGTCATCCCTCAATTTTGCAATTGTCAAAATCCAGTGACACGGGGCGATAGCGTCACATCGCACTAAAGGTCCAGTTCAGGAAATTTTTACAATTTTAAAAGACGTATCCGAGGGTTAAAAGGGTCAATTTCCTACCTCTATTTAAACCCAATAACGTGTGATTTAGCTATTATTCACCCAAAATATACTAGTTTCTCTCAAGTTTCTATCAAGAACAAGCTAGGGCTTCTATTGGGTATTTGAATTCAAGAAGGTTTCACCGTCAATCTTCACGAAATCACGAACTAAGGTAGGCATAGTGTTCATTCATGGACTCTTTTCGTCTATGAAGCCTAAGAATCCCTTTTTTCTAAATTTAAGTTTATGGATTTTCTTATGAATCTCATAATTTGGCTGCTCTTGTTCACGTGGATAATGAGAAATTGAATTCTACTCCATGTTGGGTGATAAATTCTATGTGGGTTAAATTATTATAGATATAGATTCATGCAAACCTATGACTAAAACCTTGAATGATGAAATTAGAATTGAACCATGATGTTTAATTATTGTACAATGATATTTACATGTACCATGCCTACAATATGTTTTATTAAATGCCTAGATGAAGGAAAAGTGCCTAACTAGCATGATACCATGAAATCTCCATGTATGTACAAGTTATTCCTATCACATGTTTGATGAATTCCTTCAGTAAATGTATTATGATGATTATTATGTATTCAAGCAAGTCATGCTTTGTCAGTTTCCTTCTATCGAGTCCTGGGGGTACTCGTACCCGAAATATTAGCTGTGTGCCTAGAGCCATGTCATGTTTTCACCATACTCTCACTCAAGCTATGTATCCTTAGACTTCAGACAGTCTTATGACTCAAGAAATCTCTATGATCTCATAAACTCAGTCAGTTGTCAGATATCAGTAGTATTTCGTAAGTCAATGGAATTCAGTAACTCAGCCCATGTTCAATTCAGTAAATCATGTTCAGAGTCTATTCAAATAAGAGTAGGAATTAGCACCGAGTGAACCCAAGGATGGGAACACACACTATCAAATGAGGGTGTGATTCTTAGAAGTTATCCTTGCATTCCAGAACTATGTAGCCAACATAGGTTGAGACATCAACACTGTTCGATGAGGTTTGATGAGGTGGATAAGCACTATTAGATAAGGGCCCCACCATTCTCTTTTAGGGACACTATCAGATGAGGGTCACCCACAGCTTGTCCTTACCAGTGACGCAATATTGACACCCTTCCAATTGGGGTTATAGAGTGGACCCCAACTCAGCCATAATGGCATATTAGAGGTATGTCGGTTAGATAGCTACTTCCCACAGTTTCATGTTATATAATCAGGACCGTCAGATATAGTTAATTAGTCTCAGTAATAGAACTCAGATAGTTCTTCAAATTTCAGGACTGTCAGATACAGTCAACTCAGTTACAGTATGGAACTCAGATAGTTCTATCAGATTCAGGACTGTCAGATATAGTCACTTATGTTATCAGTTATATTCAGATTCAGTAATCATGTTATCACAGTATTAGTGTTAGTTGTTATGTCTCATGCATGTATTCTCACGCTCATGATAGTTAGTCAGTTAATATTATTGTTCATGCATATGAACCCCATGCATTTAACCTACCTCACATCCATACCAATACATTCAAAGTACTGACGCATTTGCGCTATGGTGTCTTATACCATAGGTTCAGATACATGAGCTCCAGAGCAACAGTAGATTCTAGATATCCGCAGATAGAGTTAGAAGTGAGTCCTCATCTTTTGAGGACATGATTATTTCCTTATTATCTCATTAATCAGTTTATTAGTTAGAGTTAGTTGGGGACATATCCCATCAACTCCTTACTCAGACAGTTCAGTCAGTTAGAGGCTTTCTAGACTATCATGTTTCAGACTTCAGTATGTTCAGTTTTGTTTTGGGTATTCTATTACCCCACACAGATGTTATATCATTCAGATCATGTTCAGTATTGAATCTTATGGCCTTTCAGTGCATGTTTCCGTATTATTATGTCATATTATGCAATGTACAGGTACAAATATCAGTCATGGGTTAGCTTGTGGTCGTTCGGGGTCATGAGCACCGTGTAGCATTTTGAGCACCAGGCTCGGGGTGTTACAAACTTGGTATCAGAGCCTAAGGATTAATAGATTCCTAGGAAGTCTGAAATCCGCATCTAGTAGAGTCTTGTACATGGGTGTGTTACGCGCCACATTTATGTGCAAGAGGCTATAAGATTTTTTAGGAACAGTTTCCCTTCTTTTGATATTCATGTTATGTCAGTGTGTATAATCTCAAGTCAATCTCTCAGTATAATCCATTTCTCTCTTTCTTCTATAGAACATGCCTCCTAAAAGAAGAAATGGAAATCAGTCAGCCCCTCAGCCCGAAGATCCTTTGGGCGATCATGTTTCTCATGCGGAGTTCAGGGCCGTATTCACTAATCTTGCTTAGTTAGTTGCCGCTCAAAATGAATGGCCAACAGTTATTCCAGCCAACCCAGTGGCTAATTTAGCTGCAGCTAGGATTCGGGACTTCACCTAATAAATCCTCTATCCTTTCTCGGGTCTAAGGTAAATAAGGACCCTAAGAAATTTATTGATCAGGTTCATAAGGTGAAAAATATAATGGGGGTGACTACTGTTGAGAGTGCTGAGCTAGATACATATCAGTTTGCAGGATGTGGCTCATACTTGGTTCAAATAGTGGAAGTCAGAGAGGTCAGATGATGCAGGTCCTATAAAGTGGGAGGAGTTTGTCACTGCATTCTTAGACAGATTCTTTCCCCAAGAGCTTAGAGAGGCTAAGATGCTAGAATTCATCAACCTCAGGTAGGGAAGTATGACAGTTAAAGAGTATTCTCTTAAGTTTACTCAATTAGCAAGATATGCCCCTCATGTGGTTGCAGACAACAGAGCCAAGATGAGTAAGTTCGCTTCAGGGGTAAATGATAGTGTGGTAAATGAGTGCAGATCTGCCATGCTGAATAGTGACATGACTTTAGCAGGCTTATGCTCATGCTCAGCAGATAGAGGAGCAGAAGATTAAGAAGAGGGAGAAGCAGAATAAGAGAGAGAAGACAGGTAGTTTCAACTTCTCTTAGCCTAAACCAGAAGGAGAAAACCGTTCCCAGTTTCGTCCTAAGTCATCAGTTCCAACCCCTTCTTCAGCTAGTGCTCCAGTTCCTAAGTTTAGGGAGGGTAACAGAGATAGAGCGCCAGGCTCTAGGTCTCAGGGCAGTGTTAGCAATTCCCAAACTAATCCTCTTTGTCAGAATTATGGTAAGAACCACAAGGGTGCTTACAGAGATAGTAGTAATGTCTGTTTCAATTGTGGCAAGCCAGGCCACAGATTCACAGACTACCCTCAGTCAGGTTATCAGAGTCATCTCCTTTCCTCAGTTCAGTTTGGTCGTCCAAATCAGTAGGGTGCCACCACCAGTGCTACTAGTGGGTAACGCCCAAATCGTCTCTATGTTTTTTAGTCCCAACAGGATCAGGAAAATTCTCCTAATGTAGTTACTGGTACGTTACAAATCTTTAATGTGCATGTTTACACTTTCCTAGATCCAGAAGCTTTTTTGTCTTTTGTTACTCCCTATATACCAGGCGATTTTAGAATCAGTCCCGAAATCCTAGTAGAGCCCTTTTCAGTCTCTACCCCAGTGGGTAAAACCATCATAGCCCGGCGGCTATATAAGAACTACCCGGTTTTGATATTTCAGAAAGTCACTTCAGTAGACTTAGTCGAATTAGAGATGAATGATTTTGATGTCATTCTTGGCATGGATTGGCTTCATTCCTGCTATGCCATAGTCGACTGCAGAAACAGAATAGTCCAGTTTTAGTTTTTGAATGAACTCATCCTTGAGTGGAAGGGTAGTACTTCCGCGTTCAGAGGTCAGCTTGTTTCCTACCTTCGCGCACAAAAAATAATATCTAAGGAATGTGTCTATCATCTTGTTCATGTTAAGGATTCCAGTTCCGAAACTCCCAGTCTTGAATCCATTCTAGTTGTAGGCGAATATTCAGATGTCTTTCCCAAAGATCTTCCAGGAATTCCTCCTGAAAGAGAGATAGACTTCGATATTGATCTTCTTCCAGATGCTCAGCCTATATCTATTTCACCATACAGAATGGCACCAGCAGAACTTAGAGAACTGAAAGATCAATTGAAGAATCTCTTAAATAAGGGATTCATCAGGTCCAGCATTTCCCCGTGGGGCGCTTCATTATTATTCGTGCGTAAGAAAGACGATTCTCTTAGGATGCGTGTAGACTACCATCAACTTAATAAGGTCACGGTCAAGAACAAATATCTTCTTCCCAAAATTGATGACTTGTTTTACCAACTTCAGGGTGCCAGTTATTTCCCTAAGATAGACCTCAGATCCGTCTATCATCAGCTCAGAGTTAGAGAATGTGATATTCCAAAAAAAGCTTTCCGTACTCGGTATGGTCATTTCAAATTCTTAATTATGTCCTTTGGTCTTTCCAATGCCCTAACAACTTTTATGGACTTGATGAACCGTGTGTTCAAGCAGTACTTGGACATGTTTATCATAGTCTTCATAGAGATATTCTGGTCTATTCCCGCAGTGAGCATGATCATGCAGACCATCTCAGAACAACACTTCAGACTCTCAGAGATCATCAGCTATTCTCTAAATTCAGTAAGTGCAAATTTTAGCTAAGGTCGGTAGCATTCCTTGGTCATACCATTTCTGGTGATGGAATTAAAGTAGATCCTCAAAAAACCGAAGCAATAAGAAACTGGCCTCGCCCTATCTCTTCATCAGATATTAGGAGTTTCTTAGGATTGACTGGCTATTACAGATGGTTTGTTGAGGGATTTTCTTCTATTGCATCCCCTATGTCCATATTGACTCAAAAGAAAATCAAGTTTCAGTGGTCAGATCCTTGTGAGAAGAGTTTTCAGGAGTTGAAGACTCGACTCACCTCAGCTTCAGTTTTAGCTCTTCCAGATGGTCCAGATGGGTTCGTAGCGTATTGTGATACATCCAGAGTAGGTTTGGGTTGTGTCCTCATGCAGTATGGTAAGGTCATAGCCTATACCTCCAGACAGCTTAAACCCCTTGAGAAGAATTATCCTACTCATGATCTTGAGTTAGCCGCCGTAGTCTTTGCCTTGAATATTTGGAGGCATTAAATATACAGAGTTAATGTAGATGTCTTCACATATCATAAGAGTCTTTAGTATGTCTTTTCTCAGAAAGATGTTAATCTTCGTCAGAGAAGGTGGTTAGAGCTCTTGAAAAATTATGACATGAGTGTCCTTTATCATTCGGGCAAGCCTAATGTAGTGGCTGACGCTCTCATTAGATTGTCTATGGGTAGTGTTGCTCATGTGGATGACAGTAAGAAGAAGTTAGCTTAGGAAGTACATCATCTTGCCAGACTAGGCGTTCGCTTAGTCGATACAGATGGGGGTGATATATGGGTTTAGAGTAGTTTCGAATCATCTCTAGTTTCCGAGGTGAAAGAAAAGCAAGATATAGATCCCAGCCTTGTCAAGTTGAAAGAGTCAGTCTAGGATCAGAAAGTAGAGGTTTTCTCCCAAGTGGGAGATGGTGTCCTTCGTTGTCAGGGTCATCTCTGTGTTCTAGGTGTAGATGACTTAAGGTAGCAAATTCTTACAGAAGCACATGGTGCACGCTACTCTATTCATCTAGGGGCCACAAAGATGTACCACGACTTGCAGAAAATCTATTGGTTGAGTGGGATGAAGAGAGACATTGCAGAGTTTATGGCTAAGTGCTCTACATGTCAGCAGGTTAAGATAGAGCATCAGAAGCCTAGTGGGTCCATGCAGGATTTTAGTATTCCTACTTGGAAGTGGGAAGTTGTGAAGATGGACTTTGTGATGGGTTTGCCTTAAACTCGTCATCAGCATGATTCAGTCTGGGTCATTGTAGATAGAATGACCAAATCAGCTCATTTCCTTCCAGTTCATACCTCTTATTCAGCTGAGGATTACACCAAACTCTACATTAAGGAGTTTGTCAGATTGCACGGTGTTTTGTTGTCTATTATCTCAGACAGAGGTACCCAGTTCACCTCTCATTATTGGAAAGCATTCCAAAAGGGTTTTGGTACCCAAGTTTATCTCAGTACAGCCTTTCATCCACAGACAGATGGTCAAGAAGAAAGGACCATTCAGACTCTAGAAGATATGCTAAGAGCGTGTGCAATTGATTTCAAGGGTAGTTGGGATGACCAATTACCTTTGATTGAGTTTGCATACAACAACAACTATCATTCCAGTATTCAGATGGCTCAATTCGAAGATCTCTATAGTAGAAGATGTAGATCTCCAATGGGTTGGTTTGAGGTTAGTGAGGCCTAAGTCATAGGTTCTGACTTGGTATTCAACGCCTTATAAAAAGTCCAGTTGATTAGAGAAAGACTCCGGGCTGCTCTGAGCCGACAAAAATCTTATGCAGATGTTCATAGAAAAGATCTCAAGTTTAAGATTGGTGACCATATCTATCTAAAGATCTCTTCCATGAAGGGAGTGAAGAGATTAATCAAGAAGGGAAAGCTCAATCCTCGATATGTCGGTCCTTCAAGATTTTAGTCATTTCAGCAAGGTAGCTTATGAGCTCGAATTGCCTTCAGATCTAGCCTCAGTTTATCTAGCCTTCCATGTCTCTTTGCTCAAGAAGTGTATAGGTGACCCATAAGTAGTAGTCCCTATTCAGAGCATTGATGTTCAGAACAACCTCTCTTGTGAAGAGATTTCAATCAAAATCTTAGACTATAAAACTCGTAGATTGAGGAACAAAGAGGTCTCTCTAGTTAAGGTTCTTTGGTGAAATCAGTCCGTCGAGAGAGCTACTTGGGAAGCAGAAGCAGACATGCATACCAATTATCCTTACCTCTTCTCCACCAACTCAGACCAAGCTCAAGGTAACAGTTCTCCTCAAGCTTACTCAGTTTCATGTTTTGTGTTCATCACGAACTTGGTATTCAATTTCATGTTCCCATTATAAACCTAGTATCAAGTACCATTGTATATTCAGTCATGCAATCATGTATCAGTTCAGTTATGTAATTATGCATCAGACATGCATTCTTATTGTGAGAAACTTAGTTCTTCAGAACGCTCAGTCATGCATTCTTGAATCAGTTACACATGCATCAGATATGCATGTTCGGTATTATATGTTCAGTTTGTCAGTCATGTCAGTCATGAGATCATGTTCCAGTTATTTATGTTCATTATGTACATTATTTATCTTTTCTTCTCTCTCAACCAGTCTCATTCGAGGACGAATGTTCTCAAGGGGGAGATATTGTAATACCCCGTACTTTTTCCTAGCTAATTTCATCTCAAGAATGTCTAGTATTAGCTTCTAAATTGAATGATGATTATTCTATGTAGAATTTTCAAGATTTTCAATTTTGGTCATGTGGGAAATTCAATAAGCTTTCCATCGATATAAGATTCGCCCGAATCCGATAACCGGGACAGAAGTTACGACTATTTCAAGTTTCTGTCGTAAAGCAGCGCCATTTAGTTAGTGGCGCGTCGCTCCACAATAGGAAATGGAATTTGGAAAATTCCAGTAGGGGTCCATAATTATGACACATCGTGCCAGTACCCAAATTTGAAATTGTCCATTTTCCAGTGTCTTAGCGCAATTTTCCCCGCGTCGCGCCAAAGTTCCAGGCCACAAAGAAAGTGGCAGCGCGATGGCCCCGTGTCTCACCATCCCTCAATTTACCAATTTTCAAAATCCAGTGACACGGTGCAATAGCACCGTGTCGCGCTAAAGGTCCAGTTCGAGAAATTTTTACAATTTTAAAAGACGCATCCAAGGGTTAAAAGGGTCAATTTCCTACCCCTATTTAAACCCAATAACGTGTGATTTAGCTATTCTTCACACAAAATATACTAGTTTCTCTCAAGAACAAGCTAGGGTTTCTATTGGGGATTCGAATTCAAGAAGGTTTCACCGTCAATCTTCACGAAATCATGAACTAAGGTATACATAGTGTTCATTCATGTACTCCTTTCGTCCATGAAGCCCAAGATTCCCTTTTTTCTAAATTCAAGTTTATGGATTTTCTTACATTTCATGATTTGGCTGCTCTTGTTCATGTGGATAATGAGAAATTGAATTCTACTCCATGTTGGGTGATAAATTCTATGTGGGTTAAATTATTATAGATATAGATTCATGCAAACCTATGACTAAACCTTTGAATGATGAAATTAGAATTGAACCATGATGTTTAATTATTGTACAATGATGTGTACATGTACCATTCCTACAATATGTTTGATTAAATGCCTAGCTGAAGTAAAAGTGCCTAACTAGCATGATACCATGAAATCCCAATGTATGTACAAGTTATGCCTATCACATGTTTGATGAAATGCTTCAGTAAATGTATTATGATGATTATTATGTATTCAAGCAAGTCATGCTTTGTCAGTTTTCTTCTATCGAGTCCTGGGGGTACTCGTACCTGAAACATTAGTTGTGTGCCTAGAGCCATGTTATGTTTTCACGATACTCTCAGTCAAGCTATGAATCCTTAGACTTCAGACAGTCTTATGACTCAGAAAATCTCCATGATCTCGTAAACTCAGTCAGTTGTCAGATATCAGTAGTATTCCGTCAGTCAACGGAATTCAGTAACTCAGCCCATGTTCAGTTCAGTAAATCATGTTCAGAGTCTATTCAGATGGGAGTTGGAATTAACACCGAGTGAACCCAAGGGTGTGATTCTTAGAAGTCATCCTTGCATTACAGAACTATGTAGCCAGTATAGGTTGAGACATCAACACTGTCCGATGAGGGTTGATGAGGTGGATAAGCACTGTTAGATAAGGGTCCCGCCATTCTCTTTTGGGGACACTATCAGATGAGGGTCACCCACAACTTATCCTTACCAGTGGCGCGGTATTGACACCCTTCCAATTGGGGTTATAGATTGGACCCCTACTCAGCCATAATGGCATATTAGGGGCATATCAGTTAGATAGCTACTTCCCACAGTTTCATGTTACAGAATCAGAATCGTTAGATATAGTCAATCAATCTCAGTATTAGAACTCAGATAGTTCTTCAGATTTCAGGTCTATCAGATACAGTCAACTCAGATATAGTACGGAACTCAGATAGTTCCATCTGATTCAGAACTGTCAGATACAGTCACTAATGTTATCAGTTATATTCAGATTCAGTAATCATGTTATCACAGTATTAGTGTCAGTTGTTATGTCTCATGCATGTATTCTTACACTCATGATAGTTAGTCAGTTATTATTATTATTCATGCATATGAAACCCATGCATTCATCCTACCTCACATGCATACCAGTACATTCAAAGTGCTGACGTATTTGCGCTATGGTGTCGTATACCATAGGTTCAAAGATACGAGCTTCAGAGCAACAATAGATTCCAGATATCCTCAGACAGAGTTAGAAGTAAGTCTTCATCTTTTGAGGACATAATTATTTCCCTATTATCTCATTAATCAGTTTATTAGTTGGAGTTAGTTGGGGAGATATCCCATCAACTCCTTACTCAGATAGTTCAGTCAGTTAGAGGCTTTCTAGACTATCATGTTTCAGACTTCAGTATGTTTAATTTTGTTTTGGGTATTCTATTACCCCACACAAATGTTATATCATTCAGATCATGTTTAGTATTAAACCTTATGGCCTTTCAGTGTATGTTTCCACATTATTATGTCATATTATGCAGTGTATAGGTACAGATATCAGTCATGGGTTAGCTTGTGGTCCTTTGGGGTCATGAGCACCGTGTAGCATTCCGAACACCAGGCTCGGGGTGTTACAGGAATCTGTTTGACGACCTATTTAATATTTCTCAAAAGATGACCCACCTATTGCAATAGATGGACCACCAATACCACCACCAAGACCACCACCAATGCCACCAAGATCACCACAAATGCCACCAAGACCATCAACAATGCTACAAAGACCACCAATACCACCACCAAGACCACCAACACCACTACCACCATCACCATAAAGACCACCACCACTACCACCAATGCCACCAATGCCTACACCAAGACCACCAAGGCTGCCAACATCACCACCAATGTCACCAATACCAAAACGAAGAGCACCGATACCACCACCGATACCACTTATACCGACACCACCAACAACAGCACAAACACCATCCAACATTACCACGACAATCAATAAAATAATGCAATAAAAACTAGGGTTTTCTCAGGTTCTTCCTACGTTTTTAGCATCAAAACTCAAAATTATTAACCCATTCTTGAAGGTAATACAACTAAAAGTCTTATTTTTAATCATTAACTAAAAAACCCTAATTTTTAGAATAAAGAACAAATGTAGAACTCTTCTTGAACTCTTTTACGTACAAAGACAGAGAAAATGATGAATACAAGCGAGAATTAAGTCAAAAATAACAATTATGTGGTCTGAAATAGGAAGAAAATTGAGTTATTTTAAGGGTTGGGCAATATGTTGAATAGTTGTTATCTGTATTATTGGGAGAGAAAGAAAAGAGCGAGAACTCAAGATTTGAAATGATGAAATATTTTCCCGTAAATGGATGAGTTGTATGATTTGATTTGTATTTTTGAAAAAAATGACAAGTTTTGAAATTGTTAATTTGGTCCTAATTGATCATAATTATTTTTGTAAATTTTAAAAGATATAATTTTTAACCGTCTCATCATAATAAAGTGTATTAAATTCAATTGTAACTCTGATGAATTTCAGGTATTATATTAATAATAAGTCAATAAGAATTGTTTCAACTCAGAGTGATCGTTGACGACTCAGGTCAAGAAGAACGCAATACCAACATCATGCAACTGCAAAGACTCAATTGAAGTTGTAGTTGACCCTATGAACTCATCCCTAGTTCTAGTAAATCAATTTAGGTATTATCTTGATAATAAGTTAATAAGAATCATTTCAACTTAGATGTATCGATTGGTGACTCAGGTTGAGAGGAACGCAATACCAACATCATGAAACTACAAAGACTCAATTGAAGTTGTAGTTGACCCTATGAACTCATACTTAATTCTAGATAAATAAATTTAGGTATTAGCTTAATAATAAGTTAATAAGAATTGTTTTAACTTAGACGGATCGATTGATGACTCAGGTTGGGAGGAACACAACACCAACATCATGCAACTGCAAAGACTCAATTAAAGTTGTAGTTGACCTTATGAACTCATCCCTAGTTATAGATAAATTAATTTAGTTATTATCTTAGTAATAGGTTAATAAGAATCATTTCAACTCAGATTGATCGATTGACGACTTAGGTCGGGAGGAACGTAATACCAACATCATACAACTACAAAGACTTAATTGAAGTTGTAGTTGACCTTATAAACTCATCCATAGTTCTAGATAAATAAATTTAGGTATTAAATCAATAATAAGTTAATGAGAATTATTTCAACTCAGATTGATCGATTGACGACTCAGGTCGGGAGAACGCAATACCGATATCATGTAACTACAAAGACTCAATTAAAGTTGTAGTTGATCCTATGAACTCATCCCTAGTTTTAGCTAAATAAATTTAGGTATTAGCTTAATAATAAGTTAATAAGAATTGTTTCAACTCAGATGGATCGATTGACGACTCAGGGCGGGAGAAATACAATATCAACATCATGCAACTGCAAAGATTTAATAGAAGTTATAGTTGACCCTATGAAATCATTCCTAGTTATAGCTAAATAAATTTAGGTATTATCTTAATAATAAGTTAATAAGAATTATTTCAACTCAGATTGATCAATTGATGACTTAGGTTGGGAAGAACACAATACCAATATCATGCAACTACAAAGACTCAATTGAAGTTGTAGTTGACCCTATGAACTCATACCTAGTTCTAGATAAATAAATCTAGGTATTGGATAAATAATAAGTTAATAAGAATCATTTCAACTCATATGGATCGATTGATAACTCAAGTCGGGAAGAAAGTAATACCAACATCATGCAACTATAAAGACTCAATTGAAGTTGTAGTTGCCCCTATGAACTCATCCCTTGTTCTAGATAAATCAATTTAGTTATTATCTTAGTAATAGGTTAATAATAATCATTTCAACCCAGATTGATCGATTGACGACTTAGGTCGGGAGGAACACAATACCAACATCATGCAACTGTAAAGACTCAATTGAAGTTGTAGTTGACCCTATGAACTCATACCTAGTTATAGCTAAATAATTTAGGTATTAGCTTAATAATAAGTTAATAAGAATTATTTCAACTCAGATTGATCGATTGATGACTCAGGTCAGGAAGAACGCAATACCAACATCATGCAACTGACTCAATTAAAGTGGTAGTTAACCCTACGAACTCATCCCTAGTTCTAGCTAAATCAATTACGAAGAAATCTATTGCAACAGATGACTGAGCTGTTGGAAACTTTCAAATAGATATTGAGATCACTTACAACAGATTACCTATCTATTTTAAATATCAAATAGACATTTGCATCTGTTGCGATAGATGACTGAGCTGTTGGAAATTTTTAAACAAATATTGATATCTATTGCAAAAGATGACATATCTATTTGAAAATCTTTTTTTTTAATGTTAAAGCAATTTTCTATCCAAAATAAAAAAGATAAAATACTATGGCGGTAAAAAATATTTCTTGGATAACTCAAAAATCTCCTCCTTGAGTAGTCTTATATTTTCTTTCAATATCATATGTCTCCTCGTGCCTCTCAAAGTTATTAATAAATATTTAAATCCATATCTAGAATTATCTCTCCTTCAACCATAAAGTAATTTGTCTCTATTCTTTTTGTTTCTTTCCTCTTTAAGGTTATCACAAACTTCTCCTTTCCCTCTCTCTTTTCTCTCCTTTTTTTCATGCGGATCCTTTCGGATATCATCTGATCTATATTTTTTCTCGACTAAAATTATTGTTTTGATTCTCTTGCTTTTGATATTGCAGGTATGATTCACTATTGCTCTTTCATTCTCGTCTTCTTCTTTGCAAGTTATTTAAATTAGTTATTTACATATGTTATTTTATTTAATTACCCTTTACCCATATCTTATTTATTTAAAAAATTTGAAGAAAATGTGACTTTTAAGTTTAAAAGCCTTGTTGGCAGTATCATTTTTTTGTTGTAAATATTTTGTTTGTTTCTTTATTGTTGAGGTTGTTGGTGGGGTTGGTCTTGTTGGAATGTGTAGTGTGCTATTGTTGATGGTGTTGGAACAAATGGTTTTATTTCTTTGTTATTGATGTTGCAACAGAAGGATCAACTGTTGGAACAAATCAAAACACTAGCAAGGCTAGTTTGATGTATTCCAACATATTACACAACTCCACATCTGTTGCAATAGATGCATAGCCTGTTACAACAGATTGCCTATCTATTAAGAAATCTGTTACAATAGATGTGGAGTCTGTTGCAATAGATGTGTAATATGTTGTAATAAATGGAACATCTGTAGTAACAGATGGGGAAGCTGACGAACAGATGTTGAAATGTATTGTATTTATTCAATTTTTTGTTACCTTTTTAAAATTATGCAGACATCAATTGTAATGTTCTTTTTGTTCATCTCTTGTTTGTTGATATAAGGAAATGTAAGTTGATCAATTTTTGCTCGACCAACACAAAAGACTACAGTAAAGATGGGTTCAGAGGAATAAACTGCTTACAGATGGAACCACTTCATATGTGGGAGGTATGTATTATTGATCATGTTATCATGAAAACACACATAGAGTACACTAATTTTGTGAATGCTATTTTTTACCGATTAGGCATTGATCATTCAAACTAGATGATTGCAATTTTACAATTAAGTTTGATAGATACGAACTGATAAGGATGAGGGACCATGAATATGGTTTCGATACCCTATTAAGATTTAATGATGGTTGTTGCTCATGTTTATGTGTCAAGATTTGTGAAGGGATCAAGTTTTGGTGGCATTGTAAAAAAATTCAATAGCAATTGAACTAACTTTTAGGGTGAATTGGACTCTGAGAAGGCCTTCAAAGTCTCTCATTGCTGCAACCAAGGACAAAAATCAATATAGTTATTGCCCTAGCCCAAATTTATATCGTTGGGTTGCTCAGGGTTATAATTATACGCCAGAAGGTATGGAAGGAGAATACCTGTGAGGGAAAAGGGGGGTTGATGAAAATTATATCATCTAAGAACTAATTGAAGAGGAAGCATAGGATATGAGGGAATTTGTAGCGAATCTGGTTGATTAAATTGACTTAAAACATGAGAAATCTGAATCAAGTGCAAATATAAAGATGTATCCAAAAATAAAAATCCATCTGTAGTCTCTCTCATAGAAAAATAGTATAGCTTGGCACTTTGTTGGGGATCTGTAGCTAGCTAGCGTGGTCAGAATGATCACCTACATAGAATATAGTAGAGCACAAAGAAAGCAGCCTTGCGAGCACCGAGGGTTGAAATAATGTACAGTAAGTCAAGAAAACTTTCCCCAAGAACAACTGATGTTAAAATAAGGAATCTAAGCAAAGGCGACAATTTTTCAATTTTAAATTACATCCCATACCTTTTTTCTTGTAGTTCTAATTAGGTCCACTGTTATTGACCTGATCGAAATCGCAAATAAGATTGAAAGACAGATTGAGTATCATTACTTCCTTATCTATTATAATTGATTGTGTTTTCTTACCTTAGCACGCTTTCAACATATCTTAGAGAAGATCAGAGGCTTGCTGTAGTATGTGAATACTGCTAATTTTCAAGCTTGCCTCCATCTTATTAATTTGGTCTTCAAGTTTATCATCACCATCTTTGAGGTTAGTATAGAGTTCTGGTCTTTCGTGAGCTCGTCAATGAGGAACACTTTCTTCAAAGTTGTGGCATTGTAAAATGCCTTCAGAAGGCTTCCAAAATACTTTCTTCAGAAGTTTTAAATAATACATGGAGGGTCTCTATGTTTGTTTTAGGTCAATGTGTTGATGCACACTCAAGTAGTGGTCCCAATAGTTGAAAAACTCACTTTACCAACTATTCAGCTGTTGGGAACATTGCTTGAGTGTACATCAACACGTTGACCTAAAGAAAACATAGCGACCCTCCATGTATTATTTAAGCCTTCTAAAGAAAGTGTTCTGGAAGCCTTCTGAAGTCCTTTTACAATGCCACAACTTCGAAGAAAGTGTTCCTCATTGACGAGCTCATAAAAAACCAAGAACTATATACTAACCTCAAAGATGGAAATGACAAATTTGAAGACCAAATCAGCAAGCTGTAGGTAAGCTTGAAAATTATTGGGATTCACATACTATAACAAGCCTCTGATCTTATCCAAGATATATTGAAAGCATGCTAAGTCAAGAAAACACAATCAATTATAATAGCTAAGGAAGTAATGATACTCAATCTACCTTTCATTCTTGTTTGTGGTTTCGATCAGGTCAATAGTAGTAGACCTAATCGGAACCACAAACAAGAAGGCATGGGATACAATTTAAAATTCAGAAATTTCCGCCTTGGCTTGATTCCTTATTTTAACTTCAACTATTTTTTGTATAAGTTTCCTTGACTTACTGTACATCATTACAACCCCCGGTGTTCGCAAAGCCGCTTTCTTGGTGTTCTGTTATTTTCTATGTAGGTGATAATTCTAACCATGCTAGCTAGTCGCAGCTCCCTAGCAAAGAGCCCAGATGCACTATTTTTCTTTAAGAGAGACAACAGACGGATTTTCATTACTAGATACAATTTCATATTTGCACTTGATTCAGATTTCTCATGTTTTAATTCAGTTTCATCGGCCAAATTTGCTAGAAGTTCCTTGCTACCCTATGTTTCCTCTTCAATTAGCTCTCAGGTGATAGTGTCTTTCATCAACTCCCCTTTCCCTCGCAGGTATTCTCCTACTGCTCCTTCTGGCGTATAGTCATCTTCTCAAACAATCCTTCCATATAAATTTGGGTCAGGGAAATTTTTATTCATTTTTCATTCTTGTTTGATGTAGTGGGAGGCTTTGAAGGCCTTCTAATAGTCCAATGCACACTTAAAGTTAAGTCCAATCGCTATTGGATCTCTACAATGACACCAAATAGTGATCCCTTTTCAAAACTTGACAGGCATAAACAAGAGCAACAACTGTTATTAATTCGTAACAGGGTATCAACACAGTCTTTATGGGCCCCTCAACCTTATCAATTCAAACCTATCAAACTTAACTATATAATACATGATCTTATTTGAATGATCAATGCCTAATCGGTTAAAAACTGTATTCATAAAATTATTGTACTTTATGTGTGTTGTCCATATGACCTTATCAATAATACATAACTCCCACACATGAAAGTGGATCCATCCATATGTACGCACCTTATTCTTCCTAGTCCATCTATGACTTAATTTGAATAAATAGATGACTAACCTGTTGCAACAGATGACATATCTGTTAAAATTATCAAATAATTATAGACATCTGTTATGATAGATGATCAATCTGTTGCAACATATGACTTATCTGTTGGAAATCATAAAAAAAATATATGCATTTATTGCAATAGATTGTCAATATGTTTTAAATTATCAAACAAATAGAATATATTTTGCAACAGATTACCCATCTATTAGATTTATTTTAAAGCAATTTTTTTCCTCAGAAATACAATAAAGATAAAATATTATATTTAGATCATCTTTTTTAATTTACATATTCAAAAATTCATAAGTTTTATTTAATTAAGGGATGTAATTATACAGAACTCCACTTCTAGATAAGGCTGATTCGGATTTTGACAAGGTAATTTTGCGCGACTCCTTGAGGGAACTTGAAAGATAGATTCATGAACTCTGGTGAGAGTTGGGCGACATGAGAGCAAGGATGAGGAGGACCCTGCTGCCGCCGGATGACGATTGACCGATTGATAATAGTAATAATAATAATAATAATAGTAATAGTAATAATTAGGTTATGTTTTTTCTTTTAGCGTATGTATTTTCTTTTATTATATCGGATCTACCTAAGGGAGGAAGCTAATGCATGTTTTGATTTTTATTGTATATTTGTATATTTGTATATAATGGATTCAAAAATCTATGTTTGATCGACTTTGGATTTTTAAACCTTATTTAATATTTAATTTTCATTCTATCTATTCCTTATTCTCAACATGTCAACGGTTGGGGGTAGGGATTGAGCGTTTGTGGCAACGGATGAACCATATGTTGCAAAAAATGGTTAATTTATTGTGAGAGATGGATCATATATTGCAACAAACTGTTAATAATGAAAAAAGAATTATTGTTATAGAGAGGGTGAAAAGTCATGACTTTTCAATTATTTAATATGAAAAATGGTTCGTAAATAAATAATAAAGAAATAAATGATAAAAATAAGTTATAATCATAAAAAATGGTTATTTAAATTTAATAACTAATGTTAATATTAAATAGGCGACAAGTCATGACTTTTCACCATTTTTGTTTTTAAATCTATTGTTTAAATTTATTTATTATATAATAAAAAGGTCACTACTTTGGATTAATTAAGGTATATGATGATTGCTAAGAAAGAGGTGGACAATCATACTTTTTGATTAATACATTCAAAACAACTGACGAATCAAATTCCCCATCTGTTGCTACTGATAAATCAGTTGTTAGAAGAAATAAAAAAAGCTTCTTCAACAAATGGTCGATTTGTTGCACCAGATGGTATATCTGTTGCCACAAATATGTTATCTGATCCAATAAATATACAATCTTTTGCCACAACTAAAAAAATGATTATTATTTTATTAAAAGATACGGTTATTGAAAAGGTGAGAAGTCTTCGATTATTTAATTAGAAAAAGTTACTTAAATTTAAGAACTAATTAATAATAATAAGCTGAAAAGTCATGAATTGTCACACTAATCAAAAAGTCCTCAACTTGATTTAATTAAGTCATTTCTTTTCCAAAAAAAAAAGAAAATAAATGCTAAACACAATTTATTTATAAACATAAAAATATGGTTACTTAATTTGACTAATTGATGTTAATATAAAATAGGCGACAAGTATTGACTTTCACCATTTTTGTTTTGAAATATGTTTTTTTAATTTATATAATAAAAAGGTCACCAATTTGGATTAATGAAAGTATATAATTATTATTTAAAAAGATAGATTATATGTTGCAACAGATAGATTATTTGTTGCAATACATATATTATATGTTGCAATAGATAGATGATAGATTGCAACAGATAGATTGCAACAGATAGATTGCAACAGATAGATTATATGTTGCACAGATGGTTGATTCGTTGCAAAATATGGTATATCTGTTGCCACAAATGGGTTATCTGATGCAAAAGATATACAATATGTTGCTATAACTCAATAAAAACTGTTATTATTAAAAGAAATAGTTATTAAAAAGGTCAGAAGTCTTCGATTATTTAATTGAGAAAAAAGTTATTTAAGTTTAAGAACTAACTAATAATAATAAGATGAAAGTCATGACTTATCACAATAATCAACAAGTCAGTCAGCAGCTTGATTTAATTAAGTTAGAACTTTTCACAGTAATCAAAGAGTCACCAGTTTGAATGTAGTTAATAAATGTAGGTGAACAGTCACACCTTTTTTCCTAACTCATTCAAATTCAATCCTCTATAAATAGGTCCTACCTATTCATTTATTCTACTACACTCTATTTATTTTTTTCATCTTGTCTTTCATATTACACCTTCAACCACTTTCTCTTTAAAGACCAGATACCTTTTTCCCGACTCAGGTAAGTTTTTTCTTGTTTTTTATGTAAATATACCCAATTGGTAGTATACATTGTATTATATTCAGATTCTTTTCTTTACTTTTGTTTTTACGTTTTTTGTTAATTCATGTGTGTTCTAGATATGGCTGATCTAGTTTGAAACGTTGCTATTCTGCAAGACACCGCGTGGAAACTTCAGAGGCAAGATAATGACCTGCAGTGGGGCTTGGCTTTCGTGAGAGAGAGGATGCTCCGGGAGATTCACAGGCTGAGGAGGGCCCTGTTGCTGCTGGTTGAAGATTGGTCGGCTAGAAATAATAATAATAATTAGATTTTTTTCTCTTAGCATATGTATTTTTATTTGTTTTTGTTTGATAAAAAATTTGTGTTGATCGACTTTGACATTTTAATTCTTGTTTAATTTTCATTCTGTCTATTTCTTCTTCTCAACAAACATGTCGACGATTGGACGTAAGGACTAATTTTGAATCCAGTAGTTATAGCAAGAGTTGAAACATATTGATTATTTTTTGGGTTTGTAGCAGGAGCTGTATTGTGTTGTTCCAAACAGATTACTCATCTGTTGCAACGGATAAATAGTCTGTTGCAATAGATAATTAATCTGTTGTAACAGATAACTCATCTATTACAATAGGTTACCCATCTGTTCGATTCATGTTATGGGCACTATAGAACCATAAACATGAATCAAACATATGAGTCTTCCGTTGCAACAGATTACTTATCTGTTGCAACAAATGAGTGATCTGTTTAAATTGAAGGATCTTATGTTAGATTCATGATCAGGTTCTATCCACTGTTGAAAAAATAGCAGTAGCAGTGTACCCAGAAGACAAATTCAACTAAAAATCATAATTTTACTTAGCAAAGTCACCTATGAAGTAATGTCAAAGTGGAAAGTGATGTACGAAATAAAATTTCACCTAAAAATTGGCCAAGTAGCAGCAGTAGCGGTATGGTCGACAAGAAAAAGATGAAGATGATGATAATAAAGAAGAAGATGATGAATAAAGCAGCAACAATAATGAATAACAAAAATCGCGAAGAGAGAGAAAACAAAAACGGATGAGAAGAGAGAGAAACACTCTTTTTTTCCTCCGTTTCCTGTTATATAACTAACATTTGGATCAAAGTGTAAATTTTAAAACTTGCGGGTTATTTTTAAATTTCCCCAACTTTCTTAATCCATAATAAAATAATTGTCACTTCCACTCAATTATTAAGACTTGAGTCACCTATACTCAATTTTGGAAACTCTTTTGTTACTTTTAACTAAATGCCCCCACTAACTAAGGCAATTTCATATTCGAAATTTGAATATAAAAAACCTATAATTAGAAATAATTAAGCATAAACCGCTCGATCACAATATTTATTGGTACTAAAGCTTTTCGATATATATTTTACATGTTGTGGAGGAATTTCAACAAGTCTCTATCTAGCCATGAGGAAAAATCAAGCCTTTCCCCACCACACACAAGTTATTGGGAAAGGCAAGGTAGTACAATCAAAATGTCCGACAGGGTAGCAGCAAAAGAATATCTAAGTCTAAACTTTTTCTTTCAATTTGAACCAAGATGAAACAAGAAAACACAGGCAAAACAAAGTAATATGGCAGAAAATAAATCCACTACACAAATACGGCAAGACAAGAATAACAAGATATCAAATTTACGTGGAAAACCCTTCGGTGTGAAGGTGTAAAAACCACAGGACCAAAATCTCTACTATAATTACCAAGAGTTACAATATTATTCTCTAAAAATTTTCACAAAACAAATTCCAAACTACGAGCAACAACACAACAAGATAACACCAAAACTAGAGAATAAAAAAGAGCACAAACACCAAAAAAATAGTTACTGTTCGGGAATGAAAAACAGGAGCTACAAACCACCAAATCTACCTTCGTCAGTTTCTAATTAAAGATTGAGATGAGAGGAATCTAAAAATTATCTCAATCGGACAAGAAACAAAGCGGGAATCGCAATTTGAAGTTGATTGTTGTGGCTGGAATTTTAGGTGCAAAAATCAGCTATCTTTTTCTCCTTTGATTGCTGAAAAACTCTTTTGTGGATGTGAAATTAGACCTAAAAAGATGTATATATATGCTCTATAGTGATATCCTGTGGGAAAAAGTGATTTGGTCTAAATTGGGCTTTATCTATCCACATAGAAAGGGACAAAGACCCATAACCTAATAATTCTCTCCATCCCAACTATGTGGAGGAGATCGCTATTCCGGTGATCATGCAACAATCTTCAAACTTCCCTCTTAGCAAATCTTTAGTCATCATGTCGAAATTATTATCATCCGTATAAATCATCTCAAGTTCAAGCAACTTTGAATCCAACACATCTCGAATCTAATGGTATCTCACATCAATGTGTTTAGACCGACCATGAAATGTAGAATTCTTGCCAAGATGTATGGCACTTTGACTGTCGCTATAAAGAACATACCTCTCTTGTGCACAACTAAGTTTTCCCAAGAATCTCTTCATCCAAAGCAATTTTTTACAAGCTTCAACAACAACAATAAACTTAGATTTTATTGTATATAGAGCAACACATTTTTGCAACTTAGATTGACAAGACACAGCCCCCCTCCAAAAGTTACCAAATACCCTGAAGTAGACTTACGAGTATCAATATCACCGACCATGTCTGAATTTGTATAACCACAAATAATAGGTTTCGCTATACCAAAGCACAAACTCAGAATAGAAGTGCCACAAAGATATCTCATAATTCACTTCACAATATTTCAATGTTCTCTTTCAGGATTAGAAAGAAAACGGCTAACAGTACCAACAACATTAGCAATATCCGATCTTGTACAATCTATTACATACATCAAACTACCAACGGCTGAAGCATAAGAAACCTTCTTCATATCCTCCTTATCATCATCACTGGAAGGACATTGTTTCGTGCTCAATTTAAAGTGCATAGCTAAAGGTGTACTGACAACCTTAGCCTTATCCATGTTATATCTTCGATGTACTTTTTGAATGTACATCTCTTGTGATAATCATAACTTCTTAGCCTATCTTTCACGGACAATCTGCATGCCAAGAATATGCCTTGCTGGTCCTAAGTCTTTCATAGAAAAAGACTTACTCAACTCTTGCTGTAACGACCTAAAAAATTGATAAAACATGTAAAATTTGGGATTTTGTGTGATTTGACTGTTTTACCCCTTTCCATAGTTTCATTATGAATTTTTGGGATGTGGAAGTGATTGACATAATTTTCAATGCATTTTGGTATCATTTATGTGATATTGTGGTTTTTGATGGCTTTGAGAGCCTTATTTTGGACTTATGTGGATATCTTTTGATCCGTGTGATGGATGGCCGAACGGACTATGCTAGAAACTTTGGAATATCAGCTTTAGGCTAGATAGACCTTTGGTTCGGGTCCTGGTGCACCTGAGCTCATTTCAACCTATTGGTCGAAAAGTTAAAAAATTAGAAATTTGGGTGTTGGACCCACATTTGGTCGAAACGACCTCGGATAGAAAATCCGACTTCGCCAGCAGATCCAGAATCTCTAATTTAGGGTGTTAGCATATTTGGTATGATTTTACGGCTTTTAAATCTCATTTCGACCCCCGATTTGAAAAAATAGTAATTTCGAGTTTTGTGGGGTCAATTTTGTGAAAACGATATATTTTTGAAAATCTAATATTGCCATCACGTTTGAAACATCAAATTTAGTATGATTTCATAGTTAGTTTGTGTATATCAGACTCTAAATGAATCCCGAGCACCCCGTAGATATCCATTTCTACTTAAGTGAAAAAAACCAACAATTAATATTGAAGAAAACTGCAATATAATAGCTTTTTCCACCTATTTTTGGCCCATTTTGTATATTTTTATCTTGCCTTTTAACCCTAAAATAGTGTGGAAACTTAAAAGTAAAGTTTGTGTTAGCTTGAGAAGCTAGATTAACATCTATTTCTTGGTTTTATTACGGATTTAAGGTAAGAATTCACCATTTTCTTTGTAATTTGGTGATTAATTTCTCAAAACCCCAAAAATCTTAGGGCTTGATTTTAAACCCCAATTTCACTTCTTTTCACTTGAATAATTTTATTATCTTATAATAACTAGTTTTTCATCAATTTAAACTTCAAAACAACTCTGATTCTTGATTTTAACTCGGATTTCAAAGATTTTTACTCGGTATAGCTCAAAAATAATTTTTCTTCGATTTGAACCTTATTTTGACTCGATTTAACTTGAGTTTTCAGTTGTAGGTTTCTAAAAATATGGGAAACATATTTTTGAAATAAAGTTTTAATTTTACCCTTTTTTTTTGAAAACCCATTTCGAGGGTCCGTTTTGACCCAGAATTAAAAGTAGTCAATATGGGTGTCATTAGTTTTGTTTTGGCACGTAGATTTCATATTTGATATTTTTAGTGGAGTTCGGGATCATTTATTAAAAGTAAGGTCGCGGGTTCAAGTGTAGCGGATTGATTTCGACTTTCGAGATAGGTTATGGCTTAACTCTTTCAAACTGGGATGGGTAGTAAATGATGGTACAAAATTCATGTTAAGGGTGACAACTAATGATGAAAAATGGCTATCTATGTATTGTGCCCGTGTAGGGGCCTATATATGATGTAATTGTTGAAATTGAGTTATTATGTGATATGTGTGACCGTGTCGGGTCCTATGTGATATTATAGCCTTGAATACATGTGAATAATTATATTGTGTTTTTAAGATGCTTAATATGGTACCATTGGTGCATTATGATTATATTCATACTTTATTTGGCATATGAGACATGTGAAAATTCATGGATGAAAATGAAATAATGAGTGGATATTGACTCACATGGTTGCAGAAATATATCACTGTGGTTGGTAGTGAAAATACTCATTGTGATTGATTGTGATAATTACATCCTCATATCATACTTATTCATGAAACATTAGTACCACCGTGGCAACATCTGAGAAACACTGGCAACATCTTTTAAAACCCTTTCTGAGGTACGTGCTGGGGAAGAGATATTGTAAAACCTTATAAAACCCTTTTTGAGGGATGTTCCAAAAAGGCGATATGAGATAAGTAGATTGTATACGGGATTGATGAACCCCCCATGGGTCCTACGTCGGGAAGCTTTAGCTCCGTAGGTGTATACGGGGATTGTGCGATGATCCTAGAGGTTGTGCGACGACCTCGTGCATCGTCCTCGTGCATCGTCATCGTCATCATCATCATATACATTGCACTTACTTTATTATGTTATGTTGTGTTGTATTGGCATATTGGATTGTCATCTATTTATTTATTGTATCTTCTTTTACTTATATTTGATGATCTTGTATATGCATGTTCCCCTTGTTTTTTTCATATGTAATATAATATGTACTTTTGTTCTATCTTGGTATGATGTTGCGATATATGTGAGATATATTAGAACTATTAGTGCAAGTGGTGTGGGCTACCGTTGTGGGACATTTTCTGATTGCAGGTGACGTTCCCTTAGTGTATATTTTGTATGCTTTATTTACTACTTTGCTTGGTCGGCCTATGATACCTACTAAGTACAAGTGGACCGTACTCATGCCCACTTTGCACTTTTGGTGTAGGTCCTAACTTTAGTGTGCCTCAGCTTTCTTGATTCGGGCGATTGTTGGACCTTCTCAAATAGTAGTTGGACATTCATGCTTCCAAAGTTCACCTCTATATTTCTATAGTAGTTATGTCTTTATTAGTATTGGGAGATAGATATTACTACTTTGTGGTTATTTTTCCGATGTATTTGACTTTTGGATTGTATTAGTAGTTCTTACACTATTGATACCTAGTTTTGGGCATGATTGATATTTTAGATAAGTTTTCTTTTGTGTTGTTATGATTACTTATATGGTTCGGCTTTGTTCTAGAAGCCTCACCTTGGGATATTTCTATCTTTTTCTTTTTTTGTATCGATTTAAGTGATAGGCTTACTTGTCAAGGTACGCTGTGACAAGTGCCATCATGACCTTTATTTTTTTGGGGTAGTGACAAATTAGAATTAGAGAAACTAGGTTTCATTGGTCTCAATGGTGTAAGAATGGTATATCTAATAGAGTCTCGCGGATCTGCACGTAGACATTCGTATCTATCTTTGAGAGGCTCTAGGATATCTTTAGGAAACTTTCCTTATTTTATTTCTTACCGTGCGAAGTTCTTTCATATCTTGTGTTCTGAGTTATGTTTCACTCTTTCTGCACAGATGGTGTTGACTAGGTCCTGCGAGACTAGTGATGCAGAGCCTTCACCCAAAGGGAAAACCTCGAGTCATGGATGGACTCAAGGGAGGGGACGACCCCGTAGTGCAGCCCCATCTAGGAGGAGTGCTAGGGGACTCTCTTATGAGCCTCGGGTTGAGCTGGTTAGAGGTATAGGTTTTACTCCAGTTCTTTAGAGTTCATCTTCCCAGTGTTGAAGGGATTGTTGGTGCATTTGCTGACCTATCTAGAGGGTTCTCCTTTGGTTATTTCGGGTGTTCTTCCAGTTTAGAGTGTGGATCCTTATGTTGCACCTGCTTCTGGTTTGGGTACTCTTCAGACCCCGAGTCCTATTCCTCATTCAGTGCCGATATCTGACTATGGGGTTTCGAGATCTGGAGCCCAGCCGTCATTCATGTTACCTCCCCTGATGGGATCACAATCTGCCAGATTTACTATGCCTACTCTCATGATTAGTATAATAATATCTTTAGAGGATCAGAAGAGATTCGGGAGGTTTACTTGGTTGGGTTTTTCCAGATTTGATGGCGTAGTGGGCGAGGATGCCTATGAGTTTCTGATTGATTGCCGAGAGAAGTTGCATAATTTGGGTTCACTCGAGTCTCATGGAGTTTCTTATACGTCTTATCAGTTGAGAGATACAATGAAAGATTGGTGGAGGTCACTTGTAAGTTATAGACCTCGTGATTCTCTCGAGATGACTTAGGATCAGTTCACTGAGGCTTTCCTAGAGAGAATTGTGCCTTTCAGTTTGAGAGACCGTATGCAGTATGAGTTTGTTCATTTGGAGAAAGTCTCCATGAAAGTTGCTGAGTATGAGGCACACTTCCATTCCCTGTCCAAATATTCCTATGATAGCATTTCTACCGAGATTGAGAAGATTCAAAAGTTTGTGAAGGGTTTAGATGTCTCTCTTCAGTCGGCTACGTCTCAGATGGTTGTGTTTGGGGCTTCTTTTCAGAGTATTGTAGATCATGCTTAGATGACAGAGGGTATTCTTAGTGCATCTCATAGAGGCGCCAAGAAGGTGCAACATTTTGGTGAGTTCAAGAGTAAGAACTCTCGAGGCAGAGATTTTAGAAATTTTTATGGATATCATGGTAGGCCAGTGCAGATGGCATTACAGAGTTCAAATGGTGGACCTTCTAGTCCAGCAGTTCAGAGTGCCCGTTCAAGCCCAGTTGTACCTTCTCCTATTGAGACTGGTCTTAGAGGTTGCTATGTATGTAATGAGATTGGCCCTGTTGCTAGGGACTATCCCCGTCGAGTGATTTGAGCTGCTCCTATTTCATCTGCGAGAGGTAGGGGTACTACCAAAAGTGTGAGGGGTAGAGGTGTGGGAATCTTGGGGGTGGCCATAGGGCCATTCAGGCAGTTGGTGGTCGTGGGGCTACCCAGGAAGCTGGTGGTCGTGGTCAATATTATGCTATACCATCCAGACCTGAGAAAGAGTCTTCTGATATTGTGATTACAGGTATTGTCCCCATTTATTTCAAACCTACATCTGTATTATTTAATCTTGGATCAACTTTCTCCTATGTGTCTATATATTTTACTTCGGGTTTTGATTCTTTTAGTGAGCCTCTTACCATGCCTATTCGTGTATCCACCCCGATAGGTGATTCTTTAGTAGTGGATCAGGCTCACCGATCTTGTGTTGTGACTTTTGCCAGGCGTGAGACTTTGGTAGACTTGTTTGTGTTAAATATGATCGATTTTGATGTTATTTTGGGTATGGATTGGTTGGCTCCTTATCATGCTGTCTTATATTATTTTACCAAGACTGTGACTTTAGCTTTGCCGGGTATACTAAGGATAGTTTGGAAGGGTGCACTTCATTTGGGTCCTAAGAGGATTATATCTTATGTTCAGGCTCGTAAATTGGTTGAGAAGGAATGTTTATCTTACTTGGCCCATATTCGTGACACCAGTGTTGTTTCACCTCCTTCCTTAGATTATGTCTATATTGTCCGTTAGTTTATGGATGTGTTCCCTACGGACTTGCCTAGTATGCCTCCAAATTGAGATATTGATTTCGCCATTGATGTTGAGCCGAACACCAAGCCTATTTCTATTCCTCCTTATAGGATGGCCCCAATAGAGTTGAAGGAACTGAAGGATTAATTGTAGGAGTTATGGGATAAGGGATTTATCCAACCTAGTGTTTCACCTTGGGGTGCGCCTGTCTTGTTTGTGAAGAAAAAAATGGTCTATGCGAATGTGTATTGATTATCGGCAGTTGAATAAGGTGACGGTTAAGAATAAGGATCCTCTTACTCGCATTGATGATTTATTGGATCAGATTCAGGGTGTTGTGGTGTTTTCGAAGATTGATTTGAGGTTCAGTTATCACCAGTTGAGGATTAGAGCTTCGGATATTTCAAAAACTGCTTTTCAGACTCGATATGGCCATTATGAGTTCTTGGTCATGTACTTTGGGTCTACTAATACCCCTGCCGCATTCATGGAGTTGATGAACTGAGTGTTTCGACCGTATCTTGTCTCCTTTGTTATTATATTTATAGATGATATCTTGGTTTATTCCAAGAGTGAGGTTGAGCATGAGGAGCATTTGCGAATTATGCTTTAGAGATTGAGGGATGAGAAGTTGTATGCTAAGTTATCTAAGTGCAAGTTTTGGCTGGAGTCTGTTCTTTTCTTGGGTCATGTGGTGACTAAGGAATGAATTATGGTTGATCCAGCCAAGGTTGCAGCGGTTCGTGGCTGGGTTAGACCTACTTTGCCCACTGAGATTGGGAGTTTTGTTGTCTTGGTCGTGTATTATCGGCGTTTTGTTTAGGGTTTTTCATCCATTGCAGCTCCATTGACCAAGTTAACCCAGAAGAAGATTTCTTTTCAGTGGTCCGATGCTTGTGAGGCGAGCTTCCTAAAGCTCAAGGATTTGTTGACTTCAACTCCTATATTAGATTTTCCTAAAGAGTTGCCTAATGAGGGTGTGACCTTTACTGTCTTTTGTGATTCTTCAGGTGTTGGGTTGGGTGATGTGTTGATACAGGAGGGCAAGGTAATTACGTATGCGTCTCATCAATTGAAACCTCATGAGAGGAATTATCCTACCCATGAGTTGTGTGCAGTTGTGTTTGCCTTAAAGTTGTGGAGGCACTACTTGTATGGAGTCCATTGTGAGATCTTCTCAGATCATCGTATCCTTCAGTACTTCTTTACCCAGCGAGATGTTAATATGGGCAGCGCCGTTGGCTTGAGTTGCTTAAGGATTATAACTTGACTATTCTCTACCATCCAGGCAAGGCTAATGTGGTTGCGGATGCCTTGAGCTGGAAGTCGACTAGCATGGGTGCCTTGGCACATCTTTTGACCTAGGAGAGGCCTTTGGCCTTAGAGGTTTAGTCTTTAGTTAACCAGATGGTTAGACTTGGTATGGCATATTTTGGCATTTGTGGATGCTAGATCTTCTTTGATGGAGCAGATTTGAGCTCATCAGTTTGATGATGTTGGATTGAGGTCAATTCGAGATAAGGTATTAAGTGTGGAGGCTAAGGAAGCCTCACTTGATTCAGATGGAGTTTTGCAGATTAGAGGTCGAGTTTATGTGACGAAAGTAGGTGACTGGATTAGGTTGATCTTAGAGAAGGCCCATTGTTCTAGATATTCTATCTATCCAGGTGTGACCAAGATGTATCATGATTTGAGACAACACTACTGGTGGGGTGGTATGAGGTAAGATATAGCAAATTTTGTGGCTCGTTGACTATGTTGTCAGTAGGTGAAGGCCGAGTATATGAGACCTGGTAGTTTTCTTTCGAGGTTACCCGTTCCTTAGTGGAAGTGGGAACACATCACTATGGACTTTGTGACTGGTTTGCTCATACATCTCATGGTTCTGACAGTGTGTAGGTCATCGTGGATTGATTGACCAAGTCAGCTCATTTTATTTCGGTTCAGGTCTTATTCAGTGCTGAGAGGTTGGCCCATATCTACATTCGTGAGATTATGCGTCTACATGGTATGTCGGTGTCCATTATTTTAGATTGAGGTCCTGTGTTTACATCTCACTTTTGAAAGACTTTTCAGGATGAGTTGGGTACTCGAGTGGATCTTAGTACAACATTTCACCCCAGACTGCTGGCCAGCCAGAGCGGACTATACAAGTTTTGGAGGATATGCTTCGTGCATGCGTGATGGATGTTGGTGGCCAGGGGGAGCAGCGTTTCGCTTTAGTAGAGTTTGTATATAATAATAGATACCATTCCAGTATTGACAGGGTTCCTTTTGAGGCGTTGTATGGTAGGCGTTGTCGCTCCCCAGTAGGTTGGTTCGATGTTTTAGAGGAGATACCTCGAGGTACGGATATGCTTCGTGAGTCTTTGGATAGGGTCCGGGTCATTCAGGATAGACTTTGAGCGGCTCAGAATAGGCAGGAGTATTATGCTGACCATAGACTTCGTTCCTTGAGATTTGGTGTTGGTGATCGTGTTTTTCTTCGAGTTTCACCCATAAAGGGTGTGATGAGGTTTGGGAAGAGGGGAAAGATTATCCCCAGGTATATTAGTCCATTTAAGATTCTTCGGACTGTTGGTGATGTGGCCTATGAGTTGGCTTTTCCCCCTGATCTATCAGTTGTTCATCCAGTTTTTCATGTTTTTATGCTTCGTCGCTATATTCTTGATGAGTCTCATGTCATTCGTTGGGAGTCGGTTCAGTTAGATGAGCGGTTGTCCTTTGTTTAGGAACCGATTTCCATTTTAGCTAGGGATGTTAGGCGGTTACGCTCTAGAGTGATTTGTGTGGTTAAGGTCCAATGGCGACATCGACCTGTAGATAAAGCTACTTGGGAGATCGAGTCTGATATGTGTAGTTCTTATCCTCAGTTTTTCATTGATTCAGGTATTTCTTTGCCTTAGTTCGAGGACAAACTAGATTTTTAGTGGTGGATGATGTAACGATCTAAAAATTTGATGAAATACATTAAATTTATGATTTTGTGTGATTTGACTGTTTTACACCTCCCCGTAGTTGTATTACGATATTTCTGGGGTATGGGAGAGATTGGCATGATTTTTGATACATTTTGGTATCATTTATGTGATATTGTGGTTTTTGATGGCTTCGAGAGCCTTATTTTGGACTTATGTGGATATCTTTTGATCCGTGCGATGGATGGCCCTATGGACTGTGCCAACAGCTCCGGAATATCAATTTTAGGCTAGGTAAACCTTTGGTTCGAGTTTCGGTTCACCCGAGCTCATTTCGACCTATTGGTCGGAAAGTTGAAAAATTAAAATTTTGGGTGTGGGACCCACATTAGGTCGAAACGACCTCGGATGGAAAATTTGACTTCGCCACTAGATCCAAAATCACTAATTTAGGGTGTTAGCATGTTTGGTATGATTTTACGGCTTTTAAATCCCATTTCGACCCCCGATTTAGAAAATTATGATTTTGGGTTTTGGGGATCAATTTTGTGAAAACGATGTTTTTTAAAAAATTTGATATCGCCATCACTTTCGGAACGTCGAATTTAGTATGGTTGCATAGTTTGTTTGTGTATATCAAACTCCAAACAAATCCCTGGCACCCCGTCGAAATTCATTTCGACTTGAGTAAAAAAAACCAACAGTTAATATTGCAGAAAAACCGCAATATAACAACTTTTTCCACCTATTTTTGACCCATTTTACACATTTTCATCTTGCCTCTTAAGAATTAAACCCTAAAATAATATGAGAGCTTAAAAGTAAAGTCTGTGGGAGCTTGAGAAGCTAGATTAACATCTATTTCTCAGTTTTATTATGGATTTAAGGTAAGAATTCACCCTTTCTTAGTAATTTCTTGATTAATTTCTTAAAACTCCAAAAATCTTGGGGCTTGATTTTAAACCCCAATTTCACTTCTTTTCACTTGAATAATGTTATTATCTTATAATTACTAGTTTTTCATCAATTTAAACTTCAAAACAACTCCGATTCTTGATTTTAATTCGGATTTCAAAAAATTTTACCCGGTAAAGCTCAAAAATGATTTTTCTTCAATTTGAACATCGTGTTTTATTCGATTTAACTTGGGTTTTCAGCTGCAGGTTCCTAGAAAATAAAGTTCCAATTTTGCTCTTCTTTTTTGAAAACCCATTTCGGGGTCTGTTTTGACCTCGAACCAAAAGTAGTCAATATGGGTGTCGTTGGTTTTGTTTTGACGCTTAGATTTTATATTTGATATTTTTAGTGGCGTTCGAGATTGTTCGTGAAAAGTAAGGTCGCAGGTTCAAGTGTAGCGGACCAATTTTGACTTTCGAGGTAGGTTATGGTTTAACTCTTTCAGATTGGGATGGATAGTAAATATGATACAAAATGCATGTTAAGGGTGGGAACTAATTATGAAAAATGTCTATCTATGTGTTGTGCCCGTGTAGGGGCCTATATGTGATGTAATTGTCGAAATTAAGTTATTATGTGATATGTGTGACCATGTGGGGTCCTATGTGATATTAATAGTCTTGAATACATGTGAATAATTGTGTTGTGTTGTTAAAATGCTTAATATGATATCATTGGTGTATTATGATTATATTCATACTTTATTTGGCATATGAGATATGTGAAAATACGTGGATGAAAATGAAATAATGAGTGGATATTGGCTCACATGGTTGTGGAAATATATCATTGTAGTTGGTTGTGAAAATACTCATTGTGATTGGTTGTGAGAATTACATCATCATATCATACTCATTCATGAAACATTGGTACCACTTTGGCAACATCTAAGAAACATTGGCAACACCTTTTAAAACCCTTCCCGAGGTGCCGGGGAGGAGATATTGTAACACCTTATATAACCCTTTTCGAGGGATATTCCAAAAAGGAGATACAAGATATGTGAATTTTATACGGGTTGACAAACCCCTCATGGGACTTACGCCGAGAAGCTTTAGCTCCGTATCTGTATATGGGGATTGTACAATGATCCCGGAGGTTGTGCTAAGACCTCGTGCATCGTCATCATCATCATCATCATATACATTGCACTTACTTTACTGTGTAATATTGTGTTGTATTGGCATATTGACTTGTCATCTATGTATTTATCGTATCTTCTTTTACTTGAATTTGATGGTTTTGTTTATGCATGTTCCCCTTGTTAATTTTATATGTGATAGAATATGTACTTTTGTTCTATCTTGTTGTGATGTTGCAATATATATGAGATATATTAGAACTGTTAATGAAAGCGGTATGAGCTACCGTTGTGGGATATTTTCTGATTGCAGGTGACATGCCCTTAGTGTATATTTTGTATGCTTTATTTACTAATTTTCTTGGTAGGCCTATGATACCTACTGAGTACAAGTGGTCCTAGCCCGAGTGCGCCTCAGCTTGCTTGACTCGGGCGATTGTTGGAGCTTCTAAAGTAGCGGTTGGACAATCATGTGTCCGAAGTTCACCTCTATCTTCCTATAGTAGTTATGTCTTTATTAGTATTCGAAGACAAATATTACTCCTTTGTGGTTATTTTTTTGATGTATTTGACTCTTGGATTGTATTAGTAGTTCTTACACTATTGACACCTGATTTTGGGCATGATTGGTATTTTGGATAAGTTCTTTTTGTGTTGTTATAATTACTTATATGGTTTGGCTTCGTTCTAGAAGTCTCACCTTGGGATATTTCTATCTTTTTTTTGTATCGGTTTGGGTGATAGGATTACTTGTCAAGGTACGCCGCGACAAGTGTCATCATGACCTTTATTTTTTTGGGATCGTGACACTTGCTTCTACTTTTGAATCCTACAAGCATTATGACTAACAACAAACATGTCATCAACATAAAGCAACACAATAATAAAGTCACCATCAGAGAAATTTTGTACAAAAACACATTGGTCTGAAGTAGTCTTCTTGAAGACCTGCTGACTCATAAAGGAACCAAACTTCCTGTACCACTGCCTGAGATCTTGTTTCAAACTATACAAACGCTTCTTCAATTTGCAAACATAATTCTCTTTTTTCTTGACTTCAAAACCTTCGGGTGCTCCATATAAATTTCTTTATCTAAATCACCATGGAGAAAAGCAGTTTTAACATCTGTTTGCTCAACCTCTAAAACTAGACTTACAGATAAGCCTAGAACAACACGAATGGATGACATCTTCCCAACTGGAGAGCACATCTCATCAAAATCAACTCCCTTTTTGAATTAAATCCCTTCACAATCAATCTATCCTTGTACTGTGGAACTAGGTTACCATCTTCATATTTCACCCGAAAAACGCATCTGTTTTTCAAAGATTTTCTGTCTTTTGGTAGCTTAACCAAATCAATGGTATGATTATCATGCAAATATTTAATCTCATCTTTCATAGTATCAAACCACTTTTTTTCACTTTTCATGGCCTCATCAAGACTCTCAGGTTCTCCCCCGTCGATCAAGAGTACACACTCACTAGGAGAATAACGAGATGAAGGTATTTTCTCTCTAGTAGATCATCTGAGAGAACTCTCTATAGCACCAACAATTGGTTGCTGATCAACTATATCGACTTGCACTGGAGCATCAACAACATCATGCTGATCATTCTGAATATGATCATCATCTTCATTATCAACTTGATTTTCATCATCATGAAGATTTTATTCAGGAGCAGTAGTCAAAGGAATTGCATCAACATTAACTAAGCTCTCATTACTCTAAGAATCAACCTTCTCAGCTTTATCAAAATCTTTAATTGTTTGGTCTTCAAAGAACACAACATCACAGCTTCTAACAAGTTTCTTCTCAACTAGATCATAGAAACGATAGACAAATTCATCTTGACCATAATCAATAAAGATACACTGCCTAGTTTTAACATCCAACTTTGACCTTTCATCCTTAGGAACATGCACAAAATATTTACACCCAAAGACTCTAAGATGATCATAGAAAAAATTCTTACCAGATCAAACTTTGTCAGGGACATCACCATCTAAAGAAATAATAAGAGATAAATTGATAACATAAGCAGCAGTATTAAGTGCGTCTACCTAAAGGAATCTGGAAAATTTGCATCCGATAGCATACATCTTACCCTCTCAACTAGAGTTCTATTCATCTTCTCTGCTAAACCGTTCAACTGAGGAGTTTTTTGATTTCGAAGATCCTGCTCTCTACAATATCTATCAAAAAGACCAATATACTAACCACCATTATCTGACCGAATGTATTTTAATTTCTTCCTTTTTCGTCTCTCAACCAAGGCCTGAAAACCCTTAAACACATCAAGCACTTAATCCTTAGACTTCAAAGACAATACCCAAAGTTTGCAAGAGTGATTATCAATAAAAGTCACAAAGTAAAGTGCACCACCATGAGACCTTACTTTAAAAGGACCACACAAATCAGAATGCACCAATTCCAGCAAATCAAGCTTTCTTGAAGGCGGATGGCTCTGAAAAGAAACTTTTTTCTGTTTACCGACTAAGCAATGAACACACTTCTTCAACTTTGCTTGTTTCACTTCAGAAAGCAAATTTTTCTTAGCCAAATTATCAATTCCCTTATCACTCATATGACTCAACCTTCTATGCCACAACTCTGATGAAGTATCATTCTCCACCAAGTTTATCAAGCCTCTAGAAGTAGAGCCCTGAAATATGTACAAATTAGACTACTTGTTACCTCGAGCCACAAGCATCGAACCTCTAGTAAGATTTCACTGGCCAACACCAAGGGTGTTAACATAACCCTCATCATCAAGGTTCCCTATAGAAAACAGATTCAAGCACACATCTGGAGCATGCTTGGCATTGTTGAGAACTAGTTTGGAACCATTGTTACTTTCCAAAAAAACAGTGCCATTGCCAAGTACTTTAACTTCATCATTATTGCCCATTTTCAACATTCCAAAATTACCTAGAGTATAAGAGGAAAATAATTCCTTCTTTAGCGTAACATGAGAAGTATCATCAGAATGCACAAACCAGCTAGACTCATCACGAACAAGATTAATGGCATTTTTACCACAAACAACAAGAAGATCATTATTAGCAACAACAACAACATGATTTTCATTATCGCTTTCTTTCTTTTGTTGTCACATATCTCTCTTATGCTTGTAATAATATTTCATGATATGTCTCTTTTTGTTGCAATAGTCACATGTAACATTCTTGAATTTGAACTTCGACTTGCTTCTACTTTTTTCTCTATCATTCAGACCTCTAGACTTGTTTCTCCTCCTCTCTTCAGTAACCAAGACATCGGAGTGTGAAGATGAAGCAGATGAGGCTTGAGATCTTCTTTTTATCTCTTTATTCAAGACATCACTCTTAACATATTTCATAGTTACAATACCACTAGGAGCAGAATTAGTTAAAGAAACTCAAAGAGTTTTCCAAGAGTCAGGCAGAGTATTAAGAAGCCAAAGCCCCTGAATTTCTTCATCGAACTTTATACCCATTTTGGATAGCTAATCAAGGACACCCTAAAATTTATTTATATGATCATAAATAGGACTGCCCTCTTTATACCTGATATTCATCAACTGCTTAAGCAGGAACAACTTGTTATTGCCAGTCTTCGAAGTATAAAGTATCTTGAGCTTGTCCTATAAACTTCTTGCATGTGTCTCATTCAAAATATGGTTTCTAATATTATCTTCAACCCATTGTCTAATATAGACACAAACCTATAGGTATGCGAATTACAAATCTTCATTTGTCATGGATTGAGGTTTAGTAGACGCAAACACAGGTAAATGCATTTTCTTGACAAATACAAGATCTTTCATCTTATCGTTTCAAGTATGATAATTAATACCACTCAAACACACCATCTTGCTCATATTTACCTCCATCATTCAAATCAACAATCAACAACAACCAATGCTCTGATACCACTATGTTAGGAAAGACAAGGTAGCACATTCAAAATGTCCGACCAAGTAGCTGCAGAAGAATGCCCAAGTCTAAACTTTCTCTTTCAATTTGAACAAAGAGGAGACAAGAAAACACAAGAAAAACAAAATAATATGGCAGCAAATAAATCAACCACACAAATACGGCAAGACAAGAATAACAAGACACCAAATTTATGTGGAAACCCCTTCGATGTGAAGAGTAAAAAACACTGGACCAAAACCTCCACTATAATTATCAAGAGTTAAAATATTGTTCTCCAAAATTTTTCACAAAATAAGTTTCAAATAAGAGCAACAACACAACAAGATAGCACCAAAACTAGAGAATAAAAAGAAACACAAACACCAAAAATGCAGCTACTGTTTAGGAATAAAAAACATGAGATAAAGGACGCTAAATCCACTTCCGTTAGTTTATAATCAAATATTGAGATGAGAGAAATAAGCTTTCCAAAGATTAGCTTAATCGGACAAGAAACGAAGTGGAAATCGCAATTTGAAGTTGACTGTTGTGGCTGAAATTTTAGGTACGAAAATCAGTTATCTTTTTCTCTTTTGGCTGCTGAAAAACTCTTTTGTGGATGTGAAATAAGACCTAAAAAGATGTATGTATATACCCCATAGTGATGGGCCTATGGGAAAAAGTGGGTTAGTCTAAATTGAGCTTTATTTATCCACATATGAAGGAACAAAGACCCATAACCCAACACAAGTTTCACACGTATATATTATATTATATATATAAATGAACCCGTATCTTATTAACTAAATCCCCTCCTATTTGAGGGGTAACATATTTATCGTACTAGTTTGAAAGACATTGAAAATTAATTGTCAACACTATTTTGATTAATTAGCAGAAATAAACAATCCTAGAGTGAGATCACTTTACTTCATGGAATTTAAAGCGAAAACATATATAAATCAAAGACTTAAAGAATTTCCACGTTTCCACACACTAATAATTTAGTATGAAAAAACAAATGAAATCCTAGTGTGATCATTCCAATTTCTTTGTGAAACAAAAGAGGAAAATTTATATAAACATATTACTATTTTAATTAATGAGGAACGATTAGCATACAACGATTGTCCTTGTTTGAAAATTAACGACCGACCTCGTTGGTCACAGTTGACACTTAACTTCTTTGGCTACTTGTTCCTTTTATTTAAGGGGGGCATAAGTTCGGTCACAACTAGTACCTCTCCTAGGTTTAGGCCACGACTTCAAGTCATAAATCAAGAGTTGATTGACATGTTCTAATACCGATCAAAAGACTTTTAGGTAGGAGAAACCCTTCAACTTAGAAGTTTAATCAATGAGGGGTGATTAGCATACATCCATCAACTTACTTGAGGACCAACTACCTTGTTGATCACGACCAACACCAATTCTTTGACATGGATCAACCTGCTTTAGTAATATTTTCTATAGATGAAACAAAAAGGAGAAAGACAAAAATAACCCTTCTCATAAAAGTTATTCCACGAAAATAGCCCCTATTTTTAATTCCTACTTAACAGCCGTTAAAATAATTCCATATTATAACCATCTTCTAATCACTACTAAAAAGCCGCAAAAATCGCCTAGTATATTTCTTTCCTTTTCAATTGAAACTCACAGTTTCCTTCCCCAATTTTACCTCAGGATTCCTTTCCATTAAAACCTCACAATTCCTCTTTCAGATGCAACATATTACCTTAAAATACCTTCATAAATTGTATATAAATATACAAAAATCCCCGTAAAAAAGCTTCATAAAGTTTTTTTCATTCACAATTAGCTTCACTTGATATGAAAGTATGGCTTCAAGTTCAGTTTTAGTTTCAATTATGCTTTAATACAGAGGAGAGTGGTTAAGTGATGTACCATTTGAAAAGTTTACAATCAATAGAGTACTTTTAAATTTGGATTGCAGGTACGAATATTTTGTTGATGAACTATATAAGCAGTTGAATCTAGAGAAAAATTTTAGTTTAATGACTATAAAATACATTGTAAAGAGTGGATCTATGACTATTTACAATGATATGAGTGTTAGACTTTATATGGAGATGAAATTTTTTTTGGATATAAATGAATTTCCATTGTGTGTAACACTACAAAACACATTTGAAAATGGAAAATCCTCAATTGGAAATTTGATCAAAATATCTTCGACTGCTATTCAATTTCATCCGATACCTATTTCTGATTATACAATGAAAGATAATTTTTTTGAGGAAGGAATGAAAGAACAACCTGAATCGATAATAAAGGATCCACTTCATAGAGATGTTGAAGAAGGGCAGCTGTACTGGGATAAAAATACTATAACAAGTGTGATGAAACATTATGCAATCCGTGAGAGATTCCAATTTAAGGTGAAAAAATCATCATCATCAAGGTATAAACTATATAAGCTGCATACATGCTGCATATAATATTGAAACTAATGTATAGAACCTGTTTATAAATTGCATATGACCTGTGTACAGACTGTGTAACTACTATATAGGACCTGTATATATACTGCATATAAAGTACTACATATTAACTGCGTAATTTCTGTTTAGCACCTGCATATACATTGGATATCAAACTATATATTATAAGTATATATAGGACCTGTATATAAACTGTATATGACCTGTGTACAGACTGTGTAACTACTATATAGGACCTGTATATATACTGCATATGAACTGTGTCATTTCTGTATAACACTTGTATATATATTGGATATGAACTGTGTACTGCATATACGTTTATTGTATATAAATATATCTAGGTACTATCTTAAGTGTATCAATCAGAGATGCAATTGGACTTTTAGATCTTCAAGTCAACAAAATTCAGAAATTTTCATGGTGACAAAATTTGCCGATGATCACACCTGTCCAATTGCGGACAGAATGCTTTCACAACGGTATGCTACTTTTTTAACCATCGCTAAAATGGTGAAACAAAACTTTCTAAATCTAAAGTCAACATACACTCCAGCAGAGATCATGGAAGAAATGAGAAACTTGTACGAAATTAGGATGAACTACAAAAAAACATATAGAGCGAAAGAAAAAGCACTTGAATTGGTCAGAGGTTCCCTGGGTGAATCTTATGCTAAGTTACCATCTTACCTATACATGGTAAACACAATAAATCCTAGATTATTCACAAGGCTACACAAAATGGAGGACAATCACTTTTTATATGCTTTTGTCACGTTGAGCACATTAATTAGGGGTTGGAGATATTGTATGCCTACCATTGTTGTTGATGGAACTTTCCTGAAATCTGCATACAAGGGAACAATTTTATCTGCTAGTGTGCTGGATGCAACAGGTGAGCTTTATCAAATTTTTTTATACAAAATTATGTATATGCTGGCATGCACTGATAGACACTTTCCCACTTGTTTAATCAGGACATATTTTGCCACTAGCATATGCTGTTGTTGATTCTGAAAATGACGCTTCATGGGAATGGTTTTTCTGTATGTATAACACTGCTTTTGGTGAAAGAGAAGGCATGTGCATAGTATCTGATAGGCATGACAGCATATTAAAAGCTGTTGCACTTGTATATCCAAATGTGCCTCACTGTATATGCATCTATCATCTATGGAACAACATCAAGGGTAGGTTTAAGAAGAATCAAGCAATTAAAGGGGATCTTCTTTACAATGGCCAGAACATACATAAAGGCAGACTTTGATCGGCTTATGGAAGACATAAACAAAATCGATAATAAGGTGAAGGAGTATTTGTTTGATATAGGCTATGAAAAATGGTCCATAGCTCATTCCCATGTCAACAGGTCGATGTTCATGACTTCAAACATTGCAGAGTCCCTAAATTCAGCAAAGAGATCTGCCAATTAAAAAATTTCTACAATTTATGATGGATCTAGTCATGAGATGGAATAATGAACATAGACAACATTCAGAAGAAATATTTACAGAACTGGAAAACAAACACAATATAATAATGAGGGAAAATCTCATTCTGTCAGATAAAATGAAGGTATTACTTTTATTTCTACTTTGCAGACACTTACATATTCTAATGTGCACACTATTTACTAATATATTTGTACATTGCAGGTGATGATTTCTACTCACTATTCTTATGTAGTCATTGATGAAACTGGAAAACAAAATATTGTTTGCATGCATGAAAAAAATGCTCCTGCCTACAATTTCATGTAGATGGCATACCTTGTCCACATGCTATGGCGGTGCTAACTTACATGCATATGGACTTACAAAGCTATTGTGCTCCATATAACACAAGAGAAAACTTCTTGAAAGAATATGAACTTCCAGTTATACCACTTCCTGATGAAACAGTTTGGCAAATTCCACCAGAGATATCAGCTAACATAGTACTGCCACCAATCTGGAAACCAAAACCAGGAAGACCAAAAAAGAACAATCGAGAAAAGGGCATTATGGACTACTTTAAGAAATAAATTTTATGTGGGCATTGTGGAAAAACAGGACACAATCGAAGAACATGTGAAAATTCTCCAACAAGAATCTAATAGGATGCTGCTGCAAGAACACTTTTATCTTTCCTATTTTTTTTCTTGAAAAAGACTATTCTTTTCATAGTAATGTAATAGCAACAATATTATTTTACTTCAAATGCAACACTTTCAGTTTATAGAATATTGCTTTCAATTTTAATTTCATTTCTACTCTTATAGAAATCTGTGCATTATGGTGTTTCATTTAACCACATTCTTTGGTGAGGTACACTAATCAACTCCTCTGAGCTGGGGGAGTGTAATGTTTCGGCTACAATTCCTAAAAAACTGCATATCATCTGTGTCAATCATGTATAATACCTATATACAGTTTGAATATATATAAGAACTAGTTATTGTCTTTTGAATAAAATTAACAAATACATAACACCTCTATATTTTGAATATAACTATTTTTATAAATTACAGCAATATATAAGTTCTATGTATGGTTGGAATAAATGTATGAAATTATAGAAATAGTGCGCTTAAACTGTGTAACAACTGTATAGGAACTGAATAAATATTGCATATATACTGCATATCAACTACTGCATTTAAACTGTGTACCTACTGTGTAACCACTGCATAGGACCTGTATATACACTGCATATAAAGTAATGCAAGAACACTTTTATCTTTCCCAATTTTTTCCTTGAAAAAAGACTTCTTTTCATAGCAATGTAATAGCAACTATATTATTTTACTTCAAATGCAACACTTTCATTTTATAGAATATTGCTTTCAATTTCAATTTCATTTCTACTCTTATAGAAATCTGTGCATTATGGTATTTCATTTGGCCACATTCTTTGGTGAGGTGCACTAATCAACTCCTCTGAGCTGGGAGAGTGTTATTTTTGGCTACAATTCCAAAAAAACTGCATATCATCTGTGTCAATCATGTATAATACCTATATACAGTTTGAATATATATAAGAACTAGTATTTGTCTTTTGAATTAATTAGCGAATGCATAGCACCTCTGTATTCTAAATATAACTACTTGTATAAACTATATAACTCCTTTATTACAACAATTTATAAGTTCTATATCTGATTGACATAAATGTATAAAATTATAGAGATAGTGCGCTGAAACTGTGTAACAACTGTATAGGAACCGAATAAATATTGCATATATACTGCATATCAACTGTGATCAACATAAACTAACATTTCAGCATCAATTGTACAGAATTGTATCAATTACCAAAACATATAGTATTCAGCATAACATTTCATCATAAGAATCTCCCAGTGTATCAACACAAAACAAAAACAACCCTAAGTATTTCAACACTAAAAACATATTTCACATCTATGTTTCAAAGACATTTCTAACTAAATTGGCTGCACCCCATCATTTTTCTTCAATAATCGACCAGTAGATTCATCTTCACTAACTACACATTGCCTTTGTTTCTTCTTTCCATAATACCACATCAACACACCATACCGAATACGAATAGAATCAATATCATCTAGATGATTAAAAATTTCAAGACCATCAAGCAAATACTCAGCAAAGGCTGTAACATATACACCATAGTTCCTGAAAACATAATACATCATTAGTATAATTGACAAAAAAGTATGTAAAAATAAGCAATTGAATGTGCATTCAATATATTACGTGTTAGCTTGAGTTGGCAGTCCATCAAAAATACGAATATCAAAAGAATTAGCCAGTGGAAGTCCATCGCTCCTACTTTCCCAAAATCCAATACAAGAAAGAAAGTGTGAAATTAATTCTGAATACGCTGCAACTGATTTCTAAACACGAACGGAATGCCTTGCACCATGCATTGAATCATACATATATATGAACTGATCTTTAAAAGACATCATTGCCAAAATCCAGTAAAAGTCCCCAGCAAGATTAATTGGAAAAAGAACATTGTCAACGCAATTCCACGGAGCGTTGCATCTTATAAGAAATTCAAGCATGTGCTCAACGATTTGATATTCTTGAGTGATAAGTGTTAGATCTCTATTGTTCTCCACAAATAGCTTATATAAAGTCTGAATCAAGCAATTAAACCAATAATCGGTGGTTGTAAATTTAACTTAATCACAAACAGTCCCGTATTTTGACTTTTTTCACAAATAGTAAAAGATAACATCAATATGCTAAAAATAAGAACAACAAAACCACGTTAAAATGCTAAAAATGAATACAGAACACTAATTTAAATCTGATAAATATAAACTACTTATATAACATGCATCACATCAACTACTGCATACAAACTGTGTACCTACTGTGTAGGACCTGTATATATACTGCATATCAACTACTGCATTTAAACTGTGTACCTACTGTGTAACCACTGCGTAGGACCTGTATATACACTGCATATAAAGTGTTGCATATAAACTGCACATAAAGTACTGCATAAATAATGCATAAAACTTATATAACATAAATCATATACAAAAATCAGTATTCCAATTAGCTTATCACTATCAAGTACAAAAATAAAAGATATATAACCTACTTAACTAACAAATTCATTACTTACTGAATCAGTTAAGGGTACTCCTGGATATGCCAATGTGAAGAACCACTTTTTCATTTTGACAGTATCAACTTCATAGTCAAAATGTTTAGAAGAGCATTGAAAGAATCTGAATAAACAGGCCTGTAAAAAAATATAACAAAAATTGTAATATATGACAAAATAAAGTAAAGCGAAAAGAAACTACAAACAGAAACTTACATTTGTTTAATGCGCAATGATCTCGCAACAAACCTGTTAAACTGTAATGTCACTTTCATATCATCAATTCGCTCCGTAATACTCTTCACAAAAGGATGCTTTATAGACAAGACGTGGTTACTTGGCTGAGCATTCTCTACACGCTTGGATGATTGACCTTCAACTTTGCCACAACCAGAATTAATTTTGACAAAAAAGGTGATTCACATACTGTCACTGGCTTATGGAATCGGTGAAGAATAACAGGTGTTTCACCAACATAACAGACCCAACCACCATGTTTTCCTCAATCTCTTTAACAAGATCACTTGCAGTTGCATCAACCTTTCTAACATTATCACATACTAAATTAGTTGCATCAGTTGTTGCAACACTCTTATTGGGTTGAGTAAACTTAGAAATTTCAGCGTCTGGAATTTCTGACCAGTCAAGCTCATTCTGGCTAAGCACTGCCACATCACCCACTGCCACATCACCTTTTTTGTGTGTTTTTAATCATAAAAAGGTTGAGTAAATTTAGACACTTCAGAATCAGTAAAATTAGACCAATCACTATCAACCTGACTATTTCTACCCTCCCCTATATCCTTATTTTCACCGGAGCTTTGTGTGAACTTCAAAAAATCAAAATTTAGAAAATTCTTCCAAGAACCATCCTTTAAAGTTTCAGCGCAGAATCAACAGCGACATGACCAACTACATAATCACCTACAAAATAAACTTTCTCTCCAACGTCATCCACCAAATGACCAAATACATCACCACCTACACAATCTATTTTTTTTCCTACATCATCCATCAAATTGTCACTTCTATGATCCACTTTCGGTGCAACAACATTTTGTTGTCCCACATTAGCTGGATCATCAACTTGATCATCACCCATACCACCAACATTAGGTGTCTCATTATCTTTTTCATTTGAGTTGTCACCGTTGTTATCATCAATTGATGTACCAACCTGTACAAAAAACTTTGTAAAATAATTATAATAGTGTATATAAGGTTTGTTAAAAAAATAGAAAAAATTCAGAAAAAGAATACCTTAGGTTCATTCTTTATATCCAGAGCTCGAAAAATCAATTCAAATGAGGATTTCATAAACTTCTCCATCGAGGAAACCCTTTTCCGTTAACTAAACATAAAAGGAAAAAGTCAACATCATGTAGCAAAAACATACAAATATTAATAAAAACCTTCGACATACCACTTTAACATCACTTCTCAAGAGTGCCAATTCATTAGCTGAGCTTGAATTACTACAATCTTGTTTACTGGTGCTAGGCAAATCAACAGAGTGCACAACCGCATCCACAGGTTTGAAATCAGATAATTGAAGGATTATTTTTTCAAGAACTGTCGGTGTAAACACAACCTGCACATACAAAACAACACTTGACATTTAAGAAGCACATAACAATTTAACAAAACATATATAAATTACATTTTAAAATAACGATATACCTGCTCTTGCCTAATATAAAAAAATGCAGACTTGACCTCTTTATATGTTGGTCTATACTTTACAAACCAATTCAGTATATGTGGCACACCATCTCTCACTCGGTCAGCAAGATGGCCATCAGCATAAGGACAACACTCATAAAACCAACACTGAAATGCAAGACGAAAACCAGCACAACGATATATAGTTTTTGGCTGATAAACCTTAGACTTCATTGACTCCAACGTCAGACGAAAACATAATTTTCCCCAAGGAAATATTTTCATAGTTCCTAGATTCAACCAACAAGAAATTATTCTTAGTTATAACATCACTATACGTGATAGAAAAAAGAAAGGAATGAATGAAGAACAAATAGAAATTTGTAAAACATCTTCATCACATTGCCACTTTTTGTCCATGAAACACTCTTCTAAATCAAGCTTTGTGACCTTGGACTTTTCTGGAAAATACAACTCTATCAGCTTACTTTCTTCAGTAGCAGCAAACTCATTATTGTAATTTCCAGCACATTTTAAGCCGCTAATTATAGCAAACTCTTGTAAGCCGAACCGTAACCTAGTGTTATTTACTTTAATCCACATTTCATCATCTCTCTCAAAAACAAGTTCCCTAAGCAACATTCCATGGATAAGTTGATTTTGAGAAAGAACACTTGGTAAAGATAAGAAATACCCAAAGCAACTATTCTTAAACAAATCAAGTTGTTTCTTGTCCAACTTAGATTTCAAGGCAGTCACAATACCACAGTTTGTGTGCATACTGAGCTGACACTTCTAATGATCAGATGAACCAAGAAATAAATTCGAAACCTGCAATAAGTAAGTGTACTTTTAGGTATGAATATTTCAAAAAGCTACGTATATTACGCATATAGTATTCATTACAAGAGTGTTGCTAATTTTACACAGTTACAATCTAAATATTCAAACTATACACAGTTCTTATACAATGCCAATACACAAATAGTTATACAACCACTTTACACTAAATTTCACAAAAATCACTATCCAATATATTTCATAGACAACGCTGACACATATTATATACAACAATAACACACATATTTCAAGCACACAGAAATTCTACACAAAAAGTGAACATCTAGCAGACATAATTAATACAGAGAAAGCACAAACAATGTACCTCAAAATCAGTTAATTTGGGTATTTTTCTCTTCCAAGGAGCTTTTTTACTTTTCTTTTTGGATGATTGAGCATCATCTTCTCCGTCATTTGATTGATTCCTTTTTTTTTAATTCTTTTTGGAGGAACAACAGTCCCTCCTTCATCATTCACACGTATCTTCTCCTTTCCTTTAGATGACTTACCATCATCTTCACCATTTTTTGAATCACTGATTTTTTTTATTTTTGTTTTTGCGAATAATAACAATATCAGAATCATCACTCACATCTGTATGTGCCTTTTTTTTAGCTAATTTTTTTTGTTTCGTCATTGATGGATCACCTACTAATTTACCTTGAGACCTTGTAATTCGACTAGGAGTAACATAAACATTCTTCAAATCCTTCAATTGAACATCACGATTTGTGAAATCTTCAAAATCATCATCACTAACAATGAAATTAGGATCATATCTTATACCTTTACCAGCTAATCTCATATCAATATTAACCTTTTTCTTGATTTTCATCACTACAAACGTCTGAAAATCCTAATTGAAAAGAGCACTCGAAAAGATAATTGTAGGTACAAGGTAATGTTTTTTTCGGCAAAAAGGACAACTGGAAATCTTTCACCTTTAGCGCGTGCCTTATTAAAATAAAGAGATAATAAATGACATTTAAATCATCCGAAATGTTGCTTTTGTCCAAAACGTGAAACGTGGGCCATTATTGGTCATTATTTTTTCAAAGGTGATACATGATGTCCTTTTCCCAAACAAAAAAGCATATGGGCTATAGGTAGTGATGTTGAAAATACAACACCCCACCCTTTAATATTTTCAAAGAAGTTTGAAAATGATTCATCTTCACATGTTTAAATTAAACTAGTTTAGGATACGCGCCCTGCGCGTGTACCTCGCTTTAATGAATTCAGTTTTATAAAATCACTTTGATACTATAAAAAAAAAAATATATCCCTACAATTGTTTTAGCCATTATAGTAGATTTTTGTCTTATAAATTTTATATTTATTTAAATGATATAACTTGTAACTAAAAAAGAATATTAAAAATAATGACTATGCGTTTACTGACAATTGAAATAATTGCATATTATTAAATTTTAAAAGAGAGTTCATATAGAATTAGAATGACTAACCAATTTATTGTGATGGAATTTAGCATCCAAAAAATCTGGTCAAAATTTTAAATAAGTCAATATGAACAAAAATCATAAAAAAAATTCTCAATCAACAATTATTTATCGAGAATACATGATAATTTGTTATTTTGAACTTCAATTTTTTTATAAAATAATGTAAACAAAGTGAGACAACTATCATTAATTAATTAGTTAAAGAAATCATTAGTTAAAAGTGATTCAAACATAAGCAATCTAAAACTTAATAGCTATTTAGGTTTTATAAAATGCATGACTTTTTGATTTATAAGGAAACTCTTCTTTAAAAAAAGAAAGAACGTTTTTTTTTTAAATTACTTCAGGACAGTTATGATTTATTTTGGAAAACTTAAGGACTTTTTCTCCTCAAAATTTAACAAAACATGTTTTCTATTTTTTTCCTCAAATTCAAATTAGGTGCTTTCTTTTCTTGAAACTTTATGATAGTTAGTTGGTTTTTGTATTTTATAAGGAAAAGTTTTCAAAAGATATTTTTCTTTTATATATAGGACTCCTTAATTTTAAATATTATAATATAATGATATAATAATTGAAGAAAAATTGTAAAATGACCTTTTTGTCTAAAGCATAAACTTTTAATGCAGGGTAAAAGTTCAAATCACTTTTCTAAGGATGTTCACACTTTTAAAAAGTTCAAATCACTTTTCTAAGGGTGTTCACACTTTTAATATATAATAGATAATAGATAATAGATAAAAGGTTTTATATGTATCCAATATATACATATTATCTCCCTAAATATCTGGAATAAATACAACTAGAATAAGCAGATGAGCTGATAAAAAAATGGGTTATGGTGGAGTAATTAAAATAGCTCGATTCTTAATAATAATTTTTGAGTTTGAGCCATAAGTATAAATTTATTTTTATTGAAAGCGTTAACCCAAAATAATCTATATAATATGTGATTCAAATTACTTCGAGTTTCGATGTGATTACACTACACATACTGTGGGAATAGAAAAAGATGAACTCATTCATATTGATTTATAAATAGTCTTTTTATTCATATTATTGAAGCCGCCAAGAGTAAAAATAATTGTGCCATGATACATATATCACGTGACTAATGTATTAGTTATAATTACTAATAAAAGACAAGTTACATTTGTTAAAAGAGATAATATCCAATTACACCCCTAAACTATACCCAAAAAGGCTACGACACACTTCAACTTAAAGGGGGTCCTATTACTCCCTGAACTAATTAAAAGTATAATTTTGACACCCTTAGTGCCATGTGGTGTCACATGGCACATACGTGGCACAACACACTGAAGTGTCCACGTATGCACACACGTGTGCCACGTAGGCACTAAGGGTGTCAAAATTGCACTTTTAATTAGTTCAGGGGGTAATAGGACCCCCTTTAAGTTGAGGTGTGCCATAACCTTTTTGGGCATAGTTCAGGGGGGTAATTGGGTATTTTCTCTTGTTAATCTATAATATATTAAAAGTGTGAAGACCCTTGGAAAAGTAAATCAAATTTTTTGCCCTTCATTAAAACACTCCACAATAGACAAATTCGTCTTTTCACCTATTTTCTTCGATTTATAATATTTAATATTGATTATACTAAATATCTAAAAATAAATAAATAAAGAAGGTTTTCTACTTATAGATGAATTCCTAAATTTATGGTAATATTTTGTTGGGTGTTTTTACTATTTTTCTTAATTTAAGGACTCCTAAATTTCATGGAAAGAAATTAAAGATTCTAAAATATATGGATTAAATATGTGCTGTAAACCTAATCAGTATTTGTAGGGTTTTTCCCCCTTTTAACGTTATACTTTGTTTTCCTATAATATACTGGACATTGAATTCTAATCGTTTGATTAGTGTGAAGACCCTTAGAAAAGTGAATCGAACTTTTTGTCTTTCATTAAAACACTCCACAATAGACAAATTTGTCTTTTCACCTATTTTCTTCGATTTATAATATTTAATATTGATTATACTAAATATCTAAAAATAAATAAATAAAGAAGGTTTTCTACTTATAGATGAATTCCTAAATTTATGGTAATATTTTATTGAGTGTTTTTTTACTATTTTTCTTAATTTAGGACTCCAAAATTTCATGGAAAGAAATTAAAGATTCTAAAATATATGGATTAAATATGCGTTGTAAACCTAATTAGTATTTGTAGTATTTTTTTCCCCTTTTAGCATTATACTTTATTTTCCTATAATATAATGGACATTGAATTCTAATTGTTTGATTATTTATTCATAAAGCGTGATAAGAAATCCTAAAAATAAGTTTAAAAGTACTCCTATTAGTAATTTAACAAAATTCTATAAACTAGGTTTTAAAACTCTACTATTTTTCTATTTTTTAAAAATTTAAAATCAATAAATATTTTCCATAATTGAAAAATGTACTAAAGTCCAGAGTTTTAGTAATCATACGTGTATGATTTTTTTTACGAAAAGAAGTATATTTTATTTTATTTTATTTAAAAGGAAATTAAAAGTCTACATAGTTAAACTAAAAAAGGAACCATGAACGTCTAGAGAAACAAAATCTAAAACTACTATTTGTATGAGTTTTAGTTTATTTGGAGTTCATAAATAATTTATGAAATTTTTTTATATATCTACCATATTTAGATAATCTTTTTCTTGAAGAAAAAGATTTTGGACCTCTATAAATTAAGTATTCTTCCTTTCTACAACAATACAATGGTATCTACAATGAACATAAGGAGCAAGAAAATATTTATTTTTGGTCTTAGATTAGTTGTTCTTTATTGTGATTTGGAATTCATTTACGTCATGAAGTATATTTTTGTAATATTTGATTTGCTTTGTAGGTGCATTAGTTTTTGTAGGTATCTTGAAGATGGATGAAGAAAAAATCAAAATATTAATGAATTTCTTTGTAATATAATTTTTCGGCAATGGGCGAAGCAACACATAACTTTAATTTAAGCTTACATATTGTTGCATCAGTTTATTGCTCAGTTTTAATAAGCTTACGTATAATGACCTTGTGTATAAAGTGATTAATATTGCATATGTTTCACAAGTTTTGTTCTGATATTATGGTTCAGGTTAAGTTTCAAACAGATAAGAAGTAGTAGTGAAAAGAATAGAGCAGATTTAGGCAAAAGTGATGGAGAAAACAATTCTTGAATGGGATCTACGATAAGTTAAAGAGCAAGTTGCCCCATTTGGTATGGATACGAGGGTGGTTGAAGCGGCTGGAATGATTCTCTTACAAAAAATTTGTTCTTCATCCCTTGAGGATTCTCTTACATAAACTTTGTTGTTCATCCTTTGACGTCCTGGCTTAAAATGTGGTAGCATTTCGCCTGTTTAATGTGTGTTTTAATGTTGTCATCAGAGCATATATGAATTACTCCATATGTCATATTGGGAAAGTTTTTTTAAGTTTTTTTTTTTTTGTCGTTTTATAGCCTTTGTAGTTTTTCTTAATTTAGTTGAAGTTGGTTTAATGCTTTTATATGGTTTTGTATTAATATATTAATTTTTATTAAAGTATTTTTTCATTTTTTAATAAGATCAACAAAGTTGTTTATTAATCAAAGTATTATTTTTACAATATCTAAGCGATTTTATACAATTAAACTCATTAAAATGAGGTACACGCGCGGAGCGCGTACCCTAAACAGTATGTTAAAATGCTTAATCTAATATCTTTGTCAAGTTTATCCATGATCTTGACACCCATGGACAATCATAACAAACAAGAAACATCTTTTCTACATAATACTGGAGGAGCGTGGCCCGTGTCAGCATGGATCCAATATTAAGATATTTATTTATCTTTTCAATCTTGATATATTTAAATAAATTTTTTTAATAAAAGGATTGCATATGTTTTCTAGGATTCATCCGGAATCTAGAATGAGTTCAACATATGTTATTTTAATATGTATTTAGATAATTTAAGTTGTTAACTATTGTAATTTATAATATTTTTTATGTAATTTTCAAATTAATATACATTACTTTTCTTGTCCAAATTTTTGGCATTGATAGTCAATTATATTTTAAAAATAATTTAAGTTTTTAATTATTGTGATTTATAATACTTTTCTTCTATTCCAATTTTAGTGACACTAATATAATTTTAAGAGTCGACCAAATATTTTATATCTTTTAATTTTTTTAGTTGTTAGTTATTGTGATTTCTAGTATTTTTCATGTAATTGTTTTGAAATATATAACATATTAAATTATTTTTAGATATTTTAAGTTGTTAACTATTGTAACTTATAATACTTTTTATGTAATTTTTGAATAATATATGCTACTCTCCTTGTCTAGAATTTTGTGTCGACGATAGCCAATTATATTTTTTAAATAATTTAAATTTTTTATCATTATGATTTATAATATTTTTTCTATTTCAACTTATGTGGCACAATGCTTAAATGACCATAATAATTAATTAGGATGATATAGTAAAATGTAATTATTATTACTTATTATTTTTATCATGTGTATGTGTTGATTCAAGAAGAATTTGGAAACATTTAGAAATGTGTTGAATGTTACAAATGTTAATAATCCATTTGGTGCTTCTTGAGTTCTCTACATTTATCTCTTGTGTGTTTTTACTCTTTTTCCCTTTGAGCATATGTAGTAATTTTTATTTTTTTAAAATTAATATCATGAAAATTTTTATTCATAGTATATATATATATATATATATTTATATATATAGTAATATCGTGGATTCAATATGATTAATTTTTTAATACATAAGTGACTTACAATAATTAATTGCGGGTGATACATTAAAATCACGATTGAAGCAGCAGAAATCAGTCAATTTTTTTTATGTTAATTATTGTTATTTATAGTACTTTTTATTTCATTTTCAAATAATATATGTTGCTTTATATCTTTTTCTTCCCCGTCCCAATTTATGTGGCACTAATATAATTTTGATAGTCAATCAAATATTTTATGTTGACATATCATTTTGTTATTCTTATTTTTCTAATACATAAATGACTTATAATAAGGAGTGATATAGTAAAATCATCGTTCGAAAGAAGAAAATTTAATTTAAAACATTAAGAGTTAATTTCACATTTTATGTCTATTTTATTTTTCATTAAATATTATTTATTTTTTTAATACCTAGATGACTCATAATAATTAATTAAGAACGATTGATTATGTTATTACTATAAAAATTAATATAATTTTATCATATCCAATAGTAATCATCGATAATTCACCGAAATAGTATATTAATTAAATACGGGATGCTATATTTGCATATGCAAAATATGATATTATTAAACATTATTGGATAGTGCATTATATTTATCTTTCACAATAATAAAATTTTACTACATGTTTTTCTTTATTTCTTTTTAACTTGATACATATTGACCCAACACAAAGTCTAAGAAAATATTCATCAGAAATTTATTTTATTAAATTAAATTTATTAATTTTGTACTTAAAATTTTTTAAGTTAAGTTTAACTATTAGTATTTCTATATAAGAAAAAAATAATTTTAAAATTTAAATTTACTAAAATAAATAAATAAATAAAAATATTAATTTTCTCTATAAAAGTCAATTAAAATAATAAAATTGATTTACTTTAGATATTTAGTTGCAATTAATTAAGATAATTTTTTATTTTGTCATGATTTATGGTGCACCGATAAAATTTTGAGAGTTGAATAGAACTTTTATCTATTTTAAAAAAAGGTATTTTAACTTGTTAATTATTGTGATTTATAATAATTTTTACGTAATTATCAAATAATATATTTACTCCTTATGTCCCAATTTATGTTGCTTCGATACAATTTTGACAATCAACTAAAATTTTTATATGTCTTTTAAATATTTTAAATTATTAATTATTGTGATTCATGGTAACAAATTAGTTTTGAACATGATAGCCAATTAAATAAATAAATAAATTTTACTTCCAATATGTAGTTATAGTTAATTAATATAAATTAAAAGAATATATTAAATATTTAAACCATTATGATGAAACAATGGAATTATTATATATTGGGACATGGTATGTAATTAAGTGGGAATGGAGAAGTTTTTTGGTAATTGCATGAGAGGTGGTCGAAACCACCTCTTCTATATAATAGAAATATTTAATAATTCAGTAAATAATTAAGCTCTGGATCTTCGGGATTTTCCAGAAGGATAACCCTAAAAACATTTTTTCCCAAGGGTGGTTTGATTCGAAGGATAAAGAAATTATAATTTCGGGATCAGTTGAAATTATCTTAATTATTATATATGTGGTAGAATGTTTTATTTCGAGATTAACAATTCAAAATTATTTATTATAATTATGGTGTTATTTTTATCTCACATTTCATATAGGACAATAATATAATAAATAATTAATTTGAATAACTGCTCATTCAACTGTATAAACTTAAAATATCTTGTAGATGTATAATATATGTACAATTATGTATATTTAATGTATGATTATGTACATCGGCTAGAGAAAATTACAGTAAATTCGACCGACTATTTAAGTAAAGATCCCTAATATGATCCCTTGATCAGATACCAATATGACACATTTACTCTTCTCCAAAGATCTTTTTCCAAAATCCTTTAAGCATATCTTAGATTAGAACTATATAACTTTTATCACTTTTATCTAGTTTAAATTCAAATACATATTTTATATTATATTTCATTTTTAATCCTATCATGAATCACATTAAACATGAATAAAATTATATTCACTAAATAATTTCTTTATTATTAATTCTCGTATTATAGCACTATTATTATTAATTATGGAATGATAGTTCCCAACCAAATAACCCCTAAGGAATTAATGAACACACTAGCATCTGATTCTTGAATATATTAGCTGATTCTTTCTATCAAAAAGAGGTGGTCCATCTGCAAAAAGACAAAAGGTTAAAAGCCATCCCTCCAAAAGTGGCATTTTGTAAAATTTGATTCTACATTAAATTAATATCACACAATGTTCCATTTTGAAAAAAAATCACAGTCCCATACTAGAGACAGTAATCTTTGTGTTGCAGGAATCTTGGTGACGGTGAAGTTGGAAGGTTGAAGTTTCAACTATTTTTTAATTGACAATAATGCACTTAGGAACTATATAAGTATTAGAAAAATGGAGAGGATAATTATAAGAAAATTTTGTTATTAGCTATGCAATGATTAGTTACATGTGAGTATTAAGTTATTCCATCTTCTATCGTGAATAAGATAATACACAAGTTTTCTCATAACATATACATATAGTAGTTATATGGATTTTTAATTACAGATTAAATATTATATTAATTTGAGAAAATACCCAATTATCCTCTGAACTATACCCAAAACGGCTATGACACACCTCAACTTTAAGGGGTCCTATTACCCCATGAACTAATTAAAAGTGTAATTTTGACACCCTTAGTGCCTACGTGGCACACACGTGTGCCTACGTGGACACTTCAGTGTGTTGTGCCACGTAAGTACTAAGGGTGTCAAAATTACACTTTTAATTAGTTCAGGGGTAATAGAACCCTCTTTAAGTTGAGGTGTGTCATAGTCTTTTTAGGTATAGTTCAGGGATAATTAAGTATTATCTCTATTAATTTTATACATAAATAATTTCTCCTAAATTCTAACAAACTATCAAACATGATGTTGCTTATACATAATTTAATACCTGCATGATCCACTCCAAACCAGCTAGCAAACGACCTCTTAGAGCATAAATCAATGTGAGGCACTTGAATGAGAGTGAATTTTTTTTTTCAAAGTATATATGAGGTGGAAACTCAATTATAATGGATGTAGACTATAAGCTAAACTCTTTTTCAAATACGTGAAACTTGTGGGGTGGGCAAAGGGTTGATTTTTCCTCATGGTCAAATATATAATTCATAAAAATTAAAATGGAAAAAGGTTAAATTTACTTCTTTATTTTAAAAAATTGACTAAATATATCATTTGTCATACTTTGAGGATAAATTTACCCACGTTGTTATATTTTAGGACCAAATTTACCCCTCTATTTTGAAAAATTAGCTAAATACATCCTTTGTCATACTTAAGGGTCAAATTTACCCTTGATTTCATTCTTTGGGGATTATATTTATCCTCATTGTTAAGAAACTTTCATTTGTACCCTTTCTTTAATAGAAAAATCTAAATCAATGTTAAATTGCCCAAATTTTTAAAAATAAATCACACCCTAATCTAATCAGGAAATTGCATGTCATAGACCCAAATATAGGTAGCTTTAGATATTTGACCCTAACTAAGAATGTCTTTGAAGAATAGCCTTCCTTACTTTTTAATATACTAAAAGTACCATTTTACCCCTCTAATGAGTCTCTTCATTCCTTAAGAATTCCATAATCCATCCAAATTCCAAAACGAAAAAAAAAATTAATCAAAAAAAGTCATGGGTGGTGGATGAGCATTCAGAGTAGCGGTGAAAGTCGCCGGAGTCACCGTCGTAAATAGCGGATTCCGTTCCATTACAGCGGGGCATCCAGTTTATACCACCGCATGTAACGTCGTCCGCCCGGTGTCCATTTCTGCTATATTGTTGTCATCGGAAGATGTGAAGTCCGGCGTTATCATAGTGGTTAACGACGAAGGCGGAGGAGGATTATCTGATGTGTCTCCGATGCAAAAAAGTGGTGACGGAGTTTGATGACTGGGAGATGGCTGGTAGAGAGGAGGAAATGATGGTTAGTGTTGATGAACCATTACCGAGAATTGTGTTTGGTTGTAATACCCCAAGAATCCCAACAGATAGTAGAACCATGATTCAAGCTCATGATAAATAAATCTTAGTTATTTGGTAGTTTTATGATCAAGTTTTATGTGTATTAAGGCCTTAAATACGTCCTAGCTATTAGACGAATCAAAACATCCCTTACCAATTGAATTATTGAGAAGGACATTGCCATAGTCAACATCAAATGATCATATCTCTCATTCTACAAATAATTTTTGATCTCATGACCTACCAACAGATAGATAATTTAACTAGATTTCCAACGATACCAATTTCGTCAAAATCCAATATCGGAGTAAGAAGTTATGACCGTTTTACTGAGAGTTATTCGAGCTGTCTAGGAGTGACGGACAAACTGACGGACCATCAAGTCAGTGATGGCCCGTCACTTTGGCCATCAAAACTGAAGCAGTAAGGCCTTTTTGTAGACCAAAAGTGACGGTGGGAGTGACGGTCCGTCACTCTGACCGTCAGATTTGTCCGACACAGCGCTGAAGCACCGTTTTAAAGAGATTTTTGGGTTATTTTTCACCCTATTTAACACCCAATTACCCCAAACAAAGCTCATAACTTTTCATTCATCCAAAATATCAAATTAGGGTTTCTTTCCAAGATCAAACCCATATTTCTTCTTCAAGAAAATTCAAGAAAGATCAAGAGAAGTCAAGAAATCAAGAATCTCTCCAAGAACCTTCAAGAAAGAAGTTTCCCTAAGGTATGTAGATGTTGATTCTTGGGTCTTTTTCATCCAAGAAGCTCAAGCACCCATCTTTAAAACTTAAAGATTTTATGTTTGTGAAATTTCATGATTTGTATGAGTTGAAATTGATGTTCCATGTGTTGTTGAGTTTTGATTCATGTTTGTTTGCAAGATTTGTGAGCTTTGACCCTTTTATGTGGAATTTATGTGATGTTGGTGATAAACCCTCTTGAAGTTTCTCTCTATGTGATGTGTTCATGACTTTTGGGTGTAGAATTGGTTTAATAAGCAGAGCATGTCTCCCATAGGTTTGATAAAAACTTAAGAGCAGCATATGGGCCAATATAGTATGTTGAATAGGAAGCCCCAAATTGTGAGCTAGTCTATGCATGCCTAGTGTTTGATAAAATGCCCAAGTGAATGAATTACTCCATGATAGTAGGAAATTCCCAAATAAGTGTGAACCTATGCATGTCTAGTGTTTGTTGAAGGACCTTATTGAACAAGTGGAGATGTGATAGTAGTAAATTCCCCAATTATGTGCTCTTTGATATATGCTAAGTTTTTAATACATGCCAAGTGGTTAGCAAGTAAGTTGTGACATGATAGTATGAAGTTTCCCCAAGCCATGTGATATCCAAACATATGTCAAGACTGATATAGGTATGAAATAGTTGAGGTAAAACCTTGTTGAATGGAGTACGATCTAATAGCATGTTTACCCTACGTTATTATATGATTATTATTCTAAGATGCTTAAATCGACCCTTTGGTGATTGTGATGATGAATAGAGGCCTATGTTTCCTAAATGTTTGATGCGATGCCTTATGGATTTTTGAGGAGAAAAGTATGTTATGATTCCTAATTACATGGAGAGATGCTTGAATGATTGTGATGATGAATGAATGCTTGTACAATGAATGAATGATTATGATGATGAATGAACGATTGTGATGATGAATGGATGATCGTGATGATGCAAGAATGATTATGTTTTACTTTTATGTTATCGAGTCCTAGGGGTATTTATACCCGATAAAAGAGCTGTTGTCTAGAGACCGTGTCAGTTTCTTGATAATTTCAGTCGAGCCATGATTCTCAAAACTCAGTGAACTATAGAACTCAGTATCCTCAAACAATTGTAGAACTTAAGAAAGGTCAGTAATCTTAGTTATTCCCGTAATCTCCGTATCGCTAGTAATCTAGCCCTAGTCCTGTAAATCAGCTCAGATCTAATAGTATTCAAATGATTCAATTCTAATCTCCGAAGTGATTTGAGTAATGTATTCAAGCTCTGTATCGTCAGTCAGATACCATGATTCGATACCTTTTTCGTCAGATACGGAACTAAGTAATCTCAGTGTAACTCAGTCAGATCTTTTGAGAAATAAGATCAGTAATAGATTCAGCTTTGTTGTGTACAGTTTAAGAATCAACCCAGAGTCTTTTAGTTGGGAGTAAGATTCAGCACTGAGCGAACCCAAGGATGGGAACTCACATAATAGTAGGAGGTATGATTCTTAGAAGCAATCCTTGTGTTCCAGAACTGTGTAGCCAGTGCAGGAACAGTTGTCTACCTATTGAGGGTCACTGCTAGAGAGCCTGACCTTAGAGAAGAGATAATGTCTTTACCCGTGGAACGGTATTGGCACCCTCCTAATCGGGGCTAGAGGTTGGACCCCTAAGAGATAGTAGGGGTATGTCGGTTAAATGAATACTTCCCACAGTTTCAGATTCAGTCTTAGTTTCAGTATAAATCTCCAGAAATTAGGATTGTCAGATACAATCATCTATCTCTATGAAGAACTCAGATAGTTCCATTGATTCATGGACCATCCCATCAGATAGACTTGGTCTCACATACAGTTATTTGATATCATATTCAGAGATATGCCGTCAGATAGTCTTGATCACAGTATCAGATTTCTATTGAGTATTCTTGTTGTCAGATTCAGATATAATCATATTTCTTATCATCGATAATAGCTTCCGGAATCATCTGTTAGAAAAATTGATCTCTAATCCTGTCAGTCTAAAGCAGTAAGCTTAGAATTAAGTCCTTGATGTAAATACATCCAGATCCTTAGTTAACAGTATCAGTTGAGTCAGTGATTCAGTATCTTAGTGTCAGTAGTGAGTTCAGTCTGCAGTAAAGTGGTATCCGAGTTACATCATCTAGAGTCGCGATGATTATGTTTATGGTATGTGCATTCATGTGTGTGTTCTCGTGCGACATTTTCATGATCATTCAGTTTAGATATTATGTATGCATGAGCCTTTGCATTTAACCTTACCTCGTCTACATACTCAGTACATCCTTGTACTGATGCATTTGCGCTATGGTGTTTTATTTGTCACCATAGGTTCATAGGCACAGGACCTAGAGTATCCTCAGCAGTTTAGTCCCAGTCAGCAACAGTAGTCTTATCAGTGAGTCCTCTTCTTTTAAGGACAAGTTTCAGTTTACTATTGTTTGCATCAGGTTTTTGTTATTTTCAGTTGACGGAGTTAGTTGGGGACTTGTACCATCAAATCCATAGTTCATACAGTTTAGAGGCTTTTCAGACAGATGATGGATGTATTAGTATTCGGTTTTCAGTTTTGAATATGTATAGATGTGTTAAAACTTATGGAAAGTTTCTGCATTTATTTCAGATATTATGTAGTATACAGGTACAGATATCAGTAAAGGATTATCTTATGGTCCTTCGGGTCCATAAGCACCGTGTGACGTCTCTGGATGGGATCTCGGGGCGTTACAAACTTGGTACCAGAGCCTAAGGTTCAAGAGTGTCCTAGGGAGTGTGAAAAGCCGCATCTAGTAGAGTCTTGTGCATGAGTGTGTAGTGCGCCACATTTAATTACAAGAGGCTACGGGATGTTCTTAGGAGAAGTTTCCTTTCTTTCAGTGATCATGTTGTGCGAGAGAACATGAGCTCATGTTGGTTCTCAGTCTAATCCACTTCTTTCTTCTATTTATAGAGTATGCCTCCCCGCAGAGATTTTGTTCATGGGTTTGATGACCAGCCCCCACAGCCAGTAGATCTCGAGAATGAGAGTGTATCACATGCAGAGTTTCGAGCAGCTTTTAGGGAGCTATCCCAAGCTGTTACTAATGTACAAAGTAATCGTCAGGCTGCAGACCCACCTCAGCAAGATGGGGATTCTGCCGTAGCCAGGGTTAGAAGTTTCATGAAAATGAACCCGCCAGAATTCTTTGGGTCAGTAGTAGGTGAGGATCCACAACTTTATTTAGAGGAGGTGAAAAAGATCACCTAAATTATGCATATTTATGAGGAGGAGAGTGTTGAGTTAGCATCATATAGGTTAAAAGATGTTGCTCATGATTGGGTAGTGATATGGGAGAAGAGTAGAAGAGAGAATGCAGCTCCTGTGACTTGGTCAGAGTTTCAGAGTGCCTTTCCGCTAGAAATAAGAGAGTCTAAGGTAGAAGATTTCATGAACCTAAGGCAAGGTTCCATGACCGTGAAAGAGTATTGTCTTAAATTTAACCAATTTGCAAAGTATGCTCCTGACTTGGTAGCTGACCCTAGAGAGAGTATGAGTAAATTTTTGTCTGGGGTATCGAGTTATGTGTTGAAAGAGTGTAGAGCTGCTATGCTCAATAGGGATATGGATTTTTATAGGATAATGATGTATGCACAATAGATTAAGGCAGATAAGATGAATAAAAGAGAGAGATTGAGTAAGAGAGCCAAGACAAATAGTCGTGGTTTCTCACGGTCAGGGTCCCAGGGTGGCAGTAGTTCTCAGTATGGTCGTAGATTTTTAGCCCCAACTCCATCTTTAGCTAGTGTACCCGCACCTATGTTTGGGGGTGTCAGATCTGAGGGAGCGCCAAGCTCCAAAGCCCATAGTAGTGCTAGCGGTGTTCATACCTATCCACATTGTGGAGAGTGTGGAAGGCGCCACTAAGGTGTGTGTAGAGCCGGTAGTGATGTGTTCTTTGGGTATGGTGAGCCAGTTCATAGAATGTAAGAATTTAGAGCGCTGACTCAAAGGGGTAGACTCCAGGCGCTTCAGGCTCACCTTGATCGGGAAGGATTCCCTGAAATGGACCCAGGGAAGTTATGAACCCTTCATAATTATGATATGCATTGTTAGGTCCTTTGATTCCATTTTGAGCTTATATGATAGCATAAGTCATGCATGAGTTTCAGATCTCAGTCAGTCAATTATGACCTAGTCTGTAGGTTCCCCGCGCACAGCCTCAGTATTTTAATGAAGTGTGTTTAGAGGTACATAGACTCCCAAGGGGGAGAAACCCCATAGTATTATGATGTTGCATGTAATTAGATTCATCGATATGAATGTTTAGATTTTCTTTATGAAGTTACCATCAGTCGTTATTGCATTGTCAAGTCTTGCTTTTGAAAATCAGCTTAGCTGGACATCCATGCATCAGATATGCATGTGTGTTATGAGAATTCAGCTATGAGTAGGTTCAGTCGAGTATTCCATGCATCAGATATGCATGCCCAGTGTGAGAACTCAGTATGTCAGTCATTCCAATTGCGTAGTCATGGCTTGAGATGTTTTCATTTCTTGAGTAAGTTCTGTTGATCCGTATTCTTAGTCTTTCAAGCGACATTCGAGGACGAATGTTTCCAAGGGGGAGATATTGTAATACCCCGAGAATCCCAACCGATAGTAGAACCATGATTGAAGCTCATGATAAATAAATCTTAGTTATTTGGTAGTTTTATGATCAAGTTTGATGTGTATTAAAGCCTTAAATACGTCCTAGCTATTAGATGAATCAAAACATCCCTTACCGATTGAATTATTGAGAAGGACATTGCCATAGTCAACTTCAAACGAGCATATCTCCAATTCTACAAATAATTTTTGAGATCATGACCTACCAACTGATAGATAATTGAACTAGCTTTCCAACATTACCAATTTCGCCAAAGTCCAATATTGGAGTAAGAAGTTATGTCCGTTTTATTGAGAGTTATTTGAGTTGTCCAGGAGTGACGAACAAACTGACGGACCCTCAAGTCAGTGATGGCCCGTCACTTTGGCCGTCAAAACTGAAGTAATAAGGCCCTTTTCTGGACCAAAATTGACGATGGAAGTGACGGTTAGTCACCAGAGTGACGGTCCGTCACTCTGACCATCAGATTTGTCTGAGACAGCGCTGAAGCACCGTTTTAAAGAGATTTTTGGGTCATTTTTCATCCTATTTAACACCCAATCACCCCAAGACAAAGCTCATAAATTTTCATTCATCCAAAACATCAAATTAGGGTTTCTTTCCAAGATCAAAACCCATATTTCTTCTTCAAGAAAAATCAAGAGAGATCAAGAGAAGTCAAGAAATCAAGAATCTCTCCAAGAACCTTCAAGAAAGAAGTTTCCCCAAGGTATGTAGATGTTGATTCTAGGGTCCTTTTCATCCAAAAATCTCAAGCACCCATATTTAAAACATAAAAATTTTATATTTTTAAAATTCCATGATTTGTATGAGTTAAAATTGATGTTCCATGTGTTGTTGAGTTTTGATTCATGTTTGTTTACAAGATTTGTGAGCTTTGACCCTTGTATGTGGAATTCATGTGATATTGGTGATAAACCCTCTTGAATCTTCTCTCTATGTGATGTGTTCATGACTTTTGGGAGTAGAATTGGTTGAATAAGCGGAGCATGTATCCCATAGGTTTGATAAAAGATTAGGAGAAGCATATATGCCATTATAGTATGTTGAATAGGAAGCCCCAAATTGTGAGCTAGTCTATGCATGCCTAGTGTTTGATAAAATGCCCAAGTGAATGAATTATTCCATGATAGTAGGAAATCCCCAAATAAGTGTGAACCTATGCATGTCTAGTGTTTGTTGAAGGACCTTAATGAACAAGTGGAGATATAATAGTAGTAAATTCCCTAATTATGTGCTCTTTGATATATGCTAAGTTTTTAATACATGCCAAGTGGTTATCAAGTAAGTTATGACATGATAGTATGAAGCTTCCCCAAGCCATGTGATATCCAAACATATGTCAAGACTGATATAGGTATGAAATAGTTGAGGTAAAACTTTGTTGAATGGAGTACGATCTAATAGCATGTTTCCCCAATGTTATTATATGATTATTATTCCGAGATACTTAAAGCGACCCTTTAGTGATTGTGATGATGAATAGAGGGCTATGTTTCCTAAATATTTAATGTGATGCCTTATGGATTTTTGAGGGGGAAAGTATGGTATGATTCCTAATTACTTGGAGAGATGCTTGAATGATTGTGATGATGAATGAATGCTTGTGACTATAAATGAATGATTATTATGATGAATGAATGCTTGTGATGATGAATGAATAATTGCGATGATGAATGGATGATCGTGATGATGCAAAAATGATTATCTTTTACTTTTATGTTATTGAGTCCTGGGGGTATTTATACACGACAATAGAGCTATTATCTAGAGCCCGTGTCAATTCCTCGATAATTCCAGTCGAGTCATGATTCTCAGAACTCAGTTAACTGTAGAACTCAGTATCCTCAGACAATTGCAGAACTTAAGAAAGGTCAGTAATCTCAGTTATTTTCGTAATCTCCGTATCGCTAGTAATCTAGCCCCAGTCCTGTAAATCAACTCAGATCTAATAGTATTCAAATGATTCAATTCTAATCTCAGAAGTGATTTGAGTAATCTATTCAAGCTTTGTATCGTCAGCCTAATACCATGATTCGATACCTTTTCCGTTAGATACGAAACTAAGTAATCTCAGCCTAACTAAGTCAGATCTTTTGAGAAACATGACCAGTAATAGATTCATCTTTGTTTTGTATAGTTTAAGAATCAACCCTGAGTCTTTCAGTTGGGAGTAGGATTCAGCACCGAGCGAACCCAAGGATGTGAACTCACCTACTAGTAGGGGGTGTGATTCTTAGAAGCAATCCTTCTGTTCCAGAACTGTGTAGCCAGAATAGGAACAGTTGTCTACCTGTTGAGGGTCACTGCCAGAGAGCCTGACCTTAGAGAAGAGATAATGTGTTTACCCGTGGCACGGTATTGGTACCCTCCCAATCGGGGGTAGAGGTTGGACCCCTAAGAGATAGTAGGGGAATGTCGATTAGATGGATACTTTCCACAGTTTCAGATTTAGTCTCAGTTTCAGTATAAATCTCCAGAAATTAGGACTGTCAGATACAGTCATCTATCTCTATGAAGAACTCAGATAGTTCCATTGATTCATGGATCATTCCGTCTGATAGACTTGGTCTCATATACAGTTATTTGATATCATATTTAGAGATATGCCGTCAGACAGGCTTGATCACAGTATCAGATTTCTATTGAGTATTCTTATTATTAGATTCTGATATAATCATATTTCTTATCATCAATAATTGCTTCCAGAATCATCCGTTAAAAAAGTTGATCTTTAATCCTGTCAGTCGAAATCAGTAAGCTCAGAATTCAGTCCTTGATTTAAATACATCTAGATCCTCTGTTAATAATATCAGTTGAGTTAGTGATTTAGTATCTTAGTGTCAGTAGTGAGTTCAGTTTGCAGTAAAGTGGTATCCGAGTTTCAGCATCTAGAGTCGTGATAATTATGTTTATGGTCTGTGCATTCATGTATGTGTTCTCGTGCGACATTTTCATGATCATTAAGTTTAGATATTGTGTATGTATGAGACTTTACATTTAGCCTTACCTTATCTACATACTCAGTACATCCTTGTACTGATGCATTTACGCTATGGTGTTTTATTTGGCACCATAGGTTCAGAGGCACAGGACCCAGAGTTTCCTCAGCAGTTAGTCCCAGTCAGTAGCAGTAGTCATAGCAGTGAGTCCTTTTCTTTTGGGGATGAGTTTTAGTTTACTATTATTTGCATCAGATTTTTGTTATTTTCAGTTAACGGAGTTAGTTGGGGACTTGTCCCATCAACTCCAAAGTTCATACAGTTTAGAGGCTTTTCAGACAGATAACGGATGTATTAGTATTCGGTTTTCAGTTTTGAATATGTATAGATGCGTTGAACCTTATGGAAAGTTTCCGCATTTATTTCAGATATTATGCAGTGTACAGGTACAGATATCAGTAAAGGGTTAGCTTGTGGTCCTTAGGGTCCATAAGCACCATTTGACTTCTCGGGATGGGATCTCGGGGCGTTACAAACTTGGTATCAGAGCCTAAGGTTCAAGAGTTTCCTAGGGAGTCTGAAAAGCCGCATCTAGTAGAGTCTTGTGCATGAGTGTGTAGCACGCCATATTTATGTACAAGAGGCTACGGGATGTTCTTAGGAGAAGTTTCCCTTCTTTCAGTGATCATGTCGTCCGAGTAAGCATGAGCTCAAGTTGGTTCTCAATTTAATCCATTTCTTTCTTCTATTTATAGAGTATGCCTCCCCATAGAGATTTTGTTCATGGGGTTGATGACCAGCCCCCACAGCCAGTAGATCTCGAGAATGAGAGTGTGTCACATGCATAGTTTTGGGCAATTTTTCAGGCGCTTTCCCAAGCTGTGACTAATGTTCAGAGTTATCGTCAGGCTGCAGTCCCACCTCAGTAAGATGGGGATTCTGCCATAGCCTGGGTTAGAAGTTTCATGAAAATGAACTTGGCAGAATTCTTTGGGTTAGTAGTAGGTGAGGATCTGCAACTTTATTTAGAGGAGGTGAAGAAGATTACCCAGATTATGCATGTTTCTGAGGAGAAAAGTGTTGAGTTAGCATCCTATAGGTTAAAAGATGTTGCTCATGATTAAGCAGTGATGTGGGAGAAAAGTAGAGGGGAGAATGCAGCTCCTGTGACTTGGTCAGAGTTTTAGAGTGCCTTTCTAGATAGATTCTTTCTGCTAGAAATGAGAGAGACTAAGGTAGAAGAGTTCATGAACCTAAGGCAAGGTTCCATGACCGTGAAAATGTATTGTCTTAAATTTAACTAATTAGCTAAGTATTCGCCTGACTTGGTAGATGACCCAAGAGTGAGTATGAGTAAATTTTTATCTAGGGTATCGAGTTATGTGTTGAAAGAGTGTAGAGCTGCTATGCTCAATAGGGATATGGATATTTCTAGGATAATGATGCATGCACAACAGATTGAGGCAGATAAGATGAATGAAAGAGGGAGAGAGTAAGTAAGAAAGCCAAGACAGGAAGTCGTGGTTTATCACAGTCAGGGTCCCAGGGTGGAAGTAGTTCTCAGCATGGTCGGAGATTTTTAGCCCCATCTCCATCTTTATCTAGTGTACCAGCACCTATGTTTGGGAGTGTCAGATCTGAGGGAGCGCCAAGATCCAAAGCCCATAGTAGTGCTTGCAGTGTTCGTACCCATCCGCATTGTAGAGAGTGTGGAAGGCGCCACCAAGATGTGTCTAGAGCTGGTAGTGATGTTTGCTTTGGGTGTGGTGAGCCAGGCCATAGAATGCAAGAATGTAGAGCGCTGACTCAAAGGGGTAGACTCTAGGCGCTTCAGGCTCTCATTGATCAGGAAGGATTCCCTTAAATGGACTCGGTTAAGTTATAAGCCCTTAATCTTTATGATATTAATTGTTAGGTCCTTTGCTTCCATTTTGAGCTTATATGCTAGCATGAGTCATGCATAAGTTTCAGATCTCAGTCGGTCAAGCATGACCTAGTCTGTAGGTGCCCCGCGCACCGCCCCAGTATTTCAGTGAAGTGTGTTTAGAGGGACATAGAGTCCCAAGGGGGAGATACCCCATAGTATTATGATGTTGCATATCATTAGATTCATCCAGATGCATGTTCAGGTTTTCTTTATGAAGTTAGCATTAGTCGTTATTGCATTGTAAAGTCTTGCTTTCGAAAATCAACTTAGCCGGACATCCATGCATTAGATATGCATGTGTGTTATGAGAATTCAGCTATGAGTAGGTTCAGTCGAGTATTCCATGCATCAGATATGCATGCCCAGTATAAGAACTCAGTATGTCAGTCGTTCCAGTTGCATAGTCATGCCTTGAGATGTTTTAGTTTCTTGAGTAATGTCTGTTGATCTATATTCTCAGTCTATCAAGCGACATTCGAGAACGAATGTTTCCAAGGGGGAGATATTATAATACCTCGAGAATACCAACCGATAGTAGAACCATGATTAAAGCTCATGATAAATAAATCTTAGTTATTTGGTAGTTTTATGATCAAGTTTGATGTGTATTAAGGCCTTAAATACGTCCTATCTATTAGACGAATCAAAACATCCCTCACCAATTGAATTCTTGAGAAGGACATTTCCATAGTCAACTTCAAATGAGCATATCTCCCATTCTACAAATAATTTTTTATCTCATGACATACCAACAGATAGATAATTGAACTAGCTTTCCAACTATATCAATTTCTCTAAAGTCCAATATCAGAGTAAGAAGTTATAGCCTTTTTACTGAGAGTTATCCGAGCTGTCCAAGAGTGACGGACAAACTGACGGACCGTCAAGTCAGTGATGGCCCGTCACTTTGGCTATAAAAAATAAAGCAGTAAGGCCCTTTTCTAGACCAAAAGTGATGGTGGGAGTGACGGTCCGTTACTCTGACCGCCAGATTTGTCCGAGACAACGCTGAAACACCATTTTAAAGAGATTTTTGGGTCATTTTTCACCCTAATTAACACCCAATCACCCTAAAAAAAAGCTCATAACTTCTCATTCATCCAAAACATCAAATTAGGGTTTATTTCCAAGATTAAAACCCATATTTCTTCTTCAAGAAAAATCAAGAGAGATCAAGAGAAGTTAAGAAATCAAGAATCTCTCCAAGAACCTTCAAGAAAGAAGTTTCCCCAAGGTATGTAGATGTTGATTCTAGGGTCCTTTTCATCCAAAAAGCTCAAGCACCCATATTTAAAACTTAAAAATTTTATATTTGTGAAATTCCATGATTTGTATGAGTTGAAATTGATGTTCCATGTGTTGTTGAGTTTTGATTCATGTTTGTTTACAAGATTTGTGAGCTTTGACCCTTGTATGTGGAATTCATGTGATATTGGTGATAAACCCTCTTGAATCTTCTCTCTATGTGATGTTTTCATGACTTTTGGGAGTAGAATTGGTTAAATAAGCGGAGCATGTATCCCATAGGTTTGATAAAAGATTAGGAGAAGCATATATGCCATTATAGTATGTTGAATAGGAAGCCCCAAATTGTGAGCTAGTCTATGCATGCCTAGTGTTTGATAAAATGCCCAAGTGAATGAATTATTCCATGATAGTTGGAAATCCCCAAATAAGTGTGAACCTATGCATGTCTAGTGTTTGTTGAAGGACCTTAATGAACAAGTGGAGATATAATAGTAGTAAATTCCCTAATTATGTGCTCTTTGATATATGCTAAGTTTTTAATACATGTCAAGTGGTTATCAAGTAAGTTATGACATGATAGTATGAAGCTTCCCCAAGCCATGTGATATCCAAACATATGTCAAGACTGATATAGGTATGAAATAGTTGAGGTAAAACTTTGTTGAATGGAGTACGATCTAATAGCATGTTTCCCCAATGTTATTATATGATTATTATTTTGAGATACTTAAAGCGACCCTTTGGTGATTGTGATAATGAATAGGGTCCTATGTTTCCTAAATGTTTGATGCGATGCCTTATGGATTTTTGAGGGGGAAAGTATGGTATGATTCCTAATTACTTGGAGAGATGCTTGAATGATTGTGATGATGAATGAATGCTTGTGATGATGAATGAATGATTATGATGATGAATGAATACTTGCGATGATGAATGAATAATTGCGATAATGAATGGATGATCGTGATGATGCAAGAACGATTGTGTTTTACTTTTATGTTATCGAGTTCTGGGGGTATTTGTACCCGATAATAGAGTTATTATTTTGAGCCCGTGTCAGTTCCTCGATAATTCTAGTCGAGCCATGATTCTCAGAACTCAGTTAACTATAGAACTCAGTATCCTCAGACAATTGCAGAACTTAAGAAAGGTCTGTAATCTCAGTTATTTTCGTAATCTCCGTATCGTTAGTAATCTAGCCCCAGTCCTATAAATTAGCTCAGATCTAATAGTATTCAAATGATTCAATTCTAATCTCAGAAGTGATTTGAGTAATCTATTCAAGCTTTGTATCGTCAGTCAGATACTATGATTCGATACCTTTTCTGTCAGATACGGAACTAAGTAATCTCAGCGTAACTCAGTCAGATCTTTTGAGAAACATGATCTGTAATAGATTCAGCTTTGTTGTGTATAGTTTAAGAATCAACCCAGAGTCTTTTAATTGAGAGTAGGATTCAGCACTGAGCGAAACCAAGGATGGGAACTCACCTGCTAGTAGGGGGTATGATTCTTAGAAGTAATCCTTGTATTCCAGAACTGTGTAGCCAGTGAAGGAACAGTTGTCTACCTATTAAGTGTCACTGCTAGAGAGCCTGACCTTAGAGAAGAGATAATGTCTTTACTCATGGAACGGTATTGTCACCCTCCCAACCGGGGCAGAGGTTGGACCCCTAAGAGATAGTAGGGGCATGTCGGTTAAATGAATACTTCCCACAGTTTTAGATTCAGTCTCAGTTTCTGTATAAATCTCCAAAAATCAAGACTGTTAGATACAGCCATTTATTTCTATGAAGAACTCAGATAGTTCCATTGATTCATGGACCATCCCATCAGATAGACTTGGTCTCACATACAGTTATTTGATATCATATTCAGAGATATGCCGTCAGACAGTCTTGATCACAATATCAGATTTCTATTGAGTATTCTTGTTGTTAGATTCAGATATAATCATAATTCTTATCATCGATAATAGTTTCCGAAATCATTTGTTAGAAAATTTGATCTCTAATCCTGTCAGTCAAAATCAGTAAGCTCAGAATTCAGTCCTTGATGTAAAGACATCCAGATCCTCAGTTAACAGTATCAGTTGATTTAGTGATTCAGTATCTCAGTGTCAGTAGTGAGTTCAGTCTGCAGTAAAGTGGTATCTGAGTTTCAGCATCTAGAGTCGCGATGATTGTTTTTATGGTATGTGTATTCATGTATGTTTTCTCGTGCGATATTTTCATGATCATTCTATTTAGATATTGTGTATGCATGAGCCTTTGCATTTAGTCTTACCTCATTACATACTCAGTACATCTTTGTACTGATGCATTTGTGCTATGGTGTTTTATTTGTCACCATAGGTTCAGAGGCACAGGACCCAGAGTTTTCTCAGCAGTTCATTCCCAGTCAGCAAGAGTAGTCATAGCAGTGAGTCCTCTTCTTTCGAGGATGAGTTTCAGTTTACTATTATTTGCATCAGATTTTTGTTATTTTTAGTTGACTGAGTTAGTTGGGGACTTGTCCCATCAACTCCATAGTTCATACAGTTTAGAGGCTTTTCAGACATATGACGGATGTATTAGTATTCAGTTTTCAGTTTTGAATATGTATAGATGTGTTGAACCTTATGGAAAGTTTTCACATTTATTTAAGATATTATGTAGTGTACAGGTACAGATATCAGTAAAGGGTTAGCTTGTGGTCCTTCGGGTCCATAAGCACCGTGTGATGTCTCGGGATGGGATCTCGGGGCGTTACATTGGTGGAGCTCTGTATTTTCAGAAGCTACTGAAGCTACTTCTGATCTCAAACACACTCTCGAAAAGTACGTGATTTACTGTGCTATTGCAATTTATAGTACTTTATGTATAGTTTTTGTAGATAATATCTACATTTTATGTATACAATAGTGAATTAATTAAATCAGTTTAGGTTAGAAGATTAGTCAGATTGGTTCTCGTTAAACAAAATATGATAAGTGAACGGAGGGAGTAACATTATATCTAACTTCTGCAATTTAGTTTGTTAGTGCGACTCATTCATCAAATATGATAATTTTATATTTGAAATAGTGAATAAATATAATTCAATTTAGTTTCAAAGATTGGTTAAATTGATTCTCATGAAATGAAATGTGACAAGTAAAATAGAGTGGAGGGAGTAGTATCTGTTGTTATTGTTGATTTTAAAGTATTGCTTTTGGTGTGTCTGTGTTTTATAATCATAGAAATTGAAGTCTTTTGTAAAACTTAATGGTGTTTGAGTGATTACTTAGTTGATTGATTCGATCGACTAATAAAGTTACAGTTTTTAATAAACACGCCTCTCAATTATTTGCTCAATCAATTTTTGTTCAGTAGAGTAAAATGGGACATGTTGCAGCAAACTTTACAATGTTAAATTTAGTTTCAAAGATCAGTTAAATTTAATCTAGTGAAATGGAACTTACTAAGTAAAAGAGAAGAGTAATCACTCAGTTGATTGATTTGATTGACGAATAAAGTTATAATTTTAATGAACATGCTTTCTCAATTGTCTCCCCAAGAAAATTTTTGCTAATTAGGATAATAAGAGATGTGTTGTACTTGCAAACTTGCAATGTTCGATTTGATGTTGCCTCATTTTAATGTAACTTGGATTAGCCCAATATGAAATGAACTTTTGAAAAGGAGCCACCTCTTAAAACTCACAACAAATAAGCACTGTGGGAGTTCATATATATTAATCACAAGGAGTTGAGGCATTTTTGTTGTTAAGGGATATTAGATTAATTCAAAAAAAAGGTATTTTCAACTTATTGTGTTATAAAATATCATTCTCATTAGTATTATAGTTGGGTGACATTGTCAGAGTCCAAATGCATTTTTTATGTGACAATGTCAGTGAAGATGGAAACTTAAGTTTTGGACTAACAATAGATGAAGAAGATAATGAAAATGTTCTTGTCTATTTGGTTGTTGTTCTGTTCTTAATATTGGAATGTTTAGTCTTTTCGTAATACTTTCATCAACATTTAACCTTTAGCCCCCAGAAGGCTTACGTCTGGGATTTGAAAGGCTATTGGATGTTAGTTGCGGTATATACTACTCTGCGTACAGATGTTTATTTGTTCTAATAGATTATTTGAACGACTACTCACATAGTGTCAATTCAAAATTCTTCTTAAATTTACAGGGTATATTTGTCTGGATCTGCTAATGAAGATGGTGGATCTTGTGTATCCGGCTCGAGCTCATCACCCTACTCCAAAGCTTGTGTTATCAGCGAGACTGTAGTCACAAAGTCTGCGCCAAAACATGTTGTGCAGGCATTTAGGTTTCTAAATAAAACTCCTGCCGCTCAGGTTTTCTTCTTTGTCATTTATGTTTACATGTTCTCTTAGTTTTCATATTCTATCTAGTGTTGTATGTTCATGTATTTGAAACTGGATATAGCAATTTTTTCTTTTAATCCTTTAGTATAAACCCTTACTAGGGGCGAGGAACGAATATGAATATGTTCAATTTGAACAAGTAAGAAGATCTAGTTAACAAAAACTGAACGAAATATTGTAGTTGCATCATAAAAAGTGGAACTACTGTATAATAAGTTGTTCTTTAATCCACTTGTGGCATCTCCTCAAACAAAGACTATTTTTTTTAGAATTGCGAGTGACTGTGAGAATTTAGAACTCTTCTTTCTTGTGAGTTTGTAGCGTGGTTTGCCTCATTTGATTTTTCTTTGGGTACCGTTTTCTAGATGTTGACATCTGTAGAGGAGATATATCTGAGTTGAGTCCAATAATGATCTGTAACATAGTTAGATTTCTTAAGAAGCAGTAACATTTCAACGTCAAGATAATCTTTGTGGTGTCAAGTGTATAGTTCACTGTTATATCCAATTCTATTGTTTGGCGGATGGATGTTGTCATTAGATTTCTTTATTCACATTTTATCTTGAGGCATGAGCATGAATTAGCTTAGATTGATTAGGCGATGTAGGTCTAAAAGTCCTTTGAAGCAATTTTTTATCCATTTTCTTGGATTTAATAATGTTGCATCCCAGTGGATACTCCTAATAACTTGATGAGATCTTAGGAGCGTGGTCTTAGTAGTGTCTGGGGGTTACGAGTGTCCCAAGTTTACTAATGTTGATTTCATTTTCCCCCCTCCCAGAGCGTTGTTGCTTCAATTTCTTTTGACCTAAATATATGGAATGCGGTAATACAAAATCCAGCCCTTCGAGAATTCCTCAACTCACAGAAAACCAGTGAGAAATTTATGTCCTTGATTCTACTCAAATATTTCATAATTGTCAAGCTTCTTACTACAATACCATTTTTGCAGGTGCATCATTCCCAGACTCGGATCATAAGATAGATGAATCCGTTGCTGATGCTGATTCCTTTTCTCAGTCATCCCGAAGGAGTGCGTCTTCCAAATTTGAGGCAGAAGAATCTAAATTTGGGAACTCTTTTAAAGACTTTTTGCAGAATGTTACATGAACAGTAACACAAACTGTGGTTGATATGATGAATAACTTGTCAGATTTCTTCAGCAATCTCTTTGGAGGCAACAAGGTTTTCTTTAATGCTGATGAAAGTGCTAAATTAGGCGTTGTGGAGACGACATTGGGAGCATCTTTCATGGGCTTAGCAGTCATGGTTATGATGGTGATTGTCTCAAAACGCGGTCAATAATGATGTCTTCATAGTTATTGCTATTTGAATTCGTCGAAGTTACATGACCAAGTGTTACAGTTTCTTCTGGAATAGGTATTGAGGGTTTTGTCGAGGGTTTTTAGCCGTGCAGGGCTGCCAATGACTTTTTGAAGAGTTTTGTAAATCAAATAAAGTCATTATAGACAATGCTTATGTCTTAGTTTCTTGGTTTTGTCCTCTAAATGGCAACAAAGTTAGATTTGTTACAGAGATTATATACTTTGGGTACTTGTTACAGACAAAATCCTCTGATTTGTCAACTCTCTTCGTCATTGGCATCATGCTAATAAATTTATTCTTTAAGTAAATTGGTTTTGATGGCAGCGATGGTAGCTGTAATCTCCATAGTTTTGAAAATTTTCATCGTGATGTTAATTCTCTTCTCCTTGGATTGAAGAACATCGCATGTGTGTATGTTGTGCGCACGCGCTAGGGTGTACAAGTAATACATCTTCCCAAAAATTTATACTGCCAACACTGGGCTGCTACAATAGTTCAGTTTTGTGCCACAGAAAGGTATAGTTTGTTCCTCTAGTGCTATATATTTGATCTTTTCCATGGAAGATGTTTTGGTACTGTTGATGTCACATAAGCTGAACTTGGGGAGAAGAGAACAAACATCAAATGCTTCATTTCTTTTGAATTTGTTGTATTCTATTGAACCATTGCATTCAAATGTATGTTGTATTACAAGCTATGAATCTAAGTTACAGAGATCAAATTATACAAGTATTTTATGGAACATATTGTACAAACAATGACAATTGAACCACCTTTGATGTCTAAGTCTAGCCTCTAGGGCAAGTTGTGTTGTAGATCATCTGTCAAATCATTGCAGAATAAGCTAGTGTCAACTCTTGCCCATGAGGCATAACTTGTTCCTTTGGGTTCTAAAAATCTTGCCTCTTGGACAAGACTTATAAATTATCTACCAAATCATCACACACTAATCTAGTATCAACGCTTGGCCATGGGACATAACTTGTTCATTTGTTGTATTAAGTTTTGCCTCTAGGGCACGAGCTGCAGATCATCTGCCAAGTTATTACACGCTAAGTTAGTGTCAACTCTTGCCCATAGGGAATAACTTGTTTCTTTGGGGCTTAAGTCTTGCCTCTAGGACAAGTGTTGTAGATCATCTGCCGAATCATTGCATAATAAGCCAGTGTCAACTTTTGCTCACGAGGCACAACTTGCTTGCATCTTTCCTTCAAGGAAAATTTTAAATTGTATCCCATGGAATTAGTCACATCATATCTCTTAGGGGTGTAGTCCTTCCCCGAATCCTGTTAATATGATATATTTTTACACATCAATATATAAGAAAATTTAACAAGCTAAATAATTTTTATAAACAATCAATAAGAAGGTATTGAGTTAAATACTTCACCACCAGTTAAAAATTCATATAAATATGAAGACATTCGTGATTGAAAGTCAAAAGTACTTGTTACTATTAAAATAGGGATAAAAAAATCCTATTATAACTGCTATTTTGATCCAACTTCTCGGATAAAAAGTAAAACTAATCATGTTTTCTTATTTTTCTTTCTGTATCTCCTGCATATGGATGAATGATAAGAGTATAGTGACAATTTGATCTGTTATGCCTGGTTCTTTTGCATCTCGAACATTTGTAATTATTTCTTGAATATTCCATTTTGCAAGGATATCTGGATGTTTGTCTTCTTCCAAACAGAACCTCCTTATATGGGGGATTTGTGATCAGATCCTTTATGCTATCTGGGACAATCCATGATGCTGTACTTTCAACTGGTAGGATTTCTCTCTGGTATGTTTGTAGCCAAAACTGTCTTAAGAACCAATGAGAACAATAGCTAGACTTGTTCATATGTCTACTCTCTATCGCTGCAATTTCATAGGTGCATGGTATCTCATCTATTTGAAATACCAAGCATTGACAAGTCCTACTCTTCAGGTCTACAATATATTGAACTCCTTCTTCTCTTACAATAAATCTTGTTGCATCAATGGAGTCTACCTGTAAATAAAATGATAAATAAATGACAACTTCTAGTGAAACATCTAGTATATGAGCAGAATCGGGCATACAAATCAATCAACCATACATAGAGGGCGAATCTTGAGACAACAAAAAAACAACTACAATCAAGCATATAACATCAAATCACAATCTAATATTGAACTAATCGAAAATCTAATAATAAGTGACCAATAATAAGGAGTAACAATTAGGGTTCTATTTTAAAATGGAAGAGAAGGGCCAATATAGGGTATAGTTAGAGTTTTGATGCTTGCTTGGTCAGGAAAAGTGCGGGAGAAGGATCTGTCATCTTTGGAATGATCTTTCAAAGTCAAATTCCCTGTATTATATGGAAAAGACAGAACCTTGCTCAGGAATAACAACTGATTCAATAGTGATGCTTCCAACATATGAGCAGGAGAATCAACTACAAATAAACTGAGATAAAATATATATTGCATCTAATCTAGGAGTAAAATCAACTATGATAGTGAAAAATCTAGTATATGAGCAGAATTAATCATACATACCAATTAAACATACATAGGGGACAAATCTTGAGGCAACCAAAAAATAGCTACAATCAAGCATACAACATCAAATCACAAACGATCACGCAGCTATGAGCAGAAGCAACAAAACACATATTTCGCACGCGAATCTCAAGGAAATAAAAAAACTAGCAATAAATCACAAATAACAGTAAACCATCTATGTATAATCTGCAATAAAAAATAGTAATAGTATATTTTCCTATTATCAAAAATATGATTTCAATTACTTACTTTTAATTTCAAGAAGACTTGAATCTTGTCAGTCACCTCCACTTCCGTCCAACGTGTGATGTCATGAAATTTGTCTTGCAATTCTATTTTTCTTTCATAAAACCAACTTTGTAACTTATTCTGAATGTAATCGATCAGTCCCAGTATTGGCAGTTGCCTGGATTTTCTCAGTACAACATTCATGGACTCCACGTTGTTAGTCGTAAGTATATTGTACCTTATGTTGGTATGAAATGAACGAGCCCATCTTTCTGGTTCTTCTTCTTTCAAGTACTCCGCAGAAACTTTATCGACTTTTTCTATCTAATCAATAAAAGTATAAAATTTAGTTCATTTGTATGTTGTTGCTGCGTTGTAGAAGAGTGATAGAACCACATCTAAGAAGTATCTTTTTCTTAAATTCTTCTCCATGTGATAGATACATATCCCATGCTGACACTCTGGATAGACATTTACAATTACAATTGCTGGGTGACGATCTGATAGAATAGACAATTGTTCATGTACCCATATTGCATGTCTTAACAGGTTGAAGAACCAGTTATAAGACTCATTATTTTCTGAGTTTGCAATTCCAAAAGCCAAAGGAAATATGTTGTTATTTCCATCCTTTAACACTGCTATCATGAGGACACCACGATATTTCACCTTAAAAAATATTTCATCTACCATTATTACCGATCTACAGTTGGTCCATCAATGATTGAAGCGCCATACGCAAAGAATGCATATTGAAACCTGCGTTGAGCAAAAGAATATTAGTAACAATTTGCATTTGATGTTTATAATCAGAGTACAACAATTTTCTAAACTAAGTCTTTCCCATGATATAAGAGTTGCATCTATGTTAATAATCTAATCAGTGCAATTAACGAATAAACTTTTGCCTCTTGGGCAAAAGTTTTCAACTTCAACAGGATAGCATCTGTACAATAATTTTCTAAACCAAGTCTTGCCCATGAGGCAAGATTTCAATCTATGTTAATAATCTAATCAGTACAAATAAAGGATAAACTTTTGCCTCTTGGGGTTAATAATCAAACCCCATGTATTTTAGTGCAGTTAGACTCAAACATAAGGCATCTAAACGCCATGATAAATTCTTAATTGTGTGAACATCTCATCGAAGAGCTTCAGATGTTAGAGAGAAAACTTCGAATACTTCACTATATATTCTTAAGCAAACACAACATGTCAAATTAGTTTCAAAGCATCAATTTGCATGTATACAGATTTTCTAATCATATTAATTTAATGTTGCAGGTAAAATACACATAATCATGGCATCGTAAGAGGTCATTATGGACACGTCAATCAGATGGGACATAGCTTCAACACCAATACATCAGATTGTAAGGTGAAATTTGTTGATCATGTTTATGAGGAGCAGAGCCACCATGTTCAACATTCTAGAAAATCAAATCTCCATTTGTATGGAAATGATTTGTACTATGACACTGATAAGAACCACGCAATACATGATGAAGAATATGACACCCCAGCTCCTAAGCAAGTTGGATTACTAAGTTTTTTCAAATACTCAACCAAGTTGGATATAGTGCTACTGATGTTGGGTTGTATTGGGGCTCTAATAAATGGAGGATCGCTTCCTTGGTATTCTTATCTTTTTGGTAATTTCGTAAACAAAATTGCTTTGAACAAAGACAAAGACCAGATGATAAAGGATGTGGGAACGGTAATATATAGTTAGACTTTTATTGTGTGCTTCCAAAGCTCTCAGTTAATAACCCCTTACCCTTCCATACCGCGAGCAGTAAAAAGAGATGAATTCATGAATACTACTATCCTAAAGTAGACGTAACCAACACTGCTGTAGTTAATAAAAGATGAAGGATTAAATATGATTCGTGTTCAACAATGAAGGATTTTTTAACACGAAAAAATTGTATAATGCAGTGAACTATACAATAGTAACCTTGTTACCTAAAGTTCCAAATCCTACTACCATTAAAGAGTTTAAACCCATTGTCTGTTGCTCTATGTTATACAAGCTAATAGTTGAGGTGCTCTCTCTTAGAATCAACAGTTTAGTGCTTCTTTACTCTCTAAACATAGGTTGGATTCATCCGAGATAGAAAATACAACCTTTGCCTCCAAGATCAAACTCTCGCAACTACTCAAACACAATTATAATCACAATAAAAAACTCCCCACAACCTGTTCGACACAATTCCTCATCATCTTCTAATGCTAATTATACCATTAGTTTGAAATACTTGGAACTAATTTCTTGTACAATCTTGACCTTATACGTTTGGCCTTCCCAAAATATATTGCGATCAATGTTAACTCCCATATTAACAGCCTTTTCCTCCAAGGCCGCCCCCCACAACTACTAAAACATAATTATAACCGCAATAAAAAACTTCCCACAACCTGTTCGACACAATTCCTCAATGGTAAATATGTTACTACAACAACAGTATATCCCAACTTCAGCTTACGTTCACCTCCCCAAAAATCAAATCAATATGCTAATTATATAATGAGCTAAAATTACCACAATGCATCAATAAGCTAAAATTACCACAATGAATTTTGAGGATGAATTTCATACCTGAAGAACCCCTAAGGCTCGATTCTGGAATTTGAAAGAAACAGATTTAACAGTGAGTATTTTGGCAGGAGATCGATTTTGAAATTTGAAAGAGAGAGAGCAAGAAAGAGGTGTAACGACAAATATTTTGTAGGAGGGTATTTTCGTCCAAGAAAATATGACTTAACAAGTTAAGGTTATTTTAACAAAGCCTTTTTATTTGAGGCTAAAATTTAAAAGTCATCCTAATTTGGCTCTATATTTGAGAATAGCCCTAATCTAATTCGCCCGATCTGGCCCACAAAAAAATATCTACAAAAAAATATACCCTCCCTCAGTTCTGTTGGTTGAAATTTTTTAATGAAAAAAAAATTTCTCTTTCAACGGGTGATGATGGTAGGTTGTTTATAAATGAACAAAACGTAAAATGAAACGAGATAATGTAGAATCATAAAACTACAAAAAATGTCTATCACAGACTCTGCTCTTGTTCGATTATGTTCAAATTTCAAAATTTGATATGCAATTCTATGTGCATCTAGATTCTAGAATCAGTGAATAAATTTTCTGAGCAAAAGACATGATGAAAAATTTGTATAGATCTAAATTGTATATAAAGATATATGAAAGAAGAGATGTCACAATTGACACATAGGGAGACCTCTTAACTCAATCATATATAGAAATATCCAATGAGCCTAATCTATTGCATTTGATAGTCAAGTGCCATTTTTCATGAGTTTTTCACTGATGCAGATCCATGAACTGAGAGAGAGATATTTTCTTGTGTTTGCACTGATGCAGATCATTTTTTCATGAGCTACGCGCTGATAAATATCCAGTTATTTAATATCGTTGAAAAAAATTTGACCAACAGAACTGAAGGAGGTATATTTGATTGTGTCTTTTGTGTCTCGAGTCGGATCGGACATGTTAGATTAAGGTGTACTTTTTTTCTTAAGAATTGGACATTTAACGTTGATTTAAACTTTTTTATTAAGAAATGGTACATATGAAAAGTTTCTTAACAACGATGGTAAATTTGACTCCAAAGTATGACATGAAGGGTAAATTTGATCCCAAAGTATGATGAAAGATATATTTATCCAATTTTTTAAAGTAAAGAGATAAATTTGGCCCCAAAATATGACAACGAGGATAAATTTAATTCCAAAATATGACGAATGATATATTTAACCAATTTTTTTTTCAAATAAAAGGGTAAATTTGACCCTTATCCCAAATTAAAATCAGGCTAATATAATTAATGGTGAATAAATGTGCTGAGTTGGCAAGATAGAGACTTGTTGAAATTCCCACACAAGAGAACATGGAAAAGATACATCACAAAAGCTACATGTAGAGAACATGGAAAAGATACATCACAAAAGCTACATGTAATTATTGTGGTCGAGTAATAAATATTTAATTGTTTTTGATTAAAGTTTTTGAATTTACGTCTTAAATATGACCTAGTTTTTGTTTGTGAGTGGTGTACCCCTTATATGGGATTCTCCAATTTGAAGTCGAGCTTCAAAACGCATATTGCACGTCGGATGGAACGCTAAAAAACAAAAAGTTGAATGCATATATATCAACCTTAAAAGGAAAGATTTTTCTGTTGCCTTTATTTCAATATGGATAATGTTCTTAATAGTAGCAACATAATATTTATGGCCAGATTTTGAATCTACCAGTTTCAAAAATATACCATACCATCATTAAAGCAGCTCCAAAAGTAGTTATCGATTTCCATTTTTATACTAATATCTATAATCTGTAATATATTAAAAGTGTGAAGACCATTAGAAAAGTGATTTGAACTTTTTGTCCTTCATTAAAAATATTTGTAATAGACAAAACTGTCTTTGTACTATTTTCTTTAATTTGTTATTTAATTATTCATATACTATTTAAAATTAAAGAGTTCTAAAATACATTATAAAAGGAGAATATGTGTTATAAATAAGGAGTCTTAAAATACATGGTAAAAAAGTATTAGAAGAATTAATAAATAAGGATTCTAAAAAGTGGTAAGAGGTGAAGAGAAAAATTAGGAGTTATATGTGATTTTACAAATAAAAATTACTTTGCTTTTGGTAAAATAAAAAACTAACGTACTTTTGACCAAAAAAAATTGATTTTGGTAAAATAAAAACTAACATACTTTTGGCAAAAAAAAAAAAAATCTTAGAAAAAATATTTCTTACACCTAAAAAATAATCGTAAATACTACCATATATACTAAACCTTGAAAATCAATAACCAAATGCATACTACCATAAATAATTTTATAATTTACTTTTTTACTTTTTGCAACAAAATAATTAAAAAATTTCATATTTAGGTAATCTTTTTTTGTGGAAAAAAAATTTGGGCTTTTATAAATTGAGTTTTCTCCCACAACAATGTAATAACATAAGGTATATTCTTATAACAACTTTTTCGATGAGCTATGAAGGTGTCGTCTATATCATACTGTTCTAATATATAAATTATCATATTATTTTATTTTAGTTTATGTTCTGTTTAAATCTATATTGTTGATAATGAATGTTTGATCGGATTTTAAGAATTTTTTCATGTTAAGGTTAGGTTTAATAATATTGATCTAATATATCAGTTATTGTAGTTTTATTTTGTTACTATTCGTAGTTAATTGCTATTTATCATATTTGTAGTTACTATTATTCTAATGTTTGGATGCATAAAGTCGACTATCTTCGATCTTTAAAGTTAATTGCTATTTTTTAATAAATTATTATTTTTTATATATTTTATGTAGATTGATAACTTGGCATGAATCACATGTGCAATATACGTACACTTGACTAGTATATATATATCCCTGTGTTATTCAATTATTGTTTTATTCTGGGCCCTGGCGCAAATTGAACAAACTGATGTAACGAGAAGCCAAACCAATAATAATTCTTAAAATATAATCCTAAATGGGAAAGCAGAGAAATTCAAGAAGATCTTGGAAGTATAAATATAATTCTTAAAATATAATCCTATATGGGAAAGCAGAGAAATTCAAGAAGATCTTGGAAGTATAAATATATTTAATATAGGGTTAAATCTTTCAATGGTCTTAGTGTTTGTTTGAAAATTTCATGACATCTATAAAAAGGTGTTGTGTTTTTTTTTTTTTTAAACCTGAAATGAGGCCTTATCGATCATTTATTAAAGTATAAATAACATAAATATCAACCCTTTTGAAAGTAATTACACTCTCTCTCACTTTTTTAATTACTTTACTCTCTCTCCCTATTAATATACATAACATAGCCGACATATCCATAGCATTCTGTGTATATGTTGGGATTTTTGTAATATGTTTAGGGAGTTGAGATTTTTTGTAATATTGAAAACATAAGTTGTGTATTTGTGTAATTTTTAGTTTATTAAAAGCAAATCTAGGCAAAAGTCAATATGTACAAAGAGGCTCATTACGAGGTGTTGTGTTGTGATATACGTATACTGACATTTGACGTTCAAATCTCATTTAATTGCTATAAACAAAAGTTGCAAAATTAGAAAGAGCATGAATATAAGAAAAAAACATTAGTAGTCTTTTCCTCGTGAAGCTATGTAATAACTGATGTGCACCATTTAAATATAATTTGCTCCTTTAAATTAGATATTCATATTTGAAATTTACTGTGTATGATTACCACAAATATTTTGATATTATTATATAATATATTTCATACACAATATTATAAAATAATACTTTATTTGAGTATACTGCTATGGAAAGGTAAAATTTACAAAGAGTCTACCATTATAATAAATGACATTGTTGTTATAGTGTCAGGACCTAAAAACTGGGTCATGATACACTTGTCGTGGCCTAACCTTGACAAGTAAATCGATCACCCCAAGTTGATATGAAGAAAACAAAATCGACAATAACATGAATCCAAGTGGGCCTACTAGAAGTCAGGCCAATCACGAAATATATATACATACATACATACATACATACATACATACATACATACATATATATATATATATATATATATAAACGAGAGTCTAAAGAAATACATAAATTGCTCAAAACCTAGTGTAATAATGTAAGAGCTAGCTAAGTACAAATCCAAAGTTGAAAATACAAACATTTGTCTCTGACGCAAATAAAGACATAAGTAAGATAGAGTGAGATTCAAAAATCCACCCTGAACTCTAGAATGGTCTAGTGCCTCGAATATCACCTATCAACAACACGATCTCAACCTCCACGTATCGTACTCGTGCTAGGATCTGCACAAAAAAAAATAGTAGGAGTGAGTATGGTCCATTTGTACTCAGTAGGTATCTTAGGCCGACTAAGCAAAGTAAAAAATAAAATAAGTAAAATATACCATAAGCACATCACCTGTAAATAGAAAAGTCCCAAACGATAGCTCACACTGTCTCCACTAACAATTAAAACTTATATAAATATACAAAAGCAGTAACAATACAGATATAAAGGAGAAAATATACAAAAATCACACGCAAATCAAGAAAATTAATGGAAACAAGCAAGATATGTATGCAATGCAATACAATGCAATGTAATATCAATGGAATGAATAGTGACCGCCATCACATGACTTTCTGTATACACCCATCGAGCTCACAGCTACCAGGCAAGATCAATGGGGGGTTTGCAACCCATATCTTATATCTCAATCTCAACTCTCCTTCTGGCCCGTGTTTACAAAGAGAGTTTTCATAAAAAGTGTCTTATTTTCTTTTAAAAACAGTGTGTCTCAGTAGTACCAATATCTCATGAATGAATATGTACAGAATGAGTATGTAATGCTGACAATCTATCCAAAATGAGGATATCCATTTCTATCAAAATGTAAGTATATATGAGTGTGCCCACAAATCAACTCAATATATCCATAATTCATAATTTATCAACTTCAAATAGGTACCATTATAATAAATATACATGCAAACATCATTATTATCATTTCAACCTCTAACTCAGGTATGCTATCATAATAAAATCAACAAATGCTTAGATAAGGTTTATATTATCAAATTAATCCCCCCACAGGCTTTTATCTAGAATAAATGCATAAAGATGTACAAATAAGGTCAATGATGTCAAATAAAACCTCCACACGGGTAACACACTAAAACATATTCTTCAAGTCAATAACAACAGAATATAAGCCCCCAACGGGCACACAATCGTAAAATGATCACGAATTACAAACCCCTAGTTATTTTTTCAACTTATAACATGCTTTACTTATATATTAACTACCCAGCTCAAACTAAAAGAAGTTAAGCCATAACCTACCTCAAAACGATGAAATCTCAGTCTAAAGTGCCTCAATACGGAGCCTTCCCCCTGCGAATATCCTCAGAATTAACTACAACATTCAAATATAGCATCTACGCATTAAAAAAAGCCAATGATATGCATATTACCCATATTTGGGTCGGATTCAAAATGAATTTAAAAAATGAGTTTGAAAACGAAAGGAAAACATTGGAATTTCATTTCAAAAACACATTTCCAAGGTTATAGGAGTCTACAGGAGAAAAGTCACATAAAAATTAATTAAAATTGAAGTCCAAAATGAAGATTTTTTTTAGATATTTACTGGTAAACATCCCAATTTTCCTCTTTGAAAGCGTGATTTAAAGGTGTTTTGAAGATAAAATTAAGATAAAATAGTGGAATATGATTTTAGAATTAGTTATCCACACGAAAATCAATGTTGAAACCCTTAAATTGCCTTTTTCAAAGCTTAGAGGTTCAAAAATAAAAGAAAATTAGGGAAAAGGGGGTTATACACAATGGTTGTCGCTTAAGCAGCTAAGTGGCCACTTAAGTGGTTAACAAGTCGCTAAATCGACTACTGCTTAAGCTATGCCTAGCTTCTAAAGTGACTACTGCTTAAGTCATCTTGGGTCGCTTCAGTGGTTGTACCAGATATTAGTTGATACTGATTTTGATGCAAACCTGCCAAGCATCGATTGGATCCTAGAAATTTGATTGGATTCCAACGAGACAAATTATATATAATAGTAGGCTAACACACTTTTGTGTTTCTAAGCTAAAGTTCGACAGGACCCCCCTCCACACCCACAACATAGAGGAGCTGCTCCAACATTCACACTACAACAAAAAAATGCTCTCCAATTTAGCTTTTATTATTTGTTTGAGTTTGTAACTATGTGACCACTAGAAGTGGAAGAGCTGTTAGATGAGACTTCATCAGATGATTGTACAAGAAGGAACTAGATAGATTAGAGAGAAAAAAAGAGCAAATGATAAAAAATAACAAATAAAGGAATTTTGGTTGGAATGGGTCAAGAATCCACGTTTGGGGAAGTATGGATAAAAGAACTTCCTTCCACATTTTGAACTTAATGGTGACGTCGGATTTTCAAAAAAAAGTTATTTTTGCTAAAAATTAACCCTGGGACTCTATTTCACTATTTTCCAAATAAAGGATCGAAATAAGATATAAAGATTTTGAAATTGATCCAACCTCGCTAACAATCCAAATTTGACATTCGGAATCTACTAGCTCAATCTGTTTTACCATCTGACACTCAAAATAATAAGTGTTGATAAAAGTCAACTATATGGCTTCTCAAATTTTCAAAAATTACAAACTCGCATAACTCATTTTCGATTTCCTCAAAAATTGTGACAATCATCCCAGACCTCACTATCAATCTGTAACAACTATGGTAATGGGAAAAAATGGTCACAATACATAGAAATGGAAAATTTATAAACCAAGGTTATTACAATATTCATCATTAAAAATCTAGTTCGTCCTCGAACTAAAAGTAAGTTAATATCTGATTGATAAAGAGATGAGGGTGACTACTATGCATATCAGACTCAACCTCACAAATAGGCTCATAAAAAAAGGTGTGTTCACTGATCCTTAACACTACGAATGTCTCTAGAATGCAATTGTGTCACATCCCTAGCTAAAATGGACACTGGTTTCTCAACAAAGGCCAACCTCTCATCCAACTGAATTGTGTCACAATGATATATGTGAGACTCATCCAAAATATAGAGTCGAAGCATAGATATTTGAAAAACTAGATGAAAAGCTAAAAAATTTAAGGTAAGGCCAACTATTAGACCCCAAAATTTTGATGATTTTATTTTAATAGATGTCATGTGTTTATTACAATTCTTGAGTTGAATAATGATAAGGAATGTTAATAGGACCACTAGGAAGTGTTTTAAAAATTTTGGAACACATTTTGGGATACGTCGAGACCCCAAAATAGTAAGGATCCGCAATTAGGGTGTGCCATGAAGAAATGGCACACCCAGACATAAAAAATCAATGGCCTGATGCGATAGGGAGTTCCACTCCAGATGGTTTCCATGATAAAGGATTTCCATGCTATTGATGTGGTGCGAAAAGGGTGTGCCATGTCCAAGGGCGCAACGATGCCGAATTTCAATTTCCTCTTTAGTTTTTTTGGGTTTTTAAAATTTTTTTGCCTCGAAATGAATCCTACAACAAATACTAAACCCTTTTCCTACCCTCATAAGTCAGAATACACTTTTTCTCTCCTCTCAAGAACACTCAGGATGTGTTTCTTATCCAATATTCAAATATCGAAGCTCAAATTCAAGGTTCCTTCAAACAAAATTCACTAAATTCAGGTATGTGGGGTTTGAACAAGGATTATCTTCCATTCTTGTACCCCAAAAGTTCAATTTTTACATTAATTTATGGATTTTACATGGCCAGGGTTTATACCCATTTTCATGATTTTGAGATTATGATGTTCCCATGTGATTTAAAATTTATTTAGTACAAGAATTCATATTTTTCTCAATTTTTAATCCCATGGTTGATCTTATGAGATGTGTTCTAGTATTTTGACATGAAGTTTCATGAGTTGGTAAATGTGACTTTTAGTATGATTCAACCAGTTTACAAGTAAAAGTATGTTATTCTAGCATGATTCTATCAATTTACAAGAAGTTTAGACTTCTTCAAATTACAAATTATTACAATATGTTTTAAATTTCACTTTTGATCTTATGATATCAGACATGATATGAATTTCACACAGTTATTCATGAGTATGATTTAGTAACAGAAGTATCAACTGGTTTTCAAATTTATAAACTCATATGCTTAATTTAAGATGAATTTCACATGTTATGAATATTTGTACATATATTGGGAGTAGTATTTAACACTGAGGGGAATATGGGTTCAATGTATTCTATTTCTCAAAAAATATATGCTACCATAGGTTTAAGGAGACTCTCCACGGAGTCTTTTCCTTTCCCAAATTAGCTCAGTTTAGTGATCACTCTATTTCAGGTTCTATACCAATGACAAGGTACGAAATAACTCTCCTTAACGTGGGTCAGATAACCAACCAAGCCCAAGAAGCTCCTAATATCGGTTGGTGTCGTGGGTCTAGGCCATTTCTTAACCTCCTCTACTTTATGTGGATCTACCTTATTCCCCTCACTAGATACCATATACCCAAGAAAAGTCATAATATTCAGCCAGAACTCACACTTAGAAAATTTAGCTTACAACTTTTAGTCCTTAAGAGTCTGCAATACAATTTGGAGGTAATTGGCATGATCTACCTCACTCTACAGTACACCAAGATATCATCAATGAAGACTATAATAAACAATACAAAAAAGTCCTATAAACCTAATTCATAAGATCGATGAATGCAACCAGAGCATTAGTCAACCTAAATGACATAACCTAAAACTCATAGTAACCATACCAGGTTCGAAAAGAAGTCATGGGAATACCAACCTCCCTAATTTTGAAATGATGGTAGCTTGAAAGAAGATTATTCTTAGAAAAGTACCAAGCACTCTGAAGCTGGTCAAAAAGATCATCAATCCTCGGAAGAGGATACTTATTCTTTATTACAATCTTATTTAACTGACGATAGTCTATACACATCCGAAGAGACCTATACCTCTTTTACACGAAAATTACAGGAGCAACCCACGGAGAAACACTAGGACGAATGAAACCCTTATCAAGAAGATTATTCAATTGCTCCTTTAGCTTCTTTAATTCAGTTAGAGCCATTTCATAATGAGGAATAAAAATAGGACGAGTATCTGGCAGAAGATCAATCCCAAAATCTATCTCCTTATCAGGAGAAATTCTGGGAAGATCATCGGAAAACACTTCAGAAATTTATTAACCATGAGGACAAATTGCAAAGAAGGACTTTCAAAGTCAAAATCCTTAACCCAAACTAGATAATACATACACCTTTTTAAAATTAATTTTTAAGCTCTAGGATAAGAGATAAACCTCCCTTTGGGTACTGAGGAGCTCCTCTCCCATTCCAATAACGATTCATTAGGCAATTGAAAACTAAACTTTCAGGTCCTATAATCCAGAAAAGTATAGTTTGAGTGGAGCCAATGCATCCCCAAGATAAAATTAAAATCCACCATATCCAACTCTATCAAATACATCAATGTCTCTCTATTAAGAATGGACACTACACAACCCTTATAGATTTTTCTAGAAACAATGGAATCACCTCACTAGAGAAGATAGAAAAAAGGGTCAAAAATATTTTCAGGACCAAAACCAAAATGCACAACCACATATGGGGTCATATAAGAAAGGGTATAACCCGAATCAAGAAAGCAATAAACATCACAAAAAAAGTTAAAACATGCCAGTAATAATATCTGGGGATGCCTTGGATTCTTGATGGGTAGCAAGTGCATAGAGACGATTCTGGCCAGTAATGGTACTAGAAGTAGCGCTCTTTAGAGTAGGAGCTGAAAATATGGTGATTGAAACCTTATTAGCCCAGTGGCAACCCTGGTTGAAGGACAATCTCACTGTAAATGACCAAGATGTCCACAATTATAACACTAATTTCTTCCTTCCTCACAGTATCCATGGTGAAGTTGCCTATAAAAATAACCAGGAGAATAAGGTGAGGCTGAACGAACTCTACTAGCATGAGACTGGGCACCCTATGCCTTAGAACCACTGCTAGCCTGAAAATAATGATCACTTGAAGGCTTAGGATAAGGAGAATTGGCAGACGAATATGAATTTCCCTAATTCTTCTACTTAGTCCACTGTCTACCATGTTTCTCACTATTTCAATTGCCTGCACCCTGCTCTGAATATCTAAACTTCTTATTGGGCCTCTCTCCCATCTCTGCCTACTTCTTTTTCTCGTTCTCAACCTGATGCATATAAGACACTAGCCTGGAGATATCCATATCATTATTCAACATAGCATCTTTACATTCCAGCATCAAATCACGGATAACCTAGAAACAAACTTTCTCATTCGAGACCTCATATTAGATACCAACCCTGGAGTATAACGACCCAACTGCTAAAACTTTAGAGCATACTCCTTGACACTCATCTTACCCTATTTTAGATTAACAAACTCCTTAGCCTTAGCTTCCTTTAACTCCTGAGGAAAGAAGTGATCAAGAAAGGCTCTTGAAAACTTATCTGACACTGCCTGCTCAGCATCATCACCCCTCATAGCTTCCCAATCCTCATACCACTGATAAGCTATATCTTTCAACTAATAAGCAGGAAACTCCGCACCCTCTACATCAGTAACATGCATTACCCTATAGATCTTCTCAATCTTATCAATGAACCCTTGTAGAACCTCTTCAACCTTAGAGCCTGTAAAAGTTGGGGATTCAACCCCATGAACTGGTCAACCCAAGTGACCTCAGATGAATGGTAACAGAACCAACACGATTAGACTTCTGAGACTGTGACGCCACCAACTGAGTAAGCATATGAATAAACTAACAGAACTTCGCAATTGAGATATCTCCTTGATGCAAATGATCATAAGTGTCATCAGCCCGAGGAGGACTAGTAGGGATTAATGGAACTCCATGTGGAGTGTTAAAATTAGGAGCAGGGACCTTAGACTGGGTCTGCACTCTATAAATAAAGCGAGTTTCCTCCATATTCTCCTCAGGTAGAACAGAGGTTCCAACAGAGTTTCTACAAACATCGGATCTTTAGGGAGGCATAATCTAAAATATGAGAAAGCCAGGAGTTAGAGAAAATTCATAACACTAGACTCTATTTCCTAAAATAGAATACAAGAAAAGAAAAAAATCCTCAATGCCTTGTAGCCTCCTCCTTTTAAGTATGGTGCGCTACACTTCCATAAATAAGACTCTACATGAAACGGCTTTGTGGACACCCAACGACTCTAAACCATGCTCTGATACAAAGCTTATCATGACCCAAACTAGGAACTGACCATGACGGGTATCTCAAGTCCACCGTAGACCTGTGACTACCCCCTTATCCTAACCTTAAAAGTACAATAATAATAATAAAGCAGAAAAAAAATCAAGAGAGTAATAAAAGATGAATAGATAAGTCAAATAAAAACTAAGAGTCAAAAAAACAACCAACCCACACTTGTCCACAAATGCCTCTAAAACAAGAATAACATCTAAGTCGGTACATGCTGCCGATTATGACCAAAAAGAATCCAAAAGTATTATGACAAATAAGAAATATCAATGAAATAACAAGGCCTTCCAAAGGATGGAGGTTCACCACTTCACAACAGCTCAACAAACATTCTCTACCACCTAATGCTGCACAGAAGCAACAAAAACAGTCTTCGACCCTTACATCATAAAATAATGTAGCATCCTAGGACGGTCAGTGGAATAAACACTGCTTGTAATTCAAGGAAAGTGATAAAAAATGGCATGGCCAAAATCAGTCAAAACCGCATGCAAACATTCATATATACATACATAGGATGCATGGATAGGGAAGAGGCCATAAACATGAGAGTTTAAAGATTCAACCTGAACTGTGTAGCTCGGTCCATCCTAAAGGCACCCATGGGATATATAGGTTTAGCTTCTCTGCTGAAAGGGACTAGTGCATGTTAGCCGCATAAACCAAGGAAAAATAGAGGTAAAACTAAAGCCTCCATAGGCAATAGCCATCCCAATATACACACACACAGACACACACACATATATATATATGTATATATATATCAAGTGTGCTCCAAGCACACGGTCATATAAACCCCCAACACTAGAAAATATGGTTTCCAATGTTCGTCTCCCCAGGACTTACACCTTAACGGTAAGTTACACAATTTTCTTTAAGCTCAAATTAAAATAATTTACACATAAGCCAATCCGTTAACCCAGGAGTCATTCATTAAGGCATTTACCACTTGGTATCGTCATATCAATATGCTTGCAAGCTAAATTAAATATGCCAAACCAATTTACACAATCAAATTAGACTTTCAAGTTTCATTAAAATCCATAACCAAGGCCACCAAAGCCATCCAAAATCATTTTCATATCCATTTATTCTTTAATATAATGCAATGGGTTCAATACAAGTTAAACCATGCAATTATCCATAAAAAAATAGAACTTACAAAGTCGATTGAGGTTAATGCAATTTCATGCCAAAATTCAACCAATTTAGGGAAACTTATGTCCCCCATTCCAATAATTTAAACCATGCACCAATTCAGTTTCAAAAATATCAATTTAAAGCATGAATAATAAAATTAGAACATGGGACAAGTAATTCAATCAATAACAACCAAAACCCCTCAACCCAATTTAAAAACCCATAGTTTAAATCACACAAAAATCCATTCAATTCTTTCCACAATGTAAAATAAAAGTTCAGAAAAGAGAAACATGCCTGAAATACATGAGGAATTGAAGATAATTTGAAGTTTGAAGCCTGGATGATGAATTCTTTGTAAAATCCTAGAATGCTTTTGGGTTTTGAGTTTAAGAGAGAAAGAGGATGTTTTGATCTTTGAAAACTGAAGTAAATTGGGTTATTTTATGTTATAAGGTCGTACAAAGGGTAAAAAACCAAAAGTCCCTTACCCCAAGCTAAAAAAATAAAATTGGATGAAATTAAAATACTGGCGTGGCATGCCAATATCGCAGGGGTTAGCCTCGGTACCACACCAATATCGTGGAGGTTAACCTCTTGGACACGGTCTTATCATGGAGGCTTACTAACTCGGAGTCCCAAAATAATCCTGAACCTCTTTCAAAAATCCAAAACTTTCCTGAAAATCCTTTCAATATTTTTGAACATAATTCATGTCAAAAATTGGCATTACTCAAGCGGGGTGGTCAAGAATAAAATGATCAAAATTTTAAGGGGTCTTACAAAGAAAATATCCCATTTAAGAACTTGGGATTGCCTCTTTTCACAAAGAATTGACTATTTCTCAATGCCTACCTCTAGTTGAAAAGTTTACCGCTAAAATTATTTGTTGATCAGCAAATTTATTGTCTTACTCTGGTAGGTTACAACTTATAAAGGTTGTCTTATTTAGTTTGTAATGTTATTGGGCTTTGATTTTTGTCTTGGGCAAGAGGGTAATTAAGTTATTAAAGGCGGTGTGTAGATCATATCTCTGGATAGGTCAAGGTGAGCTTTCCAAAATGTCATTAGTGGCATAGGAAAATATTTGTCATCCAGGCTCGACAGGTAGTTTAAGTGTCATTGATCTCAATCTGTGAACAAAGTAAAAATTTTGAAACATTTGTAGTCTATGTCTATAAAGAAAGGCACTTTGTGGATTAGGTGGGTGCACTATATTTACATTAAGCATAGCAAATTGGACATCATGATAAGCCCTAAGAATGTAGCTTGGGTTTTGAATAAATCATTGATAAGAAGAAGTTTATCATGTCATAACAACTATTCCAAGGGTCTATTCACCATACTTTGGGCAACAATGGTACAATGCGACAAGTTATTGATCAAGAAAACTTATATAGCTCTTTAGCCTTTGATTCCTAAGGTGTCATAGACGAGTATCACATTACATAAGCTAGTGAATCCTTGATACAAATTCAATTTGTGGCTTGAGATACAACATAGATTAGCCACGGTATAAATTCTCCAAAAATCTAGTATTCAAATTCCTATACATTATATTTTCTGTGATCAGGAGGTGGAATCATTTAAACATTGATTCTTCAGATCTGCTTATTGTAATCAGGTTTGGTGTAGGCTCCAAAGTATGGGATTTAATAGATTTATTGGTACATGGAAATAACAACTGGACTAGATATGCACAATACCAAAAAAGAAAGTTTCTCCTGCTGAAATGCTCGGTTGGACTTTTGTAATGGTTATCTAGAACGTCTGGAGAGGTAGAAATACTTTGACATTCGAGAAGGGACAAAGTGCAGTCACAAGAACCTGTCATGGTATAGATTTTCACTTACACATTTAATGGAGGAATAATGAATCATGGAAGAACAAGTTGAACATGTTAAATCACTATCCTTAGGATTTTATTTGCTTTGTTTCTGCTTTCTACTTTATTAGCTATACTAGGTATTGCACTACTGTATGTTTAGATAGTATAGTCTACTGGTAGTATTTGTTGAGGAGGTAGATGATTAGCTTTTACTTGATTTTATAATGGTTCACTTTTTTTATTACTGAATGAGCATTCTGTTAATAAAAAAAGAAGCATAGATAAGATCAATGATTTCAGGTAAAGCCCCCACACGGGCAACGCATAATATCAAATACCGCAAGTAAACATAATAGTATATAATCCCCCACACAGGCATGCAATAATAAAATAATCACAAATTAAAAAACCCCTAGTTACTTTCCCAACTCATAACATGCTTTACTTTTATATTAACTACCAAAACTCAATTTGAAAGAAGTTAAGCCAGAACCTACCTCTAAATAATAAAATTCCAATCTAAAGTGCCTCAATATGGAGTCTTCTTTTTTTGAATGGCCTCAAAATTAACTATAACATTCAAATATAACATCTACGCATTAAATACGCTAACGATATTCATATTGCCCGTATTTAGGTAGGATCTAAAATGGGTTCAATAAATGAATTTGAAAATGAAAGGGGTAAGAACGAAATTTGATTTCACAAACACATTCTCCAAGGAGTCTACAGGAGAAAACTCATGCAAAAATGCATTAAAATTAAGGTCCAAAATAAAGAAAAATGATTTTTAAACTTTACCGATAAAATCCCCAATTTTCTCTTTGAAATCATAATTTAAAGATGTTTTAAAGATAAAATCAAGGAAAAGTAGTGGCATTATAAGTTTATAATTTACCCATACGAAAATCAACATTGAAACCCTCAAAATTTTCATCCCTAAGATTGGAGGTCCAAAAATGGAGGAAAATCTAGAAAAGGGGGGTTATATATAACGGTTGTTGCTTAAGCGGTGCCAGGCCTCTAAAGTAACTGCCCCTTAAGATATGACTGGAAATTAAAGTAGCTATCGGTTAAGCGGTTTTCGGATGAAAAAGTGGACCTTGACAACTGAAGAGGCTACACCAGATATCAGCTGATGTTGATTTTGGTGTAAGCCTACCAAGCTTTGATCGGACTCTCGGGATTTGATCGGATCCCGCTGATAGAAATCATATATGCTACTACGTTAATTTTGATATTTATAGCTCAATGAAGACATTAAATTTTTGAAAAAAAGTCATTTTTACAAAATTAACCCTCCAAACCCTATGTTACTATTTTCCAAACGAAGGATCAAAATGATATATAAAGGTCTCGAAATCGATCCAACCCCGCTACCAATCCAAATTCAACATTCCTGATCTACTGGCGTAGTCCGTTTTACCATCCGACATTCATAATAATAAGTTTTGACTAAAATCAACTATATGAATTTTCAAGTTTCTAAAAATAACAAACTCTCACAACTCATTTTCGATTACCTCGGCAACCATGTCAACCATCTCAGAACATCAATATCAACATGAATGAACTACAAAAAAGGAAAAAAATAGTCACAACATATAGAGATGAAAAATTTACAAACCAAGGTCATTACATCTAGGTAGAATGTCGTTACACAGAACTAAAATATAACATGAAAAATTAATTTCAGAGAAAATTAGGCTACTATGGTGAAATATCGTTATAATGAGATAACGTTGTAGGAAGGTCTGACTGTACTCCCAAAATTGTAATATAGAAAGACTTCTTTTGAATGTGTAAATAAGGGTAAATTTTGAAAATAAAATAAATACATTCGTGATTATGTAAAATACCACTTATTTTGAATTAGATTAAAATATTAAAATACCAAATAATATGAAATAATGAGAATACTCATATACATGATTCAGATAAAAGTTATCGATTCACGTGAACTCATGACCTACTTCTAGATCTATCCCTAGCTACTATTAGATGAGATTACGAATATCAAATACATCAAAGTAGGTATAGGTCATGAGTTCAAATTTCGTTACGAGTAAAAACTATTAATACTCACATTTCCCCCCCTGAAAGAAACCCAAGCCCATATGTGAAAATAATTCCCAAATGTGAAGGGCAACTAAGATGTAAATGTAATATAATTAAAAAGGAAAAGGATCAAATATATCATTAAATTTTTATAAATGGATCATTCACGCCATTCATTAAAAGTGTGGCTCATTTATGTTACTATCATTAAAAATTTGGCTCATATATGTCACTGTCATTATAGAAAGGTTCAGTTGTGTGACTATTTTTTAACGGTGATTTTGAAAACCTATTTTTGCGACATGATCTCTTATTAGTTCACGTCACAAAATCTAAATCAACCAATATTACTTAAAATCAAAATTAAAAACTGAACTCAGTAAAATAAAGTTTGACACAATTAATAGGTTCTCCTTTTATTTTTGAAGAGTCTAATTTTTATTTTAACAATGTGTGTTGGATTTAATTTTAATGGGTTCAATTTTTATTTTTGATCTTAAATAATATTAGTTGATTTAGATTTGGTGATGTGGGCCTCTAATAGAAGGTCATATTGAGAAAATGGATTTGCAAAATTATCGTTAAAAAATAATGACACGAATGAATTTTTCTATAACGGTAATGACACGAATGAGCAAAACTTTTAATAGCGGTGACATAGATGAGTAAATCATTTCTAATTGTTCAATGACATATTTAAGCCTTTTTTCTAATTAAAATTATGTTCTCCTTAACCAATTAAATTATTAAATAAGATGAACACCTATTAAAATATAACATGGGTTAGAGTGAGAAAGTCTCACCTCTCTAAACCCACCATTTTCATTCTTGTTCCCCACGATCCATAGCTCCCATTTTCAACCTTTCCAGAGACAATGACACGGATCCCTCCTTTACAATTACCTAGTTCCCCAGATCCCATTGAGAATGTCCAAATGGGGCAAGTAAAAAATTCTCATAAAGATGTGACCGTAAATTCTATCACATCAGAACCTCCATCTCTGATTCACTCCTCCCCTGAGGTTGGGATAGACAATTTGGATGGTGATCTAATTATTTTATCACTGGAAGATAGACAGTGACTCTATGCCCTGCGGTGATTGTCTATTATCATCAAAGCATTTTGGAGCAAATTCTCTCACCAATTCCTCAAATCTAAACTGAAAACCATGTGGAAGCTATCAGAACCAATCTGTCTAATAGATTTGGGTTTTGAATTCTTCATCGTCAAATTCTAAACAGTAGACAGTCAAATCAAAGCACTACAAAAAGGTCCCTGGTTTGTAGAAGAAAGCTTCCTATTGGTTAGATGTTGGGAACCCAACTCTAACCGAAGCAAATCACCAATTGGCTCAACTTCTATCAGGGTTCGTCTCTCACAGTTACCCATCGAGTTTTATGATTGTAGCATCTTAGAATGAGTTGTTAGGAGAATTGGGCGTCTTTTAAAAGTTGATTCTTGCACCTCCTCCACACTGCGGGGCAGATATGCCAGGATTTGCGTACAAATTAATTTAGAAGTATGGGTCAAGACTTAGATTACAATCAAAAGCCACAAGCAGTCTCTCATCTATAAGGGAGAACGAATTCTCTATAAATCCTGTGGGGTTTTAAGTCATACATCATCGAATTCCAATCGGAAGATTGCTTCTCCTACAGAACCTACGGATCCATCCCCGTCATCCTCAATTCCACCGGTAAGTAGCAAATCTGACTGGCAAACAGTCTCATTCCCAAAAAAGCAAAGGCCCCATCGAGGATTGGTATCCCCTGAGAAGTCGGATGCATGGGACATAGTAGTAAGATTCAAATGGTTACACCAAGTAAGTACCCAAAAACCTTTTTCTCATCTCCTTATTCGGCAGGCGACGGTGGAGGTGCCTAACTAGGGCACACTATCAAGTTTGGGCCTAATCGAGGCAAAGAAATTTTGGGCCACACCGAAGCCGAAATTGGGGAAATCCTCCTCTTATCTTCTCAAGAGCCCAATTCCATTTCCCAAAGCCCTAAGGCTGATAAAGGCCAGTTATGGGCCCATAAAGCTACCCCTTCCTAATATCCCTCAGCCCAGGTCTTCTCTGGGACTAATAGAGCTGATAGTCGAGTTACCCCAACCACTTCTAAACCCGAATCCACTATATCTAATATAAACTCCCCTTTTTTAGCTTATTAAATACTTCCTCTTATTTAAAAAATAACAATAAGAATGTCCACAAGCATAGTGCCCACAATAAATAAGTAATCATTGATTTCTCGAAGCCCTAAGCTTCTACTTATCTTACACCGGCAAAAAGCCTTTTCACTTCCCAGGGATATGTAATAGACACCTCTATATAGACAGATACCTTATTAAATGCTGATGAGTCTTCCCACAAGAAAACTCTTCACCTTTCCAGAATTCTCTCAACTTAAATCTGCACTCTTCTCCCATGCAAACTAATTTGCATATTCATAATGAGCTCCCTCTCTTCTCTCCTCTTAACTTGGTTTCTCTAGTCACAGAACCTCCTTCTCCCACTCACTCACCAGTGTCGTGGTTGGAGATATACTTGTCCAACCAAATAGTCCCTCTCCACATCCAATAGGTAGGGTGGGAGGAGATAGTTTACTCTCTACATTTAGGACCCCCATTATCTAGAACAGCTGGCAATGTAGTGCCTCCATCAAGGCCTTCAGACCTACAACCAAAATATGTGGATAACAACCTTGTTCCATGTGATAAGATCCTTCTTCCAAAAGGACTTAACTCTGACATCTCTTTCAGAACTAATGAATCAACTCAGTAGGAGCCTCTCATTCTTCCCACCCCCAAATCCCATCCTTCTGGATTAGGGTCCAATTTTTGTGCATCTTTATAGGGACAACGAGATAAACCAAGCTCCTACTCTCTCTCTCTCTATCCCTAACTCTCTCCTCTCCTGGCATTTCTAGAAAGAGAAAAAATCTTAGAAGTTCTGAGAGAGAGAAACAGAGAGATAGAGGATATTCTGGAACAACTAAGGATACCCAAGACCGATGTTCTCATCTTGGAAAAGTCTGTAAACCTGGAGTTCATGGAATCCATAAACGATGTAGTAATTATGTTTCTGCCTCAAGATCTTGCCAAGCTAGAATTAGAAGTAAGCCTTCCATACCTTATGATAGGGAATCATTTCCATGCAATATTTTATCTCTTTCCAGGAAGAGGGAAGGTAGGGAGCTAACAGAACCATCCAACCCTCAGCGGAAAGGGAAGGCAGTAGCAACAGAGAACCCTCCCCCCCAAAACAAATAATGCAAAATTGCCTCATATGGAATGCTAGGGGTGCAAATAATGCTAAATTTAGAAGACACTACATTTCTATTATCAACATTCACAAACCCTTCATCCTGGCTATACTTGAAACCAGGATATCTGACCATAAGAAGTTGGCTGGGGAGCTGGGTTACCACTGTCAGCTCCAATCTAGTGCCTCCAATAACTTTGGGGGCATTGTAATTATGTGGAAGGATGATGTGGTGACTATCAATGTTATCTCCATTACCCCTCAAGCCATTCATGTCACTGTTACACTTTCCTCCTTCAAGTTGAGTTTTTAGTATTATTTATGCTAGTACTGACTTCCATACTAGGAGACAGTTTTGGGACTAGCTAATGCTTATTTCTGATTCCTTAGATACTTTAGGCTGTGATAGTTGGTTGGTGGGAGGGGACTTCAATGAAATTCTCTATACCTCTGACAAATTTGGTGAAAATAGTATTAACTTGTGTAGGTCTTCTGTATTTTGGGACTGCATAAACCACTGTAAGCTTATTGACCTATGATTTAGAGGTAGTAAGTATAATTGGTTTAACATGAGATATAGGAATAGACATAGTCTTATCCTTGAAAGGTTGGATAGATTTTTGGCTAATGATCATTGGCTTTATCTGTATTTGGAGGCTTTTATCCTCCATCTTCCTAGGACCTACTATGACCACTCCCCTTATCCTCACCCTCACTAGGTCCCTGCCTACTAACCTCAGACCTATCAGAGTTGAGTCTATGTGGTGTAATCATGAGGATTTTCCTCACCTAATTAACCACTGTTTCTAGCCTGACTCTGATTTGACTAGAGCTACTATAGACTTTCAAAATACTGCTAAAGCCTAGAGTAAAAATATTTTTAGAAATATTTTTCAAAAGAAAAAACATATCTTGGATGGGATTGGGGGTATCCAATAATCCCCCCATCTATCCCCATCAGTTCTTTTCTCTAAAATCTAGAGCAACACCTACTCTTTGAGTTTAGCTCTATCTTTAAAAATGAGAATGACTTCTGGATGCTCAAATCTAGAATTAATTGGTTTATATAAGGGGATAGGAATACCAAATTCTTCCATACTTCCACTATTAATAGGAGAAGGAGAAATAACATTACTTCTCTATAAGAGAAGGGGGTCTAGCTCCATGATCAGGATGGCATCAAATAAGCCATTACCTCCTACTATAAGTCCTTGTTCACCACTGAACACATGAGTGCCAAGATCCACAATCAATCCAACATTTCCATATTTAGATCCATCCCCACTTCGATGCACTCTACTCTTGACTCCATGCCCGGATTAGATGAAATTAGGAAGGCTTTGTTCTTCATCAAACCTTTTAAAGCCCTGGTCCAGATGGAATACACCCCTTTCTTTACCAAAAGTATTGAGATACTTTCAGTCCCTTTCTTCAGGACTTCTGTTCTTCTACCTTTGCCCAAGCCACCATGGATGATAGTGTAAGTCCTCGAGAATACACCCTGGGTGTCACACGGTGCTTACAGTCCTGAGGGATTACAAGCTAATCCATGAGCTGGTACCTGTTGTAAGCACTAAATAATAATATCATAATTGCGGAAAACATCTAATATTTTTATAAGGTTTTATCACTAAATCAATACTGAAATATGAATCTATAGAAAAACTGACTGAATCTGATTAAATACTGATAAAATAACATGTCAACTGAAAATATGAATACTGAATAACTGACTATTATGTTTGAAAAGCCTCTAAAAACTAATTGATTGAATATGAGTTGATGAGATAGGCCCTCAACTAACTCTGCTAACTACTGAAATAGAGGTATAAAGTAAAATAATCTGTCCTCGAATGATGAGGACTCACCACTGCTACTGTACTGCTGATAGCCTGAGAAGTGAAGTCTAAGCGCGATCCGGGAATTGAGCGTCGGCACCTATGAAATAATACATCATAGCATAAAAGAAAGGTATGCGATCACTACTTTGAATGTACTAGTATGCTAAATAAGGTAGGTTAATATACGTGGTTTCATGAACAAAACTAATAATTAACGAAATATGCATGTAAAACATGGAGTACTAAGTAGAGAACATAGAATCTGTAGATATTGAAAATATGAAGAATCTGTAAATATCGAGTATGCATGATAGTCTATAAATACTGAAGATATGTGAAAATTTATAGAAACTGGGATGCATGACCAAGCATATAATATGGATTGAGTAAAATCTGTAAACTAAAATACTAACAAAATACTAATATCTGTATGCTTTGGTCAAACAATCCTAAGATTGCATAACTAATCTGGAACTGTAACTAAGACTATATCTGAGACTGTGGGAGGTATCATCTAACCGACATTCCCCAATTTAAGCTAATCGGGGTCCAACCTGTAACCCCAGTTGGAAGGATGTTAATACCGTGCCACGGGTACAAACGTTGGCTGTGTGGATCCATTAAACTGATATAATGTCCAAAGGACTAAGGGTGTCAAGACTGAACTGACGGGTGACCCCTGCGAGATAGTCAAGCCTAATCTAATGGGTGACTTCTCATATCCTATGCTGGCTACGTAGTTCTGGAGTATAGGGACTGCTACTAATGACTTTGCCTATCTGACGGGTAAGCCGACATCCCTATACTCAGTCAGTGCTAAATCCTAGTCCCAACTAAAAGACACTGAAATACTAGACTGTTCTGAGTTTAACTGACTGATATCTGACTATTCTGATAATGCTCATAGTATGTTCTAAAGACTATTCTGTAATGTACTGATACTAGACTGAATAAACAACTATGGATTTCGGGTATTCAATACCCCCATGACTTTAAAACAATAATAGTAAAATGGCACTAAAGCTTGAAGGACAAAACATGAAGGCTTTTATTTAAATCAATCACTCTTGTAGGCATTTTATCAAACACTTGTAGATCATGGTTTAAAACAATCATAGGAATGCCATGGAACTTATAAAAATAGCATGAATTCAACATAATAGATCTAAATCATAGTTTAATTTAATAAATAATAATATAAAAACAGGGAGGATCGAATGATATCAATAATTTCATGGTAACATGGTATAAAATCAATAGTACATGGAGGTTCATGGATGAAATCAAAATTTAAAATCAAATATCTTGAAAAAATTATAACTTGGTAATCAAAATAGGATATTTGGACTCCATGGATGAAAGGAATCCATGGATGAACATCTAACATACCTGGGATAATGAATTCCCTGAGGTTCTTGGTGAGTTCTAGAGGATTGATCTTGAATTTGAGAGCTAGGGTTTCTTGTTCTTGGAAAAAGGATCTTTAATTTGAGAGGAAATTGAATAATAAATGATTATTTAGGTCAATTGGGGCAAAATTTTGTGTTTTAGGATGAGTTTAGGGCTTAGGAAAAAGACCCAAATACCCTAAAACGGATTTAAAACGTAAGCTGAAAACTGATCATCCCAATTTTTGGCCTTGGCGCGATGCGCCACTATCACGCCAAGCCACTATAAATGGACAATTGGGACCTGTACAAACATCGCGATGCGGAGCTATCACGGTAGGCCTTTAGAATACCAATTTTGCCACCTCTGCGATGCGCCACCATCGCGGAGGCCCACTGGAAATTGGCCTACTCCGCGACGCGCCAACATCGTGGAGTCACACTAGAAATGTACAATTGTCATTTGGACTGTCTCCGCGATGCGCTAAGGGTTAAAATGACGATGTTTAACGACTAAAACTTAAAATCGTCATAACTTCTTACCCGGTTATCAAATTTCGGTGAATTTTATATCATTGAAAAGCTAATTAAATTTCCTACATAATGTCAGGCTTTAAACTGACAAATAATGAGTGTTTCAAAAAATTTATATATGAATATTCATGCACTGGGACTTAGATTATGCTAGGGAAATACGGGGTGTTATAGATAGGGTCAAATCTACTTATCTGTGTCCTATCTCCAAATGTAGGAATGCTACCTATTTGAAGAATTTTAGGTCGATTGGGCGACGCAACTCCCAATACAAAATCATTACCAAAATCAGTGCCAATAGAATCAAACCGCTTCTAGAATCTATCATTTGGCCTAATAAAGCTAGCTTCTTATCCAATAAGAGAGCTTCTAATAATGTTATCATTGTCTAGGAGTACATAAGTCATTTTAAGAGAATGAAAGGCAAATGCCCTACATGCTCCTTAAAATTGACATAGAAAAGTCTTTTGACAGATTTGAGTGGTCCTTCATTAGGCAAGCTTTAACCTTCTTTAATTTCCCCCTTTCCATCTGTCCAAGCTTATCATATCCTGTGTCTCCTCCTCTTCCATGTTTGTCCTTGTCAATGGGAACAAAACCCACAGCTTCCACCCTTCTAGGGGTATTAGGAAAGGGGACCCTATGTCCCTCTATATCTTTATTCTTTGCATGGAGCTACTTTCCAGAAGAATCAATTATGAAATAGACACTCTCCAGTGGACCGCTATTAAAATAAATAGAAAAGGCCCCTCCATTTCCTACCTTTTATTTGCGGATGACCTAACTCTATTTGCTAGAGCTGATAGTTCAAATTGTCAATCTATCAACAGAACTCTGGAGAATTTTAGTACCCATTCTGGCCAGAAAATTAGTGTCCAAAAATCCAAAGTGATTTTCTCCAGTAACTGTGACCTTGCCACCCAAGAAAACCTTTCTTCTATCCTTAACATTAAAACCAGTACCTCCTTTGGGAAGTACCTGGGTTTTCCCATATTCTATAACAAACCTCCCTCTGCCAACTTTCAATTCATTTTGGATAATACGCACTCAAAGCTGGCAGGATGAAAAAACAATTTACTCAACATGGCTGGAAGAACCACTCTTGCAAAAGCCTGCCTAAGCAGTATGTCAAATCATGTCATGCAGTACATCCTTTTCCCTAGCAAAGTCCATAAATTGATTGATAGGGCCCAAAGAAACTTAATTTGGGGCACTACTGACTCTAGGAAGAAAATGTATATGGTTAATTGGAACACCCTTACCAATCCTAAGAACATGGGAGGCCTTGGGATGCAAAAATATAGCCTAAAAATGACTCCTTATTATGCAGTCTAGCTTGGAGACTCGATGTAAATCCTTCCTCCTCATGGGCTAGTACTCTTACTAAAAAATTCAACACCAATTCCTCCAACTCTAAATCTCCAACCTCCAGGACTTGGAGGAACACCCTAAAGGGATGGAACCTTTGTCATGATGTTATCCAGTGGTCTATCCATGATGGACCGATAGTGAATTTCTAGATTAATAGGTGGGCCCCTAATATCCCTCCTCCCCAGGCAGCATATTAAGGGCCCCCTCCCAAATACTTGTTTCCCTCTCAAGATCTCTATAATCTGGCAACATGGTTAATGGGACCTCTCTCCTGACCTTTTTGACATCCCTTTATACATTCAGCATTCTATTCTCAACGCCTTCTTCCTAAACAAGAGGAACCAGGTTGATACCCCTCTCTGTCTCTTCACTGGGAATGGTTTTTCCTCTTGCAAAAGTGCCTACAGGTATATTGCTACGAAGATATCTAACTCCAACCCCAATACTCTTTTTCTTGGTTGGATCTGGAAATCCACCATCCTAAATAAGATTTATTTCTTCCTCTGGATTTTGTACCATAGCATCCTCCCCATCAAGTCTACTCTATCCCATAGAGGTATCAATGTCTCCCCTTCTTGGAGTATCTGTAATCACCCTTTTCAAAGCTCTTTCCATATCTTTTTTTGAGTGAAAATATGCCAATCCTTCTGGATGGAGCTAACTCGATCCTTTAATGATGCTTTCATTATTAAATCCCATCTCTTTTCCCCTTCCAACTAGGAACACACTTGGAAATCCCTGGGTCATACTAATTTTGACAATAGGGTAGATTGGGCAACCCTCCTCCCCTTCTATCTTTGGACTATCTAGAAAGCCAGAAACTCTAATGTTTTTAATAATATAACAGTCCTTCCTAACTTTAAAATAGCCTATGTTAAGTTGTAGAGTTCTATCATCTTAATGAAAAGTCTATCACCCCCTCTATTTGTCCTATCTTGCTGAAATGGACCCCCCTCCTAAAGGCCTTTTTAATTTAAATACAGACAGATCCAATTTGGGTAACCCCAAAAAAGGTGGAATAAGTGGTTTCATCAGGAACTCTAGTGGGGACTGAGTGTTGGGTTTTTATCAGAGTTACATGCATATACTAACAACCTTATGGAACTTATAGCCCTTAGATTAGGCCTTAAACTCATCTTAGAATATAACTTATGCCCCATCCAAATTCATGTCGACTTCATGGAGGTCATACAAATGCTTAAAAAAGGGAATCTTCTCTATAATCCTATTATTAATAATTGCAGGTTGTTGATCGCAAGACTAGAAAGTCCACCCGTTCACCATAGCTATAGGAAGAAGAACAAGGTGGCAGATATCACGGCTTAGGAATGAGCTAAACGGGATGTTTTTGAAGCTTGTCATACCTTTGTAACCCCCCTCCCCCTTGTAACCCAAACTATTTGGGTAGATGTTGAAGGTCTAGGTGTCCTTCAAAGTGTTCCTATTTCAAACAATAATGGGCTTATTCCCTAGGTTTTTGTACTTGAGCTAGAATAAGGCTCTGAACTATCTTTATCGTTAATTAATGAGCATGTTCATCACCAAAAAAAATCTATAACATAATTCCCCAAACAATCCTACATCTTTAAAGTAATTACATATAATCTTATAATTAGGTTTTCTCTCTTCTCAGAACTTATACATAACACATCTCACTTATAATACATCTTTATCTTGCAAATATTTTCTTACAAAAAATCTCCATAACCTCATGTATTTTGTTTCATCAAAAAACAACAAGAACTACCAAACTTACTTCCATCTTCCTCTCCACTCTCTTCTCCTCCGTTCCACCATTAATACCATTGGCCACTGCCAGACAGTGAATTGATAATCTTCATTCCACCGATATCCACCAAAAATCTTTAAAAAATAGTAGATTGGATTTCTCCTTTAAATTTCGGTTTAAAAAATTGTGATTGGACGTGATTTGATTTGATCTCTCTCCCAAAGTTTAGTTTGGACAATCAAATTTGATTTCATGATTTTGATGATGTAAATTTCATATCTCCCTAAAGTTGCATCTTTTACGAAAAGTTAGATTTCACAATTAGAATTGACCATATTTCAAGGTCGATGATTCTGAAAAGATGGTTGTTAATGGTACCATTGTTGGTCAATTGATGTTTGAGGGAGGAATTTGACCAGTTTGATCAGAATTAATGGGGAATAATATTATTTGTTCATGATCATATGAACGTAGTTCTGTCCATACGCATCATAGTAAAAAAATATAATTTTTTGTTCATGATACAAATGAATGTACCTGCATGTCAATTATCATAGTATACTAATTCCTATGTAATATGAAACTTAGTGTTTTTCATGATACATACAAATGTATCTCTGCATGAATGTATCATAGTTTAAAAAGAATGTAATTTTTTATTCATGATACATATGAATAATGCAGCTGCATGCTCATGGATCAAAATACGTCAATTTATTTTTATTTGTCTAGAATGTTAGTATATGTTCGTGATACACATAAATATATATATATATATATATATATATATGTGTGTGTGTGTGTGTGTGCGCAACTGTATTGTTATTGATACATATGAATATAGTTATGTACACATATATCATATCAAAAAAGATATATTATTTCATTTCTGCCTTAATATATTAGGAACCTTAATTTTCGACTTATATTAAGAGATTTAGTTTTCCAGGTTAGTTGTTAATGCATGACAAAATTGATATACCTGTTTTTTCAAAATGTATCACCATTTCATATTTTACTAAACTTTATATATATGTCAATATTGTTGATGGGAGTATAATTAACTTCAAACTTATGGAATTTATGTAAGTTACCTTATTATATCTTTCATATATAAGAATGTCCACTTTTTACATATCCACCACAAAATTCCGAAATCATCAAGATTACTATCACTGTTCTTGAAATTAATGATCCATGTTAAGTTTTACCAACACATTACTATAAATTACTCCTACGGCAACGATTCAGAAATCATTGCGATGGATAAGAAAACCATTGCCATAGATGTACTGCAACGGTTAGACATGCATTGCGCATGTGAGCGTAGAGATAGGTCTAACACAACGGTTATTGCGACAGTTACAACAACTATTGCAATATATTGACTTATTGCAACAGTTTTTTTGACTTTCTATTTGGATGCTTCATATTTTCTATAGCAACGGTTAAGAACCGTTGCCATAGACTATATTGCAATGACAGAAAGGCATTGCAATAACCCTATTGCAATAATTTTTAGATATCTACTGAAACACTTATTAGTCTTTTACAAAGTTTTTTAACTACCTATTGCAACTTTTTTTTGACACCTATTGCAAGGGTTTTTGGGTCTTTTGTAATTTTTTTGTGATTTATTACAACTATTTTAATTAGCTATTGCAACAGTTTTTTCCACCTATTCCAACTACTTAAAATACCAATTGCCAATTCAAATACCAATTGTAATATATATATACTCTTCACAATAAAATCTTTCATTAATAATAATCCAAATTAAAATATGCAACAAACTAGTAATCTAAATCCAAAAGCAAAATGTTAAAGTCAAATGATCATTAGTTTCTCACATAATATCAAATTCGAGCGGCGATAAGTTTCACGAAATTTAATATCAAAAAGATCGATATTAAAACATCTATTAAAAAATGTAAAATCTCCTCAAGTAAGATCAATTTCTTCTTCACTTCTTTCTTCATCTCCTTCATTTTGAAAACCTATAAAAAGAGAGTAAATAATCTCAATTAGCACTTAAATGACAACATATTTAAAGAGGGCAAGTTGGTGATAATGTATAATACCATAACGAACAAGGAAGCAAAAGAAAAAAAAATAAACATAGCTCTTCAGTCCACAAAAAACTTCAAAAGAGCATAACTTATTATCATATAATACCACAACGATTGTATATTAAGGAGTAGCATACTCTCTAATTACTAATGAAATAATGAAACAAAAAATGAAATAATGTCATCAAGAACCCAAACCAAACATAGCAATGGCTCACTAATTCTAGCCAATACAATACCAAGAGCCACAACAATTTCTTTCTTACAAGTAATCATAAAAGAAAATATAGCAGTTAAAAATGGCGTAGTACCACCACTCGTTGGTTAAATGCAAAAATCTTGAAGAACTATTTCCTGCTATGTTTCTGCTTAAAAGGATCAACTTCAAGACACTTAATAATAACTAAACTATAAGTACCACATGCAATCATATGCAACATAGTCAAGAATATGGGATACCTATAACCATAAAAACTCAACAGATAGACAACAAAGATAAGCTTCATTTAATACTACATTGCTGAAGCCCAAAATTGATGGATTAGATGCAAGCTATACTTTCTCGGATACCAATCTATTTTTATATGAATAAAACTTCTTTTCCAAGGTGGCCAAAATTTTCTTAATGCTGAAGAATACAAATTACCAATTCTCAAAAGAAAGATATAGAAGGCCATAATTTTTTAGTTCTTATTACATACTTTAACAATGTTCTCTAAACATAGTGAGTCAATAACTAATTTTATGCATTCATAGTTGCATGAATAACCCATTACTTGATCTTAAAAGGTTTACAGTTTTCATATGTTTGTATTCTTTGTTATAGCATAGATTGCAACTCAACCCATAGTTAGATCAATAAATGATAAAATTTGCAAATATGTGAGCCACATGTTACCTGTCTTGGATCATTTAAAAAATCACAACACTAATACTTTCAAATGGTGGATACAAATTCAACAGGTAAGATTCTTATAAGGCACCAATAAAGAAACAATGTTAATATAACCTCACTTAAATCTAAGTGACAACATTAAAAATTTTAGAAGATCTATGCTCCATCCAAAAATTTACATCACACCTCATTCCTCAATCCTCGCCTACTCTAATTATCTAGAGAAGGCTCCAGCAATAAAAGCTGCAGCATCTCTTCCAACATAGAAGGCTTGGTCATAATAGATAACTCATTTAATACACTTTGCATTCGAATTAAACATTCATAGAAAAGAAAGATCCAATTGTGAAACAAAATCAAATATCCCATTAAGCAAAACAATATTACTTAGGCAAGTAAACTACAAAAGATATGAAGAAATTTAAACTTGATTTACCAATGGACCAAAGTTTTACATTTTGATCATCTCCACCACTGAGAAACACATATGTAGATATCACAAAATATGGAATCTAAAATGTTGTAGTATTTCTAATTGGGAGTAAATCTTTAGTACTATCAAAGATTAGATGAGACTTTATATCAAACCTATAATACTTCCTTAGGGAATAAAGAGCAGGGGAAGATCCACCATCCAAAGCTGTGTAGGTTGGCTTCTAACTTCTCTCTTAAACCTCTAAATAGATCTATTTTTTAAACCTACAGTTGAAACATCATATTGAGTAGTGAACTATGATAATCATAAATTATCATACGGTAATGTATGATAATCGAGACATATAGTCAAATGTGTTGGCCATTAATAGTAGTTGTAAAAGTTTGCTAGTACCTCGTTGTTAAAGTGATGTTTAGCAGCATTTGCATTTGGAGCTCTGATTATAAAGTAGAGCTTTTTCATATTTGGCTGGACTCTTGAGTATCTTTTTAGATAGAAATACAAGAATTTACCATAGAAGCAGTAGCAACACTAAGATTATTCATAAAGAATTATTGTGCAACCTAAAGGAGTAAGATAGGGAAAGTACTCTTTGATGAAAATGGTCTTGCCCTCAAGAAACTGGGAGCCGATGTTGTGCAATTCCATTGAACTGTAAATAGTTAAACATAAGGTATTATCAAATTACTAGTACTGGAAATAATAAACTATTCATTGCAGGAAAATTATACTTCCTACTTAGTGTATGATATCTACTTTGAACCCGACTAATCTATATTTTTATCGAGGAGTGCCTATAATTGTAAAAATAAGCATACAAAAAACAATTGATCACACTTTTGAAAGAACTTGTTCCCCTCTTCCTTCAATTCATTATACATCTTGATGAAAATAGTTGTGTCCTCATCAACTGCTTTGGATTTATGCTCTGTGATAGCTTTATCATGCTTCATATTTCCAGCATTGGACTTTGATTGTACATGGCCTTTCTTCTTCCTAGTTGGCTTCCCAATGGTTTGAAGCTAATCTTATCATGTCCTAAAATCAACTTATAATTTTGTCTTGAAAACAAAAAAAAAGGCAGATGCTAATCATATAACCAAAGAATAAATAAATAACTATAGCGATGCTACATAAGTAAATTTTGAAAAACAAGAATGATCAAAATAATGAAATAAATACCTATCTTTTCAAATATGTTTCATACTAAAACGGATGGCAAAATATCATCAAACTCATGGAAGTAAAGATAACCATGCACTTTTAAAGAATTCACATTACTCGGCAGAAACAACAACAAACCAAGTGCAGTCCCACATTACTCGATGACAAAAATAATAATAACATACCTGGATGGTGTAACTAAAGCAAGCCTATCACATCTGAATTTTTTCTATTCTTCTACCAGCATATAATATATACAATACCTATTATTCCGGGTGAATAGACTAAGTTATAATGAAATGCTTCCCTATTTGGTTGAGCAGGAGAATATGATTCCAAAAGTCAGTCAAGAACACTTCTCTTGAGTCTAACCACTCTAAATTACCCCTAAGTCCAGGCGAGCAACGTGAGAACCTACTGTCATTCTATGCCATTAACCTTGGTGAAACATCACCCAATTGCAGAGAATTAGAACCATTTACCTGAAACAAAAACTACAACTTAGAAGTTCAATTAAATATTATAGACTACATATAGAACAACTACGTTGATGTTGTAGTTCAAAGATGAGGAAATTTAGTAAAGCCAAATAGAAATATACAACTCAATGGGGTTCAACTTATGTACTTGGATATAGAAAAAGAAATAAAGAATCAAAAAGATTGAAAATACTAAAATACTACTCACCGACTACCCTCCAGCTTCCCGCATCATTTTTGCCCATAATTTCATGATTTTCAAGGAAAACGTTGCACAAATCTTATGATATAACAATGAAATACCCTGTCAAATCACTAAATTTATACATCTCTATAGATCCGAAAAATCAAAAAATTAAATTGATTCATTTTCTTCTATTAAAATCGAGAATGAGCAGAAAACATACGTAAAATCATCTAATTTGCCTAGAAACAGAAGAATCAAATTGAGAGTATTCTTCTTCCATTAGAATAAAAATCCAATTAAAAGCCAAAAATATAATCCAAAAAGAAAAAAAATAGATAAGTAAAAGCTAAATTGGTATAATATGAAATCATTAACAAGAAACATACCCAACACACAAAAGAGAAACATCTCGAATTTGGATTTCTTGTTTAACAAAGAAAGAGATTGAGGCACCATAGAAAGAGAGAGGGATACAAACACCTAAAATATATGTATTCTGTAGAAGCTCAGACAATTCACTTTTACCGCAACCGAACAACAATAATGGAAATTACAGAAAACCTAATAGATTGAGGAGAAATGGATTTTTTATTGGAGATACTTATAGCATTTTCATTTTTAGGCAATGAATTTTTTATCCATCTCTGTTACTCCATTTTCAGTCAATAGAAACTATTATCCAGGCAATTATAGCTACAAAATTACCCTTAAAATTTAATTTATCTGGATTTACAATTAAGGAGAAATGAATTTTTGATTGATTGAGAAATGAGCTATAAAATCACTCCCAAATTAAATTTATCTAAATTTACGCATGAGGAGAAATGGATTTTCAATCCACTTTTGAGAAAGAAAGAGGAATTTTATGATTTAAAGAAAGAAGATTTTCAATCCACTTTTGAGAAGAAGGAGCGATTTATCTGGGGCTACTTTTCTTTTTTCAGAAAGAAAGAGGAATTTTATGATTGAGAAATGGATTTACAATTGAGGAATGGATTTATATTTTTTTTAAGAAATAAAGACGGGTTTTTGATATTTTCAATTGAAAAATATTTTTGGGCGGACGTATGTGAAATATTGTGGAGGAAAATTAAAAAGTGATGCAATAGATAATTTTTTTCATTAAATATTGCCATAGATGCTTCTATGGTAACGGGTTTAAAAAATGTTGTTCTACATATACCTATTGCAATGGTTCTATTGCAACGCTTTTGCAATCATCGCGAAAAAATCTATTGCCATAAGCCCAATTTTTGGTAGTGACATTTTATAGTTTAGCATATGCAAATTTACAAACTTTGCAGTAGTCATGGAGAGTAGCCATAAAAGACTACATATTAAATTATGACACAAAGAACCATTATTATTTGGTACTTCTTTTGCACGCTGTGATGAACAGAACTTGCAAAGAAAAGCCCAATTTGAATATTTCTTTCTCTCTCTCTCTCTCTCACACTTTTAAAAAAAATATTTGATAAAAAATCCAAAAGAGTTTTCTGAACTTAATAGATAACAATAATAGAAAACAAAAGTGGACTTGTTAGAGAATAAACAAATTAAAGTGGTAATGACTAAAGCATTGATACCATTTTAATAAGGATTAATGAAGACGAGAAAGTGTAGTACTACTAATAATATAGTTTTACTTCTTTATAACTATATTTTTTGTCTTGATATTTTTAACTGCTATAACTAAATATTGTTATAGAAGATGTATAACACACCATAATATGGAAGATAGATTCAACACAAAACAACCTAATTAAGACAGTCGTGGACTATAACTCCAAGCGAGTCCTCTATTCAATTGATATACTCTTTTTTTATTGAAGATAAAAATAAATTAACTTTCGAAGTAAAATAATAGTGCATGATGACAGTATTGCTTTTGCATTTTTCTCTTTTGAGAATAGGTCATAATTAGCTTTTCATCTTCGACTTGCATAAATAATAGTATTCAATATAATTAAATACCATGATTGTAGTATTTTATATATTTAAAAGGAAAAAAAGGATGGAAAGATAGAAAAAAGGCAAGACATATTGACTTTTTTTTGGTAATAGTAGATAATGATTAATTAACTAGAGAATGTAGCATAATGTTAATAGCTTACATGCTTTCAGTGTGATCAACCCAAATTGATGTTAAAAACTTGATAGCTATGATCTATTCTGCCACCACCAATAGTTCTTACACTTCTTTCAAAAGTATTTTCTATCGTGTCTGCCCATAAAGCATGTTTGGGAAACACTGGAGGAACTTTCAAAAATTTTATCTTTTCAAAAATTGATGAGTTTGCTCCCATCTTTGCTAGTGCGTCCGCTACTATATTTTCTTTCCTATAGTTGTGACGTATGCCTAGATTCCCCAACCTCCATAACCTGGATCTGAAATCATCAATAATACCATCATAGAGAGGATTACTGTCAGTAAGCATTTTAATTATTTTCATAGAATCAGTGCTAATTTCTATAGGTGTAAACAAATATTCCTTAATGGTTTTCAGTTCTTCATGTAATGCTAACAGCTCCATTTGGTTGTTGATAGCATTAAGAAAGCTTTTTGTGCACCCGAACATCCACTCACCATTATAGTTTCATATCACTTCTCTAATTCCTCCTTCTCTAGGTTGTCAAGGTATGACCCATCTATATTTAGCTTGAAGGTTCCTCTTGGAAGAGGGTTCCATTTAATGGTAATAAAACTAATGGTTTTTGGAGCCTTGTTATTAGTATGGAGGTGAGAGAACTCAATGACTTGAGCATAAGCTTAGTCGAAGAAAGCATTACTGGCCCTATTATTGAATCTGTTGTCGTTACTTATTTTCCAAATTATCCAAAGACAGTGAGGGAGGATTTCAGTCCAAAGTATAAGCTTATCATAGCTTTTGTTTTGGACTGCCTTCCAGGTGTTTAACCAGTTGCAAGGAGAGAAATCATTAAGCTTCAGCTTTAATGGTTGTCTTGATTTAGCAACGAGATTCCTCCATAATTCTTTTGAAGTATTGCATTCAAAGAATACATGTGTAGAATCTTTAAGCTGATTGCTGCAGTGACTGCATTGGGGGCTGATATGGAGGTCCATTTTTGTAAGATGCAAATTAGAAGGAAGTTTATCATGGAAGAGGTACCATAGGAAAAACTTAATTTTAGGAATTTGAAGCTTCCATAACCAGGTCCAATTTTTGTCGTGGCACTATTCTTCTTTCCTATTTCTGGTGGATAAGTAATGGTAAGTAGTACCACTAGAGAATCTACCATCTCCTTGAAGTATTCACAGAGGAGTATCATTTTTTATCCTGGTATTGGGTAAGAAGGTATTAGTGATGTGGTTCTTGATTTAAGGAGGAATGGCTAAAGAGAGGTTGTTAAAATTCCAGGTATTATTGTTTTACACATCAGACAGCTTAATATTTTCCTCATCTCTAGTGAGAAGACCAAGGATTGTGTTTCTAATGAATGGATTGTTAAGGATCCATCTGTCCAGTCAAAACCTAATATTATGGACATTTTTTACACTCCAGGTACTGGCATCACTACAAGCATGACAACCTTTGAGGGTGTTTTTCCAATTCCTGGAACCAGTTTTAGAATGGGTCATTCCTTTGAAATTATATTTTTCATTCAATACCCTGGTCTAGAGTTTGGTATAATTGTGCATGAATCTCCAGGCTAGAATCATAAGCATAGACTTATTTTTTGTTCTGGCCTTCTGGATACCCATTCCCCTTCCTTTTTGGGAAGAGTAACTGTATTTTAAGAGATAAGATGCATTTTCTCTTTCTCAGTAGTGGAACCCCAAATAAAGTCTCTAAGAGTCTTGTCTATAAGCTTGTGGGTTCTTCTAAGAATGCCAATGAATTACATCACATGATAAGGGATGCTGCCTAGGAAGGCCTTGGCTTGAGTAGTTCTTCCAGTCATGTTAAGGAATCTAGTTTTCCATCCCCCTAGATTATGCCTAAGATTGTCCAATATGAATTGATAATCCCTGGTCAAAGGCTTTTGGTGGAAAATAGGAAACCCTAAGTAGTTACCAAAGTCATATATAGCATTGATCTTGAGCTCATGAGCCAGAAACTTTCTATCCTCTTTGGAACAGTTATTAGAAAAAATAACCTTGGACTTAGAGGTACTAATTCTTTGCCCAGAGTGGTGGTTGAAACTTCTAAGGGTGTTCATGATAGCTTGTTAGTTTTTCTCATCAGCTCTAACAAATAAGGTGAGGTCATCAACGTAGAAGAGATGAGAAATCTTGGAGCCCTTGGTGCTGATGGATGTGGGGATCCAGTTTAGGATGCCAACTTCATGATCTATCCTTTTAGAGAGGATTTTCATGCACATGATGAAGAAGTATGGATAGAGGGGCCCCCTGGCTAATCCCCCTGGTAGTATTAAAGAAGTTAGTCCTACCCCTATTAATCAGGATGAAAATGTTGGAAGTTGAGATGTATGACATTATGAGCCTTATCATCCAGATAAAAATGTTGAAAAAGTCAAGATCTTGTCGGATGAAGGACCATTCTAACCTATCAAAAGCCTTTTCTAGATCAATTTTGAGAATTATGTTGGCTTTTTCCCTTTTATTTTTGTAAAGTGGGTTATGTGTTCCTGGATAATGATAACATTGTCAGTTGTCCTTCTATTGTCAAGAAAGCTAGATTGGATATGGCTGATTTGGTTAGGAAGGTGGTGGTTCATCCTGTTAGCAATGATCTTAGTAATGATTTTATACTGGGTGTTGCAAAGACCATTGGGTCTGAAGTTCCTAAGGTTTATAGTATTATTGCATTTGGGGATTAGGCAAAGGTAAGTGGTGTTCACCTTTTTCTCCATAGTACAATTTGCAAAGGTGTATCTGCAGAATTTGACTACAGAGGGGCCCAATTTGTCTTAGTATTTCTGATAATGGAGAGAATGAATATCATCAGGCCCAGAAGCTTTATCAGGTTTAAAGGAAAAATAAGCCTTTTTTATCTCCTCAACTCAGAAATAGCTACTAGCTAAGGGTGGTCATCATTACTAATGGATCCCTTTGATGAGGGGTTATTCTGAAAAGCAAGATGAGCAGCTTATTTCTCAGAAGAGTAGATACTAAAGTAGAAGTGGTAAGTAGAGTCTCTAATTTCCTCATAGGTGTAGCTCCAGCTGCCTAGATCATCTTTGAGGGAGTTGATTCTGTTTCTTCTTCTTCTTCTATTCAAGGTTGAAGTATGGAAGAAATGAGTATTGAAATCTCGTTCAGTGAGCCAGTTTATTCTGGATTTTAATCTCCAGAACTCTTGCTCTTGCTCAAAGATGAGACTATAATCCTTAGTCAGGTCAGTCTCCAACTTTTGGAGGAAGGAACTATGGGGATAGGTTTTAGACCTTTGGATGCCATTTATTCTATCTAGAAGATGTTTTTTTCTATAAAAAATATTACCAAAAATATCCCTATTCCATTTTATGATGTTGGTTTGGAAGTGGGCTACGGCTTGAGTGAGATTAGAGTTGAGGTAAAAAGACTGCCTAACCATTTGAGAGAAGGAAGGATGAGAACACCACATTATTTTTATTCTAAAAGATTTAGAGGAAATAGAATGGTGTTTTTTAAGCATATTAGTAGAGGGGAATGATTTGAGTAAGTTCTAGGAAGGTAAGTGACACTGACATCAGGGAACAAGTTGACCCAAGACTCATTTTCTAGGCATCTGTCAAGTCACTCTAAAATGAGGGAGTTTGTTTTTTGTACCTCTTATTAGTCCAAGTAAATTCTCTACCCCTGAACCCTAGGTCTATAAGACACTATGGTTGATGCAGTCCCAAAAAATGGCCTGCTCTGTTAGGGTTGATACTATTTCCTCTAATTTTGTCAAAGAAAGTGAGTATCTCATTGAAATCTCCACCCACCAGCCAAGCATTATCTACACACTCTCAAATGGAGTTAAAAAAATCAATAAGCTGATGCCATAAGTTTTTTCTATCCTGAAAGTAACTGTTAGCATAGATGGCACTGAAGTACCTGTAAGAATGAGAGTTACTAACCTGAACTGTAACATAGATGCCTTGAGTGGAGATGTTGATGTTATTAATATTGAGATTATCTTCATTCCACATGATGACAAGACCCCTAGAGCTTCTAATTGCAGGGTACTGGATCTTCTTAGAGTACCCTAGGTCTTTAGTGAGGCTGTTATGATCACTCATCCTAGTCTCTAAAAGTGTTAAGATGATTGGCTTGTGCATCTCTATTATGGCTTTATAATGCCTCCTAAACTCAGCATTATTGGCACCTCTAGTGTTCCAGATAATGCATTTCATCACTGGCATTATTGGTATTTCCCAGTCTGAAGCATCCCTCAAGATCTTTTTGCCTTTCCCATTGGGGTGTCTTGTCTCTTTCTCTTTCTTAATAATGGGGATATTTTTGTCTTGTAAAAATGTCCTATAGCTGGGCTTGAAGGGACTATCTCTAGGTCGAGGAGGTTGATCTCTTTGGGGATAAGGATAATGGCTATCTCACTTGTTACCTCTTCGAATGTGAGGTGGACTGGCTTTCCTAGTGTTATTGATTCTATTTTTGGTACCCTTAGTGAAGCCAGTATTGTCTTTAGCTCATGGTTCCCTTCCCTTAATGCCTCCAAAGTTTTTTCCCTTTCAAGCAACCCCTTGGCCGGGGTTGGACTCACAGCTGGAATTGTTGGTGCTAACAATTGTGGGTTCTCCCCAAAGACTTACACAAAAGAAGGGCCTTGTTCTAATAAGTTTGTCTTCTTCAGGGGGAAGAATGGAAGAGACTGACTTATTGTTGTCATCTCTCCATTCATTATCTCTAGTGTAAGTAGACCTGGAAGTGTTTGGTTGGTCAGCTTCATAAGGGTAGTCATCCATATGTTCTGACTAAATAATTGCATCCCCCGACTCAATCCTTCCATATCACTTGAGCTAGATAGTGGGGGTTCTGAATGATGATTTTGAACCTCATCCCCTCCCAGCTCAGGTGTAGAAGAACCACCTGTTCTAAAAGACCCATCTCCAACAAGGAGGTTGGTAGGTGGTCTGTTGGTAGAGGAGATATAATAAAGGTTATTAGGTTTAGATTGGAGTTCGAAAGAGGTCTTGGTGGTGTGCCTATTTTTGCTATTCTTGTAAGTACTAAGAATAGTGATGTTATTTTGGGGAAGAAGCTTAATGAAGGGGACCGAATTATCAATGGTTTTGGAGAATATGTTAGCAATGCCCTTCTCATTAGTATCTTCTTCCTCAGTCATATCAAGATCATTGATTTGATAGTTAGCAGGGATATTTTATGTTGTATTAGGTGCCAACAAAGGACTATTGGTAGAAGTGGAGATTTCCAAATTTTGAGGTATGGAGACTTTTTCCTTCTCTGTTGAGACCTCTTTGTTGGAACTGGATGTAGTCTATTTTTTGTTCCAAATTGACTTTTTACTAAAGTTTCATTAGGCTGGGGGTTTGGGCTAACCCGTCTGCTTTTAATTACAGCATCAGAGTTGGGCTGATGGTTTGCCTTAGAAGGGTCTTTCCTATTAATGGGCTGCAGATTAATTAGCCCATTAGTTGGAGACTTCATGTTCCTAGATTGAGATGAGTAACGGCCCACTTGTGTGTTGGGTCGGTGCTTTGCCCTTGCCGCTGCCACTTGATTCTGGTGGAGATATGGTGGTTCCGATTTGGGTTTTAGTTTGAGTAGAGGACTTACCTGGGCTCTCCTTTCTCATGTTGGTTCTATTGACACCGTATTTTCTCTCTTTCCCTCTTTAGAAAGACACCGTCTACTATTCCTGTTCAGATCCCAGTGGTGTCTGTTCCTCCTCTTGTGATTGTCCATTCGTAGGGCTTGTAGCATTGAGTCTGAGTTTACATCCGGTGGCTGTGTGTCCTAAACATCCGCAAGTTTTATAGAAGAAGCCTTTGCCTTCATACTAGATCTATTGGTGATGGCTTTCTATAGTTATCGAAGCTCTTAGTGTTATTTCAAAGGGGATATGGACACAAATTCGTCCATAGCGTCCTCTCAATGTGGAGGATGTCCATGCATCGATTTTTACTAATGTCCCAAGTTTTTTCCCAATTCTTTCCAAAATTCCCACATCGTAGAACTCTTTCGGCATTTGAGGTAAACGAATCCATATGGTTGTGCTCTGAATATTTGACTCCATGGGCACGAAATTCGGTTCCCAGATTCGAAATGATAAGTATGCCCCTGCTAAGAACCAAGGCCCCTTTGTAGTGCCTTCTTCTGATAATCTTCATTGGAAAATTCTACAGTGAAGAATTTCATCCCCAGATCTATAAGGGTAAAGCCTTCTTAAATTTTCCATAACTCAGTAAATTTGGTCGTTAGATATTGGTGATTGAATCTTCTTCCCACCGCCTTTATTATAATTGAATATCTCTAAAGGTCGTAGATTCTATGCGTGCCTTCTATGGAGAGTTATATCGAGTCATTGGGGTCATTTGGTATTATCGGTGTTATTTCGGTTTGGAAATTGAAAGTGTAATCTGCTGATATGGTGTTGCTTCCCTTTACGGTATCACTATAAGATGGTTTGTTTTAGGTGTCGATTGTCATTTGGCAGTCTCCCTTATTAGGTGGCTCCAGTGGGGTCTGTTTGAAATGAGGATTATCCTTCATTAGTCTGTTTGTTTCTTAGAGAGAAGGTGAAACTTCTCTCACTTAATTCGGGGAACGTCTAGTTACACATTCAATATTATTTTAAAATATAACCATAGAGAGGTTCGATCCTAGAACTTCTAGGATAAGAAGGCCCAGACATATTGAAATTTACTCTTGATTCGGTTTTCCTTTTATTGGATGAAAGAAATAAAAAGGAAAAAGTTGGAAAAAGAAAAGAGAATAAATAAAGTAAAAAAATACATAAAGATAGAATAGGGTGAATAATAAAAGAAGAAACCCTAAAAAGAACAAAGGAAAAGCCAAAATGCAGAAATTTAAGAAAATAAAACAAAAATTGACTACATTTCTTTTCTTTTCTAGTTAAAAAGAAGCTGAAAATATCAAAAATTTTGCATTAATAGGATTCGAAAAGGAGCTACACCCCAAGGATTATTATGATATAAACTACCTATTTTAATGTAAATGTTAGTGTCTAAATCCACTAATAACTTTAAAAGCAAATAGATCAAATTATAATTGCCGATTGCTTTTATTAATTAGCTTATGACCTTGTTGTTAAAGGTAATTATGTAAGATAATCTGTATAGTTACTCTTGCTGCCATTGTGTTTGGGATAAGTAAATTAGATGGGATCGGAGATGAGATAAAATTTTGAAATTGAACTGGTAAAGTTTAACCTTGAATCCGCATCTTCCCTCAAATTCATATTGACCGAACCCAATACGGTTTACTTTGTATTTAACTTCTAAATCCATTAAATACATACATGTTATTATATATTAATTCAAAACTCAATAGCTTAAAAAGAATTACTAGAATCTTGATCTATAAATTTTGAGGAAAAAACTTTTTGGCCACAATTTGACCACAATAGTAAAAAGTCCTATTCACACTATAAACTAGTTAGTTTTTAGATATTTTTGCCCTTTTCGTCTTAAATTTGAATTTCTAATATTACTTTATTTAATAACCACTTTCCAATACATTGAAAACAATCCCTTTAACAATGCATGAGAATGAACAATGGAGCTAAAATTAAGAATCATTGATTTGAATTGGTAGGCCATGTTATTAAATTATTTTTTAATAGTAGATCTATTTAAATTATCAAACTTATTTAGTCAAAATTATATTCTTATTCTTTTATTTAAAAAATATATTAATTTATTACGAAGAAATTTTCATGCTTAGAAATTTTTTATCATTACTTCAACTTTCAGCTTTTTCTAAAGTCATTTTCTTGGATTGTTATCAATGTTTCTAGAGTCGCTTATAAAAATCACTTTTCGTTTTTGCTAAGATAATAATGTCACTAAGTTATTAATATTTTTCTCAAAAAAATTACTAAATACCTCAAAAGTTCTCTTCTCTTCTAAGTAGCATGTTATATCATTAAATCATCATTTTTTTAAAAATAATAAATATATTAACTCAGCAAACTCATTTAACCAAAATAAATAATTTTATTTTTTTAAAAAAAATATATTAATTTATTAAGAAGAAATTCTCATACTATTTTTCGAGATGAGCATTCAGATTTTTATATATAATTGCCTACAAAGATCAGTTATTTTTTAAAGAAAATAATATCACTAAAGTAAATAAGTTATCTAGAGATTTTAATTTGTATGTAAAAGTGTGTTGAGTTGCCGTTAATGAAATATTTACCAGTTCTAAAGTGTGTTGAGTTATCGTTATTGAAATATTTCACAAATTATACTTAAATATTATTTAAATATATAGTTTAATAATTTGATCCCCCTCCCCCCCCCCAGTGGTCCTCCTTCTCCTTAAATTGACACCCTTACCTGACACATTTTAATGACCTATAAATCAATATTTTGGTGTAAATTAATACTTTTTATTCAATAGGTGGAAGGAGGACAAATTTAATCTAGTTGATGGAATTCGGAAGGAATGCATTTTAAACTATTTCTAATATGTTAAGGGTATTCTTGGCTCCTTTTTTTTTGTAATTAAGAACTTGAAGAAAAAATTCGTTTGGCCACAATGAACTAAAATAATTGGATAAATGTCATTTTTTTCTTAATTATGTTCATATTTTTTTAATAACAAATATAAGTTATGATAGAAAATTATCAAAATCGACGTAACATAAGGGAGCAAGACTACAACATTAACACGTGACTCTCTTGGGTTGTTGCTAGCAAATAGCAATAGTTGACACATATCAACTATATAATTTTATGATTTTTATAATATGTCGATATATATCATGTCTAAAATATTTTAAATTTTGATTGTCATTATTAAAGTATTTTTAAATTATATTTGAAAGTATTTAAATGTGTAATTCAAATTTAGTTAGACATAATAATTAGTAAAATTACTTAATAAGAGATCATATTTACAAAAAATATAGGTGTAAAATTAGTACATATTTAAATAAAACTTCAAATATAATTAGAAAGCCAAATTAATATTAACCAAAGTCATTCGATCATACAAATTATCATAAGTTATTTAATATTTCTAAATTTCTTCACTTAGCATTAAAAGAAAAAAAATGGCATTTATCCAATTATTTTCTTCATCTAGCATAACTGATTAACTACCTTACTATTTTAATTTTTGAATTAAAATAGAATTTTATTGTTGAACAAGTTTATAGACTCATATTTTCTTTTCTTTTGATTAAATTATGTGGGTCGTGGAAAGTTATCAAAAAATATAAATTAATTATTTTTATAATATTAGTTATAAATATATATTTATTTATTAATATACCTTAAATATCAATTTAGTATCTTTTATAAGGGTTAGTTGCTATCAAATACGAGTCTTATTTTAGACATGGTGGACATCAACACATTATAGAAATTATAAAACTCATATAGTTCATGTGTGTCAATTTGGTTAACAACAATCCTAAAAAATCGTCTGCTAATGTTGTGGAGAGGCTTATGCTCTCGTGTTACGCTGATTTGATAACTTGTCAATTATTATTTATATATGTTACTAATACGACCTCTAATTATTAATTATGTTTAAATTATTATTTTTTATAATCATGATGTCCGAGCCAACTTTTAATAAATTTAAACTATATATTTAAATAATTTGAAAAATAACAGCAATCAAAATTTCAAAACACTTTTAGACATAATAAACTTCGACACATTATAACAGATTCTTTTTAGTGAACGTGTCACAAGCTTACTCCTATTTTTTTTAAAAAAAAACAAAGAATCAAATTCGATTTTCTCTCCTATTTACTACGCGATGAAGAACTAAATTAGAATCCTAAAAATTATACAGTTCACATATGTTAACCCCAGTTAACAACAACTAAAAGATATCAAGACGCATTAATGTGTAGTCTTGGACCCCAATATTATGCTGATTTGATAATTTGTCAATCATCACTGATATTTGCTATGAATATGTCCTTTAATTAAGCAATTTTATTTAATATTATATTTAAATAAATTTAAATTCTATTTAAATAATTTAAATATAATTTCAAAATATTTCAATATCGTCAGTCAAAATTCAAAATACTTTAAACATGATAGACATTGATATATTATAAAAATCATATAGTTCATGTATTTTGATCCTAGTTAACAACAACTCATGACAGTCATGCATTAATGTTATCGTCTTACGTCCTTATGTTACGTCGATTTTATAATTTGCAAATTATAATTTATATTTTTTATTAATATGATCTCTAATTAAGTAATATTATATTCAAATAAAATTAAAATTGTATATTAAATAAATTATAAATATAATTTAATATATTTCACTAGTGGCAGTCAAAAATTAAATTATTATATACATAATAGATATTGACACATTATAGAAATCATGAAAATCACAAAGTTCACATGTGTGGACCCTAGTTAACAACAATTAAAGATATCAAGACATATTATTATTGTAGTTTTGTACCTCTATGTCACAATAATTTGATAACTTGTGAATATTACTTATATTCATTATTAATATGACCTCTAATTAAACAATTTTAATTAATTATTATATTTCAATAAATTTAAACTATATTTAAATAATTTATAAGTCTAATTTGAAAATATTTCAATAATGATAATCAAAATTCAAAATATTTTAGACATGATAAATGGTGACACATTATAAAAATAATATTTTTCATATTTGTTAAGCCTAGCCCAGTTAATATTTTAAGAAAAATACTTTTGTGATAAACTTTAGAATTGAATGACTTTTATATAATAAATAAATAAATAAATTTATGTGATAAGTTCAAAATTTAGTTAATCATTGACGACCTTTACTCAAAAATATTTTAAACAATTATGATTAATATATAATAAAATTAGTTTTAAAATTTGATGAAAAAAAAGACTCAAGAGAAATAGAGGGAGAAGCACGAAAAAGGGAACGGTGAGAATGAGTAGAAGGTGAAGTTTGGTGGATCTCCTATTTTAAAGTTAAATAAATATTTTTCTTCCACATTTAATGATAGTCATAATTTATCCAACATAAATTTTAGTTGCATTTAAGTTTCAAATCTAGAAGATAGTAAAAGGTTAGCATTGTCTTTATACATTTGTGGCCATTTTTTGGGTCAAAAAATTGTGGTCATTTAGCACTTCCCATTTTAAATCCCAACTCTAGCTCTATTTTTAATAGAAAAAATTCTTTTGGCCACAATTTTTTTACCACAATTTATCCACAATAGAAAAAAGTTAGGTTCATACTATAAACTAATTAATTTTTTGATATTTTTACCCTGTGTGAAAATTTATTTGAGAAAAGACTCACAAAACTATGTAAATCTTTTACAATTATGGCCAAATTTGGACAAAAAAATTGTGGTCATATATCACTTCCTTTTTAATCAAGAATTAGCACATGGAATTCAAAAACTTTTGAGCAAGAACTAAAAAACATGCATATTGCATTTAATAATTATTATATGGGGTCCTGGGTTCCAAAAACTGACATGAATCCACCAACAAAAAATTAAATTAGGTCCATTTTTGTGGACATCATTTAAGTATATTCACCCACTTTGTACAAATGATGATTCCAGCAATGACAGCAAAAACGAACCACCAACTAACATTTTATAGACATTAATAATCATCTTTGGCGCAATAATTCCATCTCGTACTGAGTACCTATATAATAGTATTTCTTTAGGTTTTATTCGAGTAATGAATGCATTTATTACTTTGGATAAAATTTGTTAATAAGAATTTGAAGATCTATCGAAACAATCTTAGTTTTCAAATGAAACAATACAATCGACACTTTACAGTGCTGGCTAGGCGGCTAAAAATATCTACGTGCGTAAAGTGTATACTCAATATATAATCAGTGTATATCAAATAGATTACAAAACAGTTTTGTTGTACCTATTATTCCCTCCGTCCCATTATTTTCTTTTTTGATCGGTCCTAAAAAGAATATCACCTTTGCTTATTTGGTAAATATTTAAAAACATGCTTCCACTTTTATCCGTATTGGTCTCACTTGTAAGGCCTCACTTAATTAAAGATAATAGTAATATTTTTTTTTTAATAAAAGATAATTTTGATAAACATTATCAATTCTTTTCTTATTTCTTAAACTCCGTGTCTAGTCAAATTACGTCATATAAAATGGTACGGAGGAAGTATCAAAGAAGGGAGGTATGTATAATACTTTGTTACACAAGGGAGGAATGTGTTATAAGTCAAAATCTTGAGGGAAGTCTATGAAATTATCCCTTAAGAAGGATTTATGATTATTTCTTAAAAGGGCCCATGAAAAATTAATAGGCTTAAAGGGAGGAGTGTGTTAAAGGTTGATACATATTGGACTAAATTAAATGTATGATTTGCCTATCTTTTTGATGGAGATAAGCCATAGTTATAGTTGATTCTGATACAAAGAAGGAGACAGTGACGACTAGGGGTGTACATGATCAGATCTGATGGATTCAGATTTTTTTAAATGTCAACTAAATTATGTCTGTCGAGTTTTAAAATATATAAATCAAATCAATAAAATTTGAATTTTTTGTCCTCAGTTTTTTTTTTTTTTTTTTTTTTTCGATTTTTTAAGATTTTTTTCTGTTAAAGATTTCATACAAACATATAATTAACTTGTGCTTAAAATATTTCTTTATTCTTAGCAAGATACAATTACCTTAGGTGTTCCTTAAGAAAATAACAACATGAATGAGTTATGACTAAAAAATTTTCAATAAAATAATAGTAATATAATCTTATAAAATAAATATTACATATTAATAAGTTATAAAAATAATCATAACTTAAAATATTAAGTCATGCTCAGCGGTGGGACCAGAATTTTCACTGAGGGGTTCAGAAGTAAATATACGAAATAGTCGAAGGGGGTTCAACATCTATTATATATACATAAAAATATTTTTGACCAAATAAAAATAGTATAATTTTCCGACGGAGGGGGTTCGTCATGCTAAAATAAGTCTAATAGTATAAATTACATGAATAAATATTAAATAGAAAAATAGATGTAGGTTATGATTTATGCAAAACTAAAGAATAGATATCCAACATTATTATCATTCCTAGAGTTTTAATTGAATATTTTTGTTAGAACTAGTATTGATTTGAGTTGCTAATATCTATGAGTTATAAAACTTACTGGATCATTCAAAATTTTAAGTTTAAACTTGAAATAATGAGTTTGAAATTTTTTAAAATTACATCATAGCAAATATTTTTAAACATTGTATAAATATAATATCGGGTTGGTTTGACTTTTTTTAGCTAAAACCAAACCAAACCTATTACGGTCAGATTTCTTTCTTCAAAATCAAATCAAGTCAAACGAAATCATTAGTCGGATTATTTTTTTTGGTTTGACTCGATGTGCGATTTGATTCGATTTTGTTTGCTTCTAATGACGATCAAAAATTGTGATGGGATAAATATATAGAATCTCTCCATCTTCACTCAAAGGTTTCTGATTTGAACCCTGATTATGAAAAAATTTGGTGGGTGCATTCCCCTTTAAATGGGTGATACAAGAAGCAATTTTGAATTAGTCGGGACCCTAAGGCATCGGGTGATTTTTTATTTTTAGTTTTAAAAAGAGAAGGACCTATGACAATCACCCATAATGACTACACAGAAATGGGAGTGCGGACAGTGCAGCAATATTTAAGTTGAAAGACATGCATATCAATTGTCCTCCAAATTTAATAGGTCAAGAAACCACTCATTATTACTCCAAATTTAAAGGACAAAATCTAAACAAGTTTACAGCGAATACAGAACAATGCACTTCAATAAAAGTTTTGGGGTCTCTAGCTCTCTCTTATCATTTTTTTCATGTGCGTATACCTAATATTCAAAGACAAATGAACATGATATTTTCCTTTTGTTCCAATAGCTAGTTATAAAGCTACAATTGAAGTCTACTCTTAAAATACATAGTGGAAAATGAAGTGTCTTCTGACTATATATTGGAAAATGTCTCACCTAGCCAAGCTGGTCACATGGTAGTCATAGACTTAAGTGATCATTTCTACCTTTCATAACCAAATTATTGAAAATTCTATTATGTAAATGCTTCATGGAGAACAATAAGTAGTTTGCCATTCACGTTGAAATTTCCTTAAACGTGAAAGTGAACATCGTAGCAATAACGACACATCATTATATTGTAAGATATGTTTGTCTCGTAATATAAACGTGCAAGAAAATAATATCTCTTTCTGTTTTTTTCTAGAAAAATTGGGTTAGTTGTTATATTCTTTCGAATGAGTGAGAACTTGTAATGAAGGTCTTCATTGATCTTGTCAAAGAGGATTAAAATATAAAAGCTTGGCTGAGAACTTCTTGTGTAAAACATGCCATGAATTGGGAAAAATATTAGTTTGAAGTAATTATTATAATGATAGAAATTGTGACATTCAAATTGGGATCCTTGTCCATAAATGGCTTGAAACTATGGGTGTCAAACGGGCCAGTTAAAATCGGCCCGAACCGGCCCACATAATTAAATCAGCCCGATTTGATCCAGCCCGGTAAGTTCAAGGGCTTTAGGGGTTCGGGTCAAGGTCCGGTTGGATTTTTTATTTGGGCCCGGTTAACCCGGCCCGGATCCAACCCGGATTGGGCCCGCCGATTAATCGGCCCGACCCGGTTAAGGTTTTTTTTTTTTTTTGAAAATTCAGAATTTCACAAACTGAAATTAAAAACTTAGTTTTAATACATTATTAATTTACTATCAAGTATTATTAATTTATTATATTAAGTAGCATATATTTTATACTTTTATTTAAAGTAGTGTATATATTGAATGGTATATATATATATATGTGTGTGTGTGTATATCTTCTAAATCTAAAGTAGTATATATATAACGTATACATGTGTATATGTTTTATAAATTAGTATATAACTATATATATATATATATATATATATATATATATATATATATATATATTGTAGTATATGTTTTATTTAAAGTAATATATTTATTGAATGGTATATATATATATGCGTGTGTGTGTGCATATATCTACTAAAGTAGTGTATATTTAACGTATAGATGTGTATATGTTTTATAAATTAGTATATAACTATATATCTATCTATCTATATATATATATATACATATATATATTGTAGTGTAAGTTTTAATTAAAGTAGTGAATATATTGAATGGTATATATATATGTGTGTATATATCTTCTATAGATGAGTATATTTAATGGATACGTTATGTATATGGTTTATAAATTAGTATATAACTATATATATATATATATATATATATATATATATATATATAAATATTGTAGTATATATTTTATTTAAGGTAGTACATATATATTGAATGGTGTGTATATCTTCTATAGACGTATATATTTAACGTATCCAAGTGTATATGTTTTATAAATTAGTATATTACTATATATACATATACATATTGTAATATATATATATATATATTATAATATATATTTTATTTAAAGTAGTACACATATATTGAATGGTGCGTATATATGTGTATATATCTTATATAGACGTATATATTTAACGTATACAATGTGTAAATATTTTGTAAATTAGTATATAACTATATATATATAGACATATTGTAGTATATATATATGTATTGTAGTATATATTTTTTTTAAAGTAGTACATATATATTGAATAGTGTGTATATATGTGTATATATCTTCTATAGACATATATATTTAACATATACAAGTGTATATGTTTTACAAATGAGTATATAACTATATATATATACATATTGTAGTATAATATATGTATATTGGAGTATATATTTTATTTAAAATAGTACATATATATTGAATGGTGTGTATATATGTGTATATATCTTCTACAGATGTATATATTTAATGCATACAAGTGTATATGTTTTACAAATTAGTATATAACTATATATATATACATATTGTAGTATATATATATATGTATATTGTAGTATATATTTTATTTAAAGTAGTACATATATATTGAATGCTGTGTATTTATGTGTATATATCTTCTCTAGACGTATATATTTAACGTATACAAGTGTATATGTTTTACAATTTAGTATATAACTATATATATATACGTATTGTAGTATATATATATGTATATTGTAGTATATATTTTATTTAAAGTAGTATATATATTTTGAATGGTGTGTATATCTGTGTATATATCTTCTACAGATGTATATATTTAATGTATCCAAGTGTATATGTTTTACAAATTAGTATATAACTATATATATATATATATATATATATATATATATATATACATATTGTAGTATATATATATGTATATTGTAGTAAATATTTTATTCAAAATAGTACATATATATTGAATGGTGTGTATATATGTGTATATATCTTCTACAGATGTATATATTTAATGTATACAAGTGTATATGTTTTACAAATTAGTATATAACTATATATATATATAAATACATATTGTAGTATATATATATGTATATTGTAGTTTATATTTTATTTAAAGTAGTACATATATATTGAATGTTGTATATATATGTGTATATATCTTCTCTAGACATATATATTTAACGTATACAAGTGTATATGTTTTACAAATTAGTATATAACTATATATATATACATATTGTAGTATATATATATGTATATTGTAGTATATATTTTATTTGAAGTAGTACATATATTTTGAATGGTGTGTATATATGTGTATATATCTTCTACAGATGTATATATTTAATGTATCCAAGTGTATATGTTTTACAAATTAGAATATAACTATATATATATATACATATTTTAGTATATATGTATGTATATTGTAGTATATATTTTATTTAAAATAGTATATATATATTGAATGGTGTGTATATATGTGTATATATCTTCTACAGATGTATATATTTAATGTATACAAGTGTATATGTTTTACAAATTAGTATATAACTATATATATATATATATATATACATATTGTAGTATATATATATGTATATTGTAGTTTATATTTTATTTAAAGTAGTACATATATATTGAATGTTGTGTATATATGTGTATATATCTTCTCTAGACATATATATTTAACGTATACAAGTGTATATGTTTTACAAATTAGTATATAACTATATATATATATACATATTGTAGTATATATATCTGTATATTGTAGTATATATTTTATTTGAAGTAGTACATATATTTTGAATGGTGTGTATATATGTGTATATATCTTCTACAGATGTATATATTTAATGTATCCAAGTGTATATGTTTTACAAATTAGTATATAACTATATATATATACATATTGTAGTATATATATATGTATATTGTAGTATATATTTTATTTAACGTATGACATATATATTGAATGGTGCGTATATATGTGTATATATCTTATATAGATGTATATATTTAACATATACAAGTGTATATGTTTAATAAATTAGTATAATATAACTATCTATGTATTGTAATCCATGTATATTATAGTATATATTTTATTTTAAGTAGTACATATAGATACATTGTAATACATATATATGTATATTGTAGTATATATTTTATTTAAAGTAGTACATACATATTGAATGGTACGTATATATGTGTATATATCTTCTATAGACCTATATATTTAACGTATACAAGTGTATATGTTTTATAAATTAGTATATAAATATATATATATATACATACATACATAGTATATACATATATATTGTAGTATATATTTTATTTAAAGTAGTACCTATATATTGATTTAAAATGATTTAAAATGAATTTCTAGTTTAAATTAAAAACTTACTTTTAATATATTATTAATTAACTTTCACACACACACACACACATATATATATATATATATATTGTTGTATATACTTTATTTAAAGTAGTACATATATATTGAATGGTGTGTATATATGTGTTTATATCTTCTATAGACTTATATCTTTAACGAATACAAGTGTATATGTTTTATAAATTAGTATATAAGTATATATATATATAGTAGTATATATATATATATATTGTAGTATATACTTTATTTAAAGTAGTACATATTATTGAATGGTGCATATATATGTGTATATATCTTCTATAGACGTATATCTTTAACGTATACATGTGTATATGTTCTATAAATTAGTATGTAACTATATATATATATATATATATTGTTGTATATATATATGTATATTGTAGTATAGATTTTATTTAAAGCAGTACATATATATTGAATGGTGCGTATATATGTGTATATATCTTCTAAAGTAGCATACATTTAACGTCTACAAGTGTATATGTTTTATAAATTAGTATGTAAGTATATATATATATATATTGTAGTATATACTTTATTTAAAGTAGTACATATATATTGAATGGTGCGTATATATGTGTATATATCTTCTATAGACGTATATCTTTAACGTATACAAGTGTATATGTTTTATAAATTAGTATGTAACTATATATATATACATATTGCTGTGTATATATATATGTATATTGTAGTATATATTTTATTTAAAGTAGTACATATATATTGAATGGTGCATATATATGTGTATATATCTTCTAAAGTAGTATATATTTAACGTATACATGTGTATATATTTTATAAATTAGTATATATATATATATATATATATATTGTAGTGTATATATATATATTATGCTATTATAGTATATGTTTTATTTAAAGTAGTACGTATAGTCATATATAATTATATATTGAACGGTACGTATATATGTGTAATTGTTTATATATTTTTTTAAAAATATATATTGTATATTGGAGTGTATATAGTGTATATTGGAGTGTATATAGTGTATATTGGATTTTTTATTTATTTTTTAAACGGGTTTGACCGGTTTTTAACCGGATTTTGGTGGGTTTGACCGGATTAGGTTAAGTGGGCCGGGTTAGGGTGGGTTTTAATTTTTTTACTGTTTGTCCCGGCCCGACCAACGTCAAAACCGGCCCTTAACCCGGTTAAAATGGAAGGGCCGGTTCCGGGTTGGCCCGGCCTGACCCGTTTGACACCCATACTTGAAACTTGGAGAGATGTACATTGCATTATTCATTGTTTCCTTACATTAGAATTGCCATGATGGACACAATATGGAAGGTAACTGTGTTTTAATGAAGGAAGTGTGGCCTATGAACTAGATTGAGAAATTCATCGATATTTATGTTTGTAGGTTGTAGCCTATGCTTATGAATAATGAAATTCTTTGCGCGCGAGTATATATATATATATATATATATATATATAACATGCATAATTATTAATGTGATCATGCATAATTATTCATTTTCACGGATCTCTAATTTTGTGGTGTGGAAATAACGTTTTTAATTAAAGGCAGTTTGCATGTCCGAGGAAATTATTCTAGGTGGATTTACTTGCATGGCCAAGGAAAACTATTCCGATTACATTTACTTACATGCTTAAGGGAAATTGTTCTCGGCGAATTTATTTGCATGCCCGATAAAAATTATTTTGGGCGGTTATATGGACATAAAGATTCTTCTATGGATTCCACATCACAACATGTCACTGTGAAAGGAGTGTATATCATTATAGCATATTTGGTGACTGGATTTCATTGCATCTCATCATCTATTGTCACGTACTTCTCTTTGTTGTGATATTAATGTTGAACTGTTGGAATTTTTCAGCATACAAAATTATTTAACATTATTTTTTATGTGATATGATAGTCAGTCTATGATATCTATTGAGTACTATTGATTCGTACTTACTTTATCACTACAAAAAATGTGTTAAATTGCAGGGGTTTATTTGCGGGGGTTAATTTAAACTCCGTAAAATTATATGAAATGCAGGGGTTAAAATATTGCCGCTAAAATTTATAAATTTACGGGGGTTTAAACCCCCGCTATCATTAGTAAAAAATAACGATTGTACCATTAAAATAAAAAATTTCCTCTTTGCCAAATTTTGCCCTCATTAACAGTTTTCAATATTCCCTCTCTCTCGTTTACTAAAAAAATTTCCTCTTTACCAAATCTCCCTCTCTCCCTCATTTGCCCCAATTCTCCTTCTCTCTCGTCCCCCCACCCCTACCCCCACCCACACAAATTGACTTCGTCTGCCGGCCAACGCTACTCCGACCGTCTATTTCAAGTTGACATCTAGCATTGTTGATCTTTTAGAGCTCAGGTCAGACTTGTCTCTATTATTATCGTCTAGGCTCTATTATACCTCAATTCTAGATATAATTATACCTGAATTGGCAATAGGGTTAGATGGTATAGTCTCCATTATTATCGTCTAGAGGTTGTGGTAGGGTATTATGGTTCTTGCATTACATTTCAGTAAGGCAGCACAAGTGGCCTAAAACTTTTGACCTTTTTCGTCTTTATCCTTGTGTTTAGTTTGCTTAGATTATTTATTTCTATAATGGAAATTGATGGATTTTTGAATAGAGGTAGATTGAAGATTGTTTTATTATGTTAAGTGTGTTGTATATGTTTCTAGATTCATGTTTTTTAGCTGATTTTGCTTAAATTGTTTGTTGCTACTATGGGTCTTGTTTAGATTTTTGAATGGAGGTTGTTTTCGGATTGTTTGGTTATGTTGGTTTGGTTGTTGATGCTGATGAACTGTGTTATATTTGTTACAAAATTCATGCTTTTTGAGTTTTTTTTTATGTTTACCTATGTGTTGATATTGCTTAAATTGTATGTTAGTATTTTGGATTTTTTTGGGGTTTATTTGGAATTTTGAATGAAGGTTGTTTTAAGATTGGTTATGTTTGCTGCTGCTATGTAGATTTTTGAGTTGATGCCGACCAAGTGGTGCTATATTGTTAGTTGCTACTTAGTTTTTGTCGGTTTTATTTGACTTTTTGAGAGGATGTCGTATTTAAGGATGAACGGCTATGTTGAATTGGTTGTTGATGTTACATCTGTTTTGTTACTGCTGTTGTTTTTGTGGGTATTGATTGGATTGTTGAAAGGGGGTTGTTGAAAGAGGTGTCTAATGCAGATCGATTCTAGTCTCCAGTAGAAGAAATTAAGACTACTGTCATCATAAAGGAAGGACCTTGACTAACTAATTGAAGTCTTGGCAAAACTTGTCAAACCAAAGGTAATAACAATCTTTTAGGCTCTCTCTTTATTTGTTCATCTTTAGTTCGATATAAGAAGGAATCAACATCAACTAAAAATACTACGCTCTAAGATCATCCTACTAATCCCACTCTCTGTATGGGACCCTAGCATTTAAATAAGGTGGGCAAAACATAAGAGACAACAATTTAATACAGCACACAGAAGAACCTATGTATGTATCTACTACTGTAGGTATTTCTTTACTAGTAGATTAAGTGTATTGATGTAGTGGCCAGAATATATTATGGTATGATAGTCAGTGATATTTTGGACTTTCATTTACGAATTTCTTCTTTATGAAATCTTATAGGTGATAATTTGCATATTCATTAAATTCTTCAATAGATAAATCTTGGATTGGAATGCCAAGAAACACACCAGAGTATTTGCTTGGTTTGAATCAGTTTCTAGATTTTGCATTTACCAATGGAGCTATAGGAGATAAAATAAAGTGCCCATGTCTTGTATGTGATTTTACAAAGTGGAAAATAAAAAAATGTGGTGTTTCACCATTTGATGGACAAGGATTTCCCTCAACATTACGTCACTTGGGTTATGCATGGGGAAATGAATATTTTGCCTAATTCCAGAAACATAGAGGTCGCTCAAGATGCACCAACTTTTGAAAATCCTATTGAATTATTGATTAATGAAGCATTCGGGGGTTTAAGGAATGAGGCTGTTAATGCAGGCCCGTCACAAGTAGCGGGGGAAGAAGAAACTTTACATGATTTGTCTGGTTCAAATAACAAAGATTATTTTAAATTGCTTAAAGATGAAAGTGAAGATTTGTATGAAGGATCCAAGTACTCAAAGTTGGAATTTTTGTTAAAGCTTTATCACATAAAGTGTTTGTCTGAGTTAAGTAATAAGGGAATGACTATGCTGCTAGATCTACTTAGGGATGCATTTAAATTTGCAAAGATCCCTATATCTTTTTATGAGGCTAAGAAAACCATCAACAAGTTATGTTTGAATTATATCAAGATAGATGCTTTCCCAAATGATTGTATGTTGTACTGGGAAGATGATGTTAATAAAGAATCATGCAAATATTATCACACTTCTAGATGGAAGCCCGAAAAGGATAACAATCTTGATCATGCTCCTAGTACAAGTAAGAAACAAAAGAAGAAGCAAAAAAAACCTGCAAAAATTTTGCGATACTTTTCATTAAAACCAAGATTACAAAGATTATTTATGTGCTCTAAAATTGCAGAGCATATAAGATGGAATGCAGAGGATGATAACAAAGATGGAATCTTAAGGCACCCTCGAGATGGTGAAGCATGGAAAAGTCTTGATATAAATTATCCTGAATTTACTTCTGATCCTCGAAATATTCGATTAGGACTAGCTAGTGATGGTTTCAATCCTTTTGGATCGATGAGTACTAACTACAATATTTGGCCAGTGGTTTTGTTTCCATACAATCTTCCTCCCTGGTTGTGTATGGAGTAGTCAAATTTTATCCCCTCAATGATCATTCCAGGTCCACGTATAGTAGGGAATAACATAGATGTATATCTACAACCACTTATTAAGGAGTTGAATGAGTTGTGGAGTGAAGGTGTGGATACTTTTGATTCATTAAAGAATGAAATGTTCAAAATGCGAGCAACACTTATGTGGACAATTAGCGATTTTCCTGGACTTGATATCTTATTTGGTTGGAACACGCATACTGGTCTTGCATGTCCTTCTTGTAATTTTTATGCAGAGCCTTGTCGACTTCGTTATAGTAGAAAGTGGTGTTTTATTAGCCACCATCGATTCTTGGCAAGAAATCATAAATTTAGACTGATGAGACATCATTTTGATGGAAATATGGAAGAGAGGACCCCGGGCCCCTCCAAAGAAGTTATCTGGGTCAGAAATTTTGCAGCAGGTGAAAGATATCAATGTCACATTTGGAAGACAATCAGAGTTACAGAAAAGAAAAAAGAAAAAGAATGTTGGGGAAGATACAACTCAACAATGGAAGAAGAAAAGCATATTATTTGATCTTCCATATTGGGAGTTTAATCTGTTGCCCCATAATTTAGATCCGATGCATATTGAAAAAAATGTGCTTGACAATGTTATATACACTTTGTTAAATGATAAAAAAAGTCAAAGGATCATGCTAAGTCTCGAAGAGATCTACAAGACATGGGCATAAGGCATGATCTTTAGGTCGACGAGAATGATGAGTGTAAACTTGCTGCATTTGCTATTCCAAAGAATAAGAAAGTGGCCTTCCTCAAGATTTTAAAGAATATCTCAGTGCCGGATGGTTATTCAAGTAATATATCTAGTCGTATTGATTTGCATCAAAAGAAATTTTTTGGATTAAAAAGCCATGATTGTCACATTCTTATGCAACAATTGTTACCCATAGCAATTCGCAATATGTTTCCAAGACAGGTTGTTGCAACTTTGATTGAGTTTTCTTTTTTTTTTAGGAAGCTTTGTTTAAAAAGTTTAAGTCTTGCAGACTTAAACAAGCTACAAAATCGAATTGTGGAAAATCTTTGCCATTTAGAGATTTTGTTTCCACCATCATTTTTTACTATAATGATTCATCTAATTGTTTATCTAGTTGATGAGGTAAAAAAAGGTAGCCCGGTACATTATCGCTAGATGTATTCTGTTGAAAGGTTAGATATTCGTTATTCAAAATCATTTTAGTTGATTTTGCAGTAGTATTTCAACGTAAATGTTTCATCTTACACATTAATATTTTTTGGGTATAAATTGTTGGGATATTTTAAGTCCCTTGTAGGGAACAAATCACAGGCAGAAGGTTCCATAGCTGAAGGTTACATAGTGGAATAAGGTTTTACTCTTTATTCTCGTTATTTTGAGGAAATTGAGTCAAGGTTAAATCGGCCTAAATGTGTAAATGATGAACCAAGCCAAAATGAGGATTCTGAAAAGTCAAGTGTGTTCTCTCAAAAGGTAAGCATGTTGGAGGCTTCATAACAGAATCACTGACTCATTTGGAGAAAACACAAGGTCATCGTTATGTGTTACTTAATTGTGCGGCCGTGAAGCCATTTATTGAGTAAGAAATCTACATTGATTTGTAAGATATGTTTTGAGCAATTCGATTAAAATTGCTAATTATACTACCTTTATAGTGAATTTAGAGATTACATCAAAAGAAGTACAAGAGGCCGAAGAGTTTCAGCAACAGAGGTAGAGAGAAGAATTAGTAAAGAGTTCCCTAATTGGTTTCCTAAGTGAGTGAGTGAATGATATTATAATTTTTTTAATATAACTTTCTTATATCAATTTATAATTTCTGATATAAGTGTTTATATATTTAGATTATGAATCCGGATATAGCAGATACTATCTCTGATGAGATGAAGTTTTTAGCACAAGGTTCAGCCCGAGATGCAAGAAGATTCAGCACTTATAACATTAATGGATTCAAATTCCAAACTTTGTCTAGAGAACATGGATTAAAAACTCAAAATAGTAGAGTTTTTCTTGTCTCTAACACTTTTTGTGTCGCATCTAGTGCAGATAGACATGCAACACAAGCAGACCTACCATATTATGGGAAGTTGGAAGATATTATTGAGCTTAATTATTATGGTCAATTTCGGGTTGTTCTTTTTAAATGCCAATGGGCTGACACTACTCGGAACAAAGGGTTCAAAATAGATGCTTGGAAGTTTAATTGTGTCAACTTTTCAAAAGTTATTCATACCGGTGATCGTGTGGATGATAACCCATATATTGAAGCATCACAAGAAAATATGGTCTACTATGTTGATGATGAAAATGATAAAGAATGGAGTGTGGTTGTACATGTAAAACTATGAGATTTAATTGACATGGGAGAGGTTGATGAAGAGGAAATATATGAGAATGAGCCATACCAACAACAAGAATTTGAACAATTTTTTGATGTTGATTATGAAAATGTCCAAATTGCAATAGAGGAGCATATGACTGAATAGATATATCTTTATTTTTTATTTTCATTTGGCACTTTGTTTGACTCGCTTGATTAGTGGTTTTTTTAAGACTCATACATTTATAGTCGAATATCATGAATTCTAAATGCAGTTGGTTAATGGAGTCTTAAGTTCAACTCCTTAATGCTTTGAATGTTATACTAGCTATGATCAGCCGATCAGATGTTCTTTCCATGTTCTTATGCCCTTATGTGGTTTTTTGGTATTAGATATCAGGGTCTATAGCTTTTTTGTGGGAACGATTGAAACTTTATACTTGTTAAGCTGGGTTTTGCTACTGATACATTTATAGCTAAATGTCCTGAATTGTCAATGCAGTTGGTTTTTGTCTAAGATGATGCCTTTTTTGGACCTCATTGATAATGTTCATTTGATGATTTTTATAATGCTAGCTACTCCATTATGGTTTACATCTGAGCGGTGAAAGAGTTGTCAACCACTGAAGTTATCAAGTTTGTTTGGCTTCTCTAATTCCTTTTTTTCTTTTAGAACATAGACGTGTGCTTGCCATGGTTTAAGGTACCTGCGTCCATGATGCGCCTGAGCTGTGCACACAGGTCCTTGGCAGCTGAAATCAGTAGTTGTTGCATCCTAAGTGCGCTAGACCTGTGACTGTACTGGTTGAGCAGTTCCAGCGCAGGTCGGGACAGAATGTAACAGCTTTTTTAAGTTTAACTTCAGGCGACTTGCGTCTATGGTACGACTGACCTGCGTCTGGACTGCTGCAGCAGTTCCAGCGCAGGTCGGGACAGATTGTTGCACCAGAAACTAGCTTACCCTGTATTCTATCTGTGCTTGATATGCGACTGGACTGCTGCAGTAAGTCCAGCACAAAATTAAGCAGTGTAGCTGCTGTGAATTCATTCCAAAAGAAGGCTATCTGCATCCCGAATTCTTAGTACCTGTGGCTGGCCTGCTCAAGCAGGTCCGGTACAGGTCGTTACAGCTTAGTGCCCAAATTTTGTGTCTTGAATTCTTGGCCTGCGTCTATGCTATCTATTATTATCTTGAACTTAATGATATATTCTGTCTAAGCTGCGATCTCATCCCTAAAAGGGACATACAATAAGTCTACCAAGTGTTGGTTTTCTCACATGGCACATTATTTTCTTACCTCTGTTAAATTTGAGATTTCATGATCCCTTTCTCATTGAGTCAAATGTATTGTTATCTTTTTAATGCATTAGTGTGAAGTATAATATTTCTACTCTATTGTTTTATTGCTTTGTCTTATCAATGGTTGTGAAAAAAAGAAAAAAGGTTCTCTATTTTGGTGGTTTATTTCTCCTATAAATGAAGACAGTTGACTTAAGAGTAATTGCTGTCACATTGAATGTACTTAGGGAATGAACTCTACTGTTGCTTATAATTATTTGATTAATGTATTTTAATGAAATATACTATAGTTGTGTTGTACTGTTACAACTGTGAGGTGTAATTTCCCAGATGTCATCTTACTGAACACTACATTGTTTACTGCAGATATGTCAAAGTTCAAGCGGATACAGAAAAAACAAAAACTAGGTCCGTCGGTATCTACATCACAAGGTACTAAATCATCACCTTCTTTTTTGGACAAAACAAATCTGTCTCCGCCAATTCAGCATGCACCACAACCATCTCGACCAGTTTATTCAGCATCCCATCCAGCTCCTGTATATCAGGACACTCCACATTCAGGTCGGACAGTTTTCCCTGAATCACAACCATCTCCAACAGTTCACTTGACTTCATATCCACCTCTGGTTGGTCAAAACTCATCACATCCATGTCCTGTTGGTCGGGACTTATCACAGCCATCTCTGATTGGTCCGGACTCATCACAACCATCTCGATCAGTTCACTCTATATCACATCTGGGTCTGACAAATCAGGACTCATCACAGTCATCTCGATCAGTTCAATCTACATCACATTTGACTCCAGCAAATCAGGACTCATCATAGCCAGCTCCAACAGATGAGGCTGCACCCCAAAAATGTTCTGGACGTGAATCTAATACACATTGGGTCGTAGACGCAATAGGTATATACTTAAGACTATCAATACATATTCAATAGATCTTTCTAAGCCAATGTAATATTTCTCATAGCTTCACCAAATCTCTTTTCTTATAACATATTCAAGAAAATCAAAGTGAAAGCTAAGAAAGTACTGAATTTAGCAAGTGAAGAACGTATCGTGGTTAAGTTTGATATTTATGAAGAACTATTTGGGGAAGCACACAACCTACTTTTGTGCCTTTATGGAATATTAGCGTGTGATTGCTCTTTATTTCGAATCAACTTTGAGAAATGGTCGAGTTTACCTATGATATACTTCAACCGCGTCTTCGAACATGTAATAAAGGTATACTCTCTCAATTCTGATGAATATACCATTGATTAATTTTGTCTTTGAATTTTATATTTACATGTAGTGGAAAAACTAACCAATATTTTTATTTTGAAGCCTAAATTCTTCTTTGACACAGCCGAATCAATTGCTCGACGGCATGTTTCTTTATCTATTGGAAAAAAGTGGGCTACAAATAAGATTAACATGTGGAATGAAGTTGATGATCCACTTAAAAGTAAAGCTCAGATTTTAGATAAGGTGCCGGATGGGATCCCACCGGATCAATAGATTTCTTTTATTGAATACAATTTTAAAGAATCAACAAAGGTATTTATGTATATGAATTTCCTTATTGTTTTATAATTATTTTTTTCTAATTGAGGTATAAATATATTCTTGTAAGAAAATGCATCAAAGGAACCGTGAAAATAGAAAGAAACAGATAACTCTACACACCGGTGGCTCCAAAGCCAATGCTACAAGAAAGGCTAAAATGGTGAGTGAATTAACCTCGAATGTAATTATTTCTAACTATTAAATTATTTTGATTATGTTTTTTAGTTTATAGATAGCCGAGACTGGACAATGGCCTGGCCGGGGAAAAATGTACCTTGCTACTCATAAGAATCAAGATGGATCATATGTTAATAAAACGACAAAAGAAATATGTGTGAGTTATACTTATGTGCTATAGAGTCTTGTCGAGTAATCAACTGAGGTATGCCAAATAAATTTCTATTTTGAAAACAATTTTTCTATATGTAAGGAAAAATTGAGTTAGCTTTGAGCCAAAGCACAACAGATGAGTCTTAAATTTCGCCAAATGATGCCGTTGGTAAGGTGCTAGGTCCAGAGCACTCTGGAAGGGTGAGATGCTTGGGATTAGGAGTTGTTCCTAGTAGAGTTTTCAAACAAGATAGACCTCATTTTGGTGGTACAAGTGCTTCAAGTAGTGGAGGTTCTTGTTTGTTCCAATGTCGATATAGCTTTGCTCAAATGATGAATTCTCACAATCAGATAATAAGTTCTTTGAAGGCATATATGATAATGAAAGAAGGAACGATACCGGAACAATTTGTGGGGCTCTTTGATTCTCCTTCAATGATTTCTCCCACAACGGTAAGTATAGTTCTCTTTACTTTTTTTCAATTGAATTTGTTGAACTTGGTATGCAAGTTAGTTCTCTGCATTAATAATTTTTAGAGGGTTATATTACCAAGATGTAAAGGTGCTATTTAAGTATATTCATGCACCAGAAATTTGATAATTTTAGTAAAAAACTATATCAACCATTCAGATTCAGGTGCATATTCTGCTAAGGCTACACTGTGTCATTGATGTTTAATTCGAGATTGTTGAGTGTGTACTAGTTTAAAATGTATGATAGAAATATTTGGAACCAGGAGGACCTTGAATAAGATCTGTGGAAGAATTTCATTTAAAGAAACCTAGAACAACAAAACTTAGCTTATGATCTAAGTAGAAAAATGTGAAAGCAAAGTGTCCTAGTGAGTGTATGAATTGGGGTGGCGGTGGCATTTTCAAAAATGAACTAGGGAAACTATAGTCTTCATCCTAAAATCCACTAAATGGTTTTCTTACTTTAATCAAGTGAATAAAGCATAGACTAACCTGTTCGATGTAGTGGATGAAGCTTTCGTCAGTGATTTTGTTTCCAAGATGGTCAGTCACGTGGAAAACCGGTAAAGATATAACAAAAAAAAATAATAATCATATAGTTATGAATGACTCAGATATAGATCAAAAAGTTATTACTTGTATTTTAAAATTGGATTATAATATTCAGACCAACTGTACGTTTTCTTGATTTGTTTTGGGAAAGAAGTTAAAGTGATTGGTGAGATGAGAAAGGGTATAGAGGAAAAGGGCAAGTTATGGAGAGTCTCCTCTTGAGGAACTGCAAGTTCCCTTCTTGATACAAGAAAAGCCTGCTTCTGACTGCTTCTTTTGCATGCTTGCAATGAAATTTCTCATACTTTTGGTTGTCCATCCACTAGCATCACTCATATTACTGCTCTGCCTACTTGTGAAAGTACACGTGCTTTTAGTTGTTTGAGTCATAGTATTACTAGATAAATTCCTTCTTCCACTCTGATTGAAAGTAACAGGTGTTTTTAAAGATTCAACATTTATATCAGTCAGTACCTGAGGATTTTTATCAAATTTACTTTCTGTAATCTTCTGAGAAAAGAAAATGTCACCAGGTGAAATGGTTTCTGTGCTTTCAAACATAGGATTAGCACCAGTAGTGCTTCCAGAAATCTTTGCGTTGGCGATCATTTCATTAAGTTCACCTCCTGTAGGTCTATGTTTATTAGGAATTTCCCTTTCTTTCCGTGACAAGCTCCTAACTGGCAATTGGGATTGTTTATAAATACACCTATTTTTCATAATTAGCAAGTGCTGACATATGACATATTTAGCATAACAAAACATGCTGTCTATGATTAGCCAATGATTATAGCTTAATTATAATCATATAGAATTACAAATCAAGGCTGCACATACTGCATAATTAACTTGTACTGAAACTTTTTAGTTGGGAATTCAAAAAATTTATCTGTAAGACACTTAAAAAGGCAAGAATATACTACCCAATTAATTGAATTATGTCCAAGCTCTTTGTTCTTGTACATCTGATTTCATCTGATTTTCAAATCAAGGCTGCAAATAAATGTTATACTGACTGATTTTCATAAGCTAGAGCTAAAGGATGACGGGTGAAGTAGGTTGATAGCCGGCATAAAAATAATTAAATTATGATGAATCCTCTAAACATATATAGAGGATTTAATATAATGAACTTCAAATAGTTTTGGATATAGATGTAGTTGATTGATTGTTTATTGAACTTTTTTGTACTTGAATTATAAGGATTGAAAGTTTATCGATTGATTCTTATACTTTGCATTTTTGTGTAGCCAAGTGATGCGGCTAGTGGACCCATTTCACCTATGGATGCAAGGAGATCACGCAATGATAATGATCCTAATGACATTCTTTGATTTCATTGGATTTGTCTTGGATATTCAATTATGATGATGTAATTGTGTTGTTGGATTGAATCTTAGAAATATTTAAGGTTTTGTGTTTAATTTTGTACTTCGAAGATACTACTTAATGTTGAAAATTTGACGTTTGAAGATATTAATGTTGAAAATTTAATTTTGAAGTTTAATGTTCAATGTATTTTTGATATGCTTGTCAATTGCAATATTTAATTACTTTTTGTATTAATAATATATGAATTGAACAAATATTGAATTGTAGGTTATTGAAATTTGAGCTAAAATTAGAATCTATAATTAGTTATTAAAAAATAATGGGTCCTACTAATTTTAAAAATAAAATTAAACAATTGCGGAGGTTTTAATCCCCGCAATTTGTAAATAAAAAAATATTATAAAAAAAAATTAAATTTAGAATAACGGGGTCAGTAACCGTCGTAAAATAATTACGGGGGTCACAACCGCCGCAAGTTAATTATAGGAGCGGAAAAAAACCGCCACAATTCATTTGTGACGGCTCAAATTGTGGGGTTATGGGAATCCCCGCATTTACATTTTGCGGGGGTTTAAAACCCCCGTAAACTGCAAAATGAACCCCGCAATTTGACCTCTTTTTGTTGTTATATTCTTTCGAATGAGTGGGAACTTATAATGAAGGTCTTCATTGATCTTGTCAAAGAGGATTAAAATATAAAAGCTTGGCTGAGAACTTCTTGTGTAAAACATGCCATGAATTGGGAAAAATATTAGTTTGAAGTAATTATTATAATCATAGAAATTGTGACATTCAAATTGGGATCCTTGTCCATAAATGGCTTGAAACTTGGAGAGATGTACATTGCATTATTCATTGTTTCCTTACATTATTACTAGCTCATTTGATCAAGGGTTGAATTGCCATGATGGGCACAATATGGAAGGTAACTGTGTTTTAATGAAGGAAGTGTGGCCTATGAACTAGATTGAGAAATTCATCGATATTTATGTTTGTAGGTTGTAGCCTATGCTTATGAATAATGAAATTCTTTAACCACCAGAGTTGGCATTGTGGTTCAGCGCTATGTCCCTTAAGCAAGAGGTCAGGGGTTCGATCCCCGCCTCTGGCGAATGGAGCAAACTCTGTGGCCAGTTCTCTACCGCAAAATGCGCTGACCGAGGAACGGAGGATTAGTCTTACGGCCGCCGGCTGTGTGGATACCTTGGGAAACCAAAGAAAAAAAAATGAAATTCTTTGCGCGCGAGTATATATATATATATATATATAACATGCATAATTATTAATGTGATCATGCATAATTATTCATTTTCACGGATCTCTAATTTTGTGGTGTGGAAATAACGTTTTTAATTAAAGGCAGGTTGCATGTCCGAGGAAATTATTCTAGGTGGATTTACTTGCATGGCTGAGGAAAACTGTTCCGATTAGATTTACTTACATGCTTAAGGGAAATTGTTCTCGGCGAATTTATTTGCATGCCCGATAAAAATTATTTTGGGCGGTTATATGGACATAAAGATTCTTCTATGGATTCCACATCACAACATGTCAGTGTGAAAGGAGTGTATATCATTATAGCATATTTGGTGACTGCATTTCATTGCATCTCATCATCTATTGTCACGTACTTCTCTTTGTTGTTATATTAATGTTGAACTGTTGGAATTTTTCAGCATACAAAATTATTTAACATTATTCTTTATATGATATGATAGTCGGTCTATGATATCTATTGAGTACTATTGATTCGTACTTACTCTACTCTTTTACATCTTTTCTGATGCAAATCTTGATATAAATCTCTAGCGCGGTTCCTGATCTTACGATAGTACTTATTTGAAGCTGAGGTGAACTCTTGACTTTTGGAGACTTAGACCCAGTTTCTTCTACGTTATTTATGTCACTTTACACACAAATTTGTATTTCAATTTTGACATTTTTACATTAAAAATGTTTGTTTGTTTTATTAGGTTTGATCCTTCCCATTCCATTAGTGTTCTTGATGATGATGATTATGAGTTTATAGTTAGTTATCAGGAGAGGCTGTATAACCTCGATTTGGTCGAGTCACATAGTGTATATTGTGCTACTTTTCAGTGGGTAGGACCAGCTAAATAGTGCTAGAGGATTTATCTTGATTACATGCAAACTAGGTCACTTATTATGACTTGGACATATTTTCTGAGGTCTTATTAGAGAAGTTTGATGATCTTGACCAGGGTACTATTACTGTTCTTGAGTATGAAATTGGGTTTCATGCCTTGACTCGGCAAATGTTGATGATTTTACTTGCGAAGGAAGAGTGAATCAGGAGGTTTGTAAAGAGTTCATCTGACTACTGGGTCTACTTTTAGTAGGTGATATCATGCTATGAGTATTAAACAGATTCATCATTGTGACTATGGAGGCAATGCCAAAAAGGTTCACAAAATTGATAGATTCAATGGTTCATTATCTTGGAGCTGGAACTTCTCATGTATGAGTCATCATTACCAGACTAGCAGGTCTATTCAGGCGGCATTATAGACTTCTAATGGTGGTTATTCTTAGTCTACTAGTTAGGGTAGCCAGAGTTTAAAAGAGAAGTCTATGGGTTCTCAGGTTGTGGTGTACGTTCTAGTTTATGTGAACCATCTCATCATTCTATGTCTGGAAGGGGATGCTATGACTGTAGAGAGTTGGGTCATATTTTTATGTGGTACCTTTGATTCGGGAAGATAGGAACACAATAGGGTTCTCAAGTTAAGGCCCCTAAGACACCAATACCACCAGCTAGAGAAGGTGCACAAAGTTGTAGATGTGGTTCTCAAGTTTCTAGGGATGAAGCACAGATGGGCATGAATTGGTCTTAGAGGCACATAATCTTGGGGTGGACGTGGGCGTGTTCTACTTTTTTCGAAAGACTAGAGGCGGGGCTTCATATGCAGTTATTGTAGGTATTATTTCACTTGTTACCAACCAGCTTTAGTGTTATTCTATTTAATATTTACTTATTCTTATGTGTCTGCCTACTTTGCTATACACTTAGATATGATGTCTGATTCTCTGACTGTACATATTCATCTTTCTACCATTGTAGGTGATTTGTTAGTAGTCGATCAAGTGTTGTGATCTTGATAGGGTATAATACTTGAATGGATCTTATTATTTTTGATAGGACAATTTTTGATGCAATTTTGGATATGAATCGATTGTCTTCTTATCATGCTATTGTTGGAGTCCCACATCGGTGGGTTAAAGGGTCTTTGGTCTCCTTATATGGTCTTGGGCAATCTTCCCCTCATGAGCTAGCTTTTGAGGTTAAGTTAGGCTCAAGGTTTGGAGTCCCACATCAGTGGGTTAAAGGGTCCTTGGTTTCCTTATATGGTCTCTTGGACAATCCTCTCCTCATGAGCTAGCTTTTGAGGTTGAGTTAGACCCAATGTCCATAGCTTTTGAGGTTGAGTTAGGCCCAATGTCCATTTCTTTATCAGCTATCTTGAATTTCCATGCCAAGATTTTTACTTTATTTATGCCTGGTATTTCACATTTGTTGTGGAAGGGTACGATAGTCACACACTAAAAAGATGATTTCATTTCTGAAAGCAAAAGGAATGATACAAATATGGTGTTTAACTTACTTAACACACATTCAGTATACTAGTACTAATACTCCCTTCAGTTGAGTCAGTTCATGTGGTGAATGAGTTCATGAAGGTTTTCCCTACGATTTTTGCCTAGTTTTTCATCAGACTGTGATATTAATTTTTGTATTAATCTAGAGCTAGGCACTCAACCTATCCCATTCCACCCTATAGTATATGACACTAGTCGAGTTGGAGAAATTAAGGGAATCAGGCTCCTATCAATTTAAAATCAGGGCTTCAGACATTACTAACATCACTTTTAGGACTAATTAGTATGTCCACTATGAGTTTTTTATCATGTCCTCTCGGTCGATTAATTCCCCGATAATAATTATAGAATTGATGAATATGGTATTTTAACACTACGTACATTCATTCATGATAGTGTTCATTAATGACATCTTGATCTACTCCATAAGTAGGGAGGAACACGAGCAATATTTGAGGAATGTGCTTCAAACATTGAAACATAATACAATTGTATGAAATGATCTCCAGGCTTGAGCTTTCATTTGAGACACTAGAATTCTTGGGGTACGTAGTGACTAAGGAGGAAATTATGGTGGATCTGAAGAAGATTAAAGGCAAATTGAGATTGGTCTAGGCCCATTTCACCTATGAGTATCTGAAAGTTTCTTAGGTTAGCATGTTATTACAGACGGTTGGTGGAAAGGTGTTCTTTAAAAACATCTTCTTGATCAAGTTGACTCAAAAGAGTGTAGCTTTTAAGTGATCTAAAGAGTACAAAATGAGCTTCCAAAAGCTCAAGTCCTTATTAATTCAACTTCAGTTTTGATCTTACCAGTAGAGGGTGAGGGCCTTACTGATATTATGATGCTTTTAGGATTCATTCTGGGTATGTATTGATGCACGGTGGCAAGGTTATTGAGTATAATTCTAGGTGCCTAAAGTTGCACAAGAAAAACTACCCGACTCATGACTTGGCGTTGCAACAATAGTCTTTTCTTTGAAGATTTGGAAGCATTACTGCTATGAAATTCATTGTGAGAATTCAGAAGCGCATATATAGTAGATGATGGGGTTTTTGAGAAACCCTACTCTTTAAGGTACAACAACGACAACAACATATCCAATATATTTTCATAAAGTGGAGTTTGGAGTGGTAAGATTTACACAGTCCCATACCACTACCTTGGACGAAGTAGAGAGACTATTTAAGATAGATTTGATAATTCTATTAAAAATTATTTTAAGAGCTATAAATAATGACTGTGGAAACCCATAACGAAATGAAGGACTAGCTCTTTGGCAGAAAAGGGACTCCTAAAGCGCTTTTGTCCAGCTTGCACTAGGGGTGCCTAACGGGCCGGGCCGGGCCAACCCGGAACCGGCCCTCCCATTTTACCCGGGTTTCGGGCCGGGCCGGGCCGGGCCAAACAGTAAAAAAATTAAAATCCACCCGGACCCGGCCCACTAAACCCAATCCGGTCAAACCCACCAAGACCCGGTCAAACCCGGTTAAAAACCGGTCAAACCCGTTTAAAAAATAAATAAAAAATCCAATATACACTATATACACTCCAATATACAATATATATTTTAAAAAAAATATATAAAGTATAAACAATTACACATATATACGTACCATTCAATATATAATTATATATGACTATACGTACTACTTTAAATAAAACATTTGTTATAATAGTATAATATATATATATATACACTACAATATATATATATACTAATTTATAAAACATATACACATGTATACGTTAAATATATACTACTTTAGAAGATATATACACATATATATGCACCATTCAATATATATGTACTACTTTAAATAAAATATATACTACAATATAGTGATATACATATATATATATACAATAATATGTATATATATATAGTTACATACTAATTTATAAAACATATACACTTGTATACTTTAAAGATATACGTCTATAGAAGATATATACACATATATACGCACCATTCAATATATATGTACTACTTTAAAAAAAGTATATACTACAATATATATACTAATTTATAAAACATAAAGTAATGTATACGTTAAATATACACGTCTATAGAAGATCTATTCACATATATACACTCTATTCTATGTATATGTAATACTTTAAATGAGATATATGCAATATATATACATTACAATATATATTTGTATAGTTATATACTAATTTATAAAATATATACACATGTATACGTTAAATATACACGTCTATAGAAGATCCATTCACATATATACACTCTATTCTATGTATATGTAATACTTTAAATGAAATATACTATAATGTATATACATTACAATATATATTTGTATAGTTATATACTAATTTATAAAACATATACACATGTATACATAAAATATACACTTCTATAGAAGATATATACACGTGTATACGCACCATTAAATGTATATATACTACTACTTATAAAATATACTACATTATATATACATTACAATATGTATAGATATACTTATATACTAATTTATAAAACATATACACATGTATACGTTAAATATACACTTCTATAGAAGATATATGCACAAATATTCAAAATTTATTCAAAAAAAAATAAAAAACAACGACTAAGGACTGAATGAATTTGGGGAATTTTATTGATTGCAAAATGATCCAAAATTTATAATTTACATGAATGAAAAATCTATAAATTATGCATCATTTTTTCCAACTCATTCATGTTAATATTAATGGGAACTTGCATAGGATAATCAAAGTCAACGGGGGCAAAACCATGCATTGGACTTGATTCTGCTGAGTTCTCCCGTGAAGTCATAATTTCTTCTAGTTTCAGCTCGTCGCTCGGCTCCGGTTCCATTCCTTGGTTTCTTCTTTCCGCTCTAATCCAATCTCTGAGGTAAACTAGAACATTCATTGCATTGCTTCCCAATGAGTGTCGGTTGTCTCCAAGCTGCTGTCGTCCCTGACTGAAGGCGCTCTCTGATGCAACGGTTGACATTGGAACATTCAAGATATCTCTAGCTAATCTTGAAAGCACAGGATATTGTGATTCATTATTCCTCCACCAATCCAGCGTGTTGATCCGTCGTCTGCGATCCTCTGGTGTCGTCCGAAGATAATATTTCAGCTCTTCCCGATAAGTTGATGTGTAAGTTCTCTCATCAACATTGTTCCAACAATTTAAATCATAAAACGAATCAGAAAAACCACTATGTGCCGGCCTTTTAGAAGATGATGGCTCCTCGGGAGGATGAGGAGCGACAGTTGGAGTGATATTTGTAGGTACGGCTGAATCAAATAAATCAGCATAGTGATTATATAATTTTTCTATATAATCTTTTGCATCAGCCGTAGCCGTCCACAAATCAGGTTGTACTTGTTCAGAATCATGGTTAGTATTTATTTCTAAGTTAGTATAAATAAGAGTACTAAAGTGACACATATTATTATATTTCATGCACGGATTTAGCATAGCACCAACCAAGTAAATAGGGGGAATCGGGAAAAAATATTTTTTAAATTTTGTAAACATGGCGCCAACAGCTTCTTTATAACCTTCTTTATTTTTATATTGTTGGAGCAAACCAGAAATATCGGCTATATATGCCAAAATATTACAAACAGTAGGATAGTAAGCACCGGAAAATTCAACCGTAGCTACATAAAATTTTTCTAAAAACATAACAAGATCATTAATTACAACCCAATCAGAATTATGTAGCATGCAATCAGCAGAATCAGCAAATGAACCGCAATGTTGGTTAAAAGCTAGTGTAATAGGAATTCTATATTTATAACAAGTTTTTAAAAATTCATACGTAGAATTCCATCTAGTATCAATTTCCTCAGGCATCAAAATCGGTGTAAGTCCATTTTCTTGACATTTAACTTTAAATTCTCTAATTCTCGATCTATGATTATTTCCTTGAATAAAACCAACGGCAAGACGAATTTTTTCAATATAAAGCTCAAAAAACTCAAGACCATCTTTTACAATTAAATTATATATATGACATGCACACTTAATATGAAAAATTTCAGGCAAGGACGGAGATAGCGTAGATTTTATTTTTGTTATAGCAGTCTTGTTGTTAGAAGCATTATCAAAAGCAATACATAAAATTTTATTTTCTATACCATAGTATCCGGCAATTTTAACAATAGAATCATCAATAAATTGTCCAGTATGTTTACGATCTTCATCATATAAAAAAGCAAGAATACGTTTTTGCATCACGAAATTACTATCCATCCAATGACAAGTAACGGTTAAATAATCATTTTTATTTACAGCACGACCAAGATCAGAAGTTAGGGACAATCTACATTGAATATTTTTTAACAATGTTGATAAATAAAAACAATATTGTGAATGGAGTCTAAAAATATCAGACCGACAAGTAGTTCTAGGAATACCATTAAACATAGGATTATAAATTGCTTGTATATAACGAATAAAAGCATCAGAAGAAGGAAAACTAAAAGGCAAACAACCCACAGCTACCATTTTAGCTATTTCTTCCCTGTCCCTCAATTTATTATACTTTTTCGCTACTTGACCGGTTGTTGGGTCCATTCTAGTTTGCGTTGACCCACCAACATCCCCACCACCTTTTGCAATATTTAACTCTCTTTTGTGATCTTCATCTATATGTCTCATTAACGTACCCGTACCCCCTTGCTTGCCTCCACTTCTATGCTTATATATTTGTTGACAAATATTGCACTGCACCTCAATATCTGATATACGTTCAAAAAATTGCCATGCAATACTAGTTCTTTTACGAGGTTTTGGGGCACTGGGAGGACGGGAAGGGAGATTAACTGATTCAGATCTAACGTTAGCATCTCCTACTGCGGGTGTTTCAGCAATATTTTCATTATCTTCGTCTAAATTAACTGCATCTACTTCATTTTCTTCTTCTATACCATAATTTTCCTGAGCTTCTACATAATCCATATCGTGAGCACCTACACCTATTTCTTCCTCAAAAGGTGTACCAAGCGGTACCGGAGGCGAAGGCACACGGGTATATCTATTACTTGAACTACCTCTACCGCTAGTAATTCGCTTTTTACTACCACTACCGCTTCCGGGACAAAATTTTTTAACACCTTTAGCAGCGAGGTTTTTTAATTTATCCATAATATAAATTAAATTAAACTAAAAATATTCAAAATACACAAATATAATAAAATTAAATATTAAACAATTAATACAATAAATAAAAATTAAACGTAAGAGATGGAACGACAATACCAAATTTTGGAAGTATCCGAAGATTGCGACTTTAGAAACTTCCGCTCGTACTTTGTAAACGAAAATTAAAAAATTAAAGTGAACACTTTAAGAAATTAAATATATTGAATATTAGAGAATTGAGAATTGAGATTTGAGAGAGAATGAGATTTGAGAGAGTGAAAAATTGTGTGAAAAATGATTTGAAGTTGTAGGGTATTTATAGATTTTTTTTGGGGATTAAAAAATATTTTTTAAATTTTTTTTTTTTTTTTTTTAATTAAATGGGCCCAAACTAGCCGTTTGGACCCAAAAACGGCTATATAGCCGTTGGGCCAACGGCTAGTTGGCCCAAAATTATTATTATTTTTTTTTTTTATTCCGGGTCGGGCCGGTTAACTGGCGGGCCTGGACCGGGCTTGGTCCGGGCCGGGTTAACCGGGCCCATTTTAACAAAAAAAACCGGCCCGGAATCCGGAACCCTTAAGCCCTAGGGCTTATCGGGCCGGGTCAAACCGGGCCGGGTTAGTTAATAGGGCTGGGCCGAGTCGGGCCGGGTCAGCCCGGCCCGTTTGACACCCTTAGCTTGCACACAGGAGCAGTTCCTGTCGGGCACACTAATGTTTAAGTTAAACTTGCTTTTTAATTCTAAAATTCCTGAAAAAATGTAATATTGCATGTTTTTCCCTCTTTTTTTTCTCTTTCTAAAGTAACAAAATCAACTAAAAAGGAAAATCAATTAATAAAATATTAGTTTATTTTTTATCCAACTAATAATACATATTAATTTATTTTACTAGGAATCTCCAAGTTTAAGATCCTGAATCCACCCCTGTGTGAGATTTTCATAAATCATTATAACCTACATACATCTTTGACCAAAAGGATCTCAATTTGAGATAATGTAGGTGGTTGGAGTTAGTTACGGACTATGAAATGACGTTTCTTTATCACTCGAATAAGGCTAATATAGTGGCGGATACATTAAATTGGAAGATAGTTAATATGGGATTTGGCTCCTCTCCATTACACCTTCTCTCCAATGATTTGGCTCCTCTCCATTACACCTTCTCTACAGTTCCTCAAGTACATAGTTGGATGAGTGACATGTGTCATATTTAATTATTAAAGGTCTAGATTAGTTTAATTTAATTAGTATCTTAACCATAGTTAGAAGAATAGATTTTGAAAAAATACTCGAATTATGGTTAAAATAAATTGTTTCTCCACCAATTTTGATACCCATAAACATCATTAATAATTTTACTTTATAATTCATTTTTTTACCTCCAAACATCAACTACGCATCACTACATCAGTGATCCCCAAGTATCAAAAATATTATATTTAACATCAACATTAGTTCTTCACCGAAAAGAAAATTGAAATTTGTAGGACTTCTCTTCGTATTTTTATGTTATAGAGTCATTAATTAATAAATTTTTTCTTTGTTTGGTTTCTTATCTCTTTTTTCTTTCTGAGCATTGCTAAACATGTCCAACAATTGCAACAATATTTTTATTGAAGATGATGGCAAAATTAATTATTTCTTGAGGCAAAACAGCAAAACGCCTCCATTCGGGCTGGACAATAGAATTAGTTTGCTCATCTAAATATTATTATTTTTAAATTGTATGTTTATGGACTTAGTAATTTAAAATTTTATATAAAAATAGATAAATTTATAAAGATATATGAATGTTACCCCTGTGAGCATCTTTTAAGCATTGAAAATGAAGATTTACTAATGTTGAATGAAAGAATCGATTAATAGTAAGAAAAAGATTCTAGTTTTTTTTTTCTTTTGAAAAAGCTTGAGTTTTAGGGGCGTAAGTACGGTTTTACTGGTGTTGATGTTCAATTAATCTCTGGATGTAAAATAAAATTAATGATATGAGTTGATATCAAAATTTGTGGGGAGATGATTTTTTCTTACCAAAATTAAAAGTATTTTATCAAAATCTATTCTTCTAACTATGGTTAAGATACTAATTAAATTAAACTAATCTAGACCTTTAGGGATCGTTTGGTTTGAAAATGATTATCCCGGGATAATTAATACCGGGATTAGTTATCCCGGGATTATCCGGGATAACTTATCCCACCATGTATATGGGATAAGTTATCCCAAAACTAAGGGAAAAATGGTGGGATAAGTTATCCCGGGTTGGATTAATCCCTTCAACCAAACAAAAGAAAATGTGTTCTTTTATTTTTTCCCGAGATAATTAGTTATCCCGGGATAACCATTTTCAAACTAAACGATCCCTTAATAATTAAATACGACACATGTCACTCATCCAACTATGTACTTGAAAAAATGAAAAGAAGGTGTAATGGAGAGGAGCCAATCCCGTTAACATGAGTAACCATGAATTATTATTAGATGAGGAGCATCATTTGACTTTGGACATATAGGAGGATTAATATTTGAGTTAAATACTCTATAGTGTCATTAATAGGAGGAATATGATGATTCATTGACCAACATTAGTATTTATCTCTTTTTTTTAAAAAAAAAAAAGAATTTTGAATCTTCTCTTTACATTTTTTGGTACTGAAATCTTTCAAAAAAAAATAGAAAAGCTTTTTCTTTATTAATATCATTTACTACATTCTTAAATTTTCTTTCCTTTTAAATAAATATGATAAATTCATCCTTCCAAAAGAAAGAGCAGAGTAAGTCATAATGGAACATAGAATATTAAATATGCTGCATCATGATGCAATTAGTGCCATGATAAATGAATAATGAAATAATTTGAGTCATTCTTTTTACTAAATAGGAACCCTCTTGCTGTTCACATTTGTACACATTATTTTCTATCCTATTTTTTCATAATTATTTCGAATTTTTTGTATTGTGTTGATCTACTTTTGAACATGACATATATATCTTAGGTATAGATAAGGTGATGTAACACTTCTCTTTATGATTGAACATGACATATATATCTTAGGTATAGATAAGGTGATGTAACACTTCTCTTTATGATTTAAAATATCTTTTTTTTCTTTTCCGAGCTTTTGCCCTTCATTTATCCTTTTACTTTACTCTAATAGCCCAAAAATAATAATTAAATTGATCAACTTTTCACCTCCCAAGAGAAGGTATAATGGAGAGGAGCCAATCCCGTTAACATGAGTAATCTTGAATTATTATTAGATGAGGAGCGTCATTTGACTTTGGACATATAGGAGGATTAATAGATAAGTTAAATACTCTATAGTGTCATTCAGTGGCGGATCCAAGAATTTATTTCAAGGGGTTCAAAAATTTAAAAATATAAATATAAATGTGTGAATACGTCAACAAAATATATTTCAAGGTATAGCAGCTGTGTGCAAAACAGATTTTAAAAACAAAAAGCGTTCGCTGGTAGTGGTAATCAAACCCACGACCGAGGGCTGAGGGAGCAACTCAAGAAGTAGACATAGAACCATTGAGCTATCCAATAACCTTGTTTTCAAGTGGTTCAAAATTAATATATATACATAAAAATAAATTTTCTACGTTATATATAGAACGTGATTTTTTACCGAGGGGGTTCAGGTGAACCCCTGGATACCACGTGGGTCCTCCCCTGGTGTCATTAATAGGAGGAATATGATGATTCATTGACCAACATTAGTATTTATCTCTTTTTAAAAAATAAAATAAAAAAATTTGAATCTTCTCTTTACTTTTTTTGGTATTGAAATCTTTCAAAAAAAAAATAAATAGAAAATCTCTTTCTTTGCTATTATCATTTACCACATTCTTAAATTTTCTTTCCTTTTAAATAAATATGATAAATTCATCCTTCCAAAAGAAAGAGCAGAGTAAGTCATAATGGAACATAGAATATTAAATATGCTGCATCATGAGGCAATTAGTTCCATCAAAAATGAATAATGAAATAATTTGAGTCATTCTTTTTACAAAATAGGAACCCTCTTTCTGTTCACATTTATACACATTATTTTCTATCCTATATTTTCATAATTATTTCGAATTTTGTGTATTGTGTTGATCTACTTTTGAACATGACATATATATCTTAGGTATAGATAAAGTGATGTAACACTTCTCTTTATGATTTAAAATATCTTTTTTCTTCTTTTTCGAGCTTTTGCCCTTCATTTTTCTTTTTACTTTACTCTAATAGCCCAAAAATAATAATTAAATTGATCAACTTTTCACCTCTCAATATAACTGTCCTCTTTATTTGCCATTAAATTTTAAGTATTTAGTTGCCTATTTAATTTTTATTACTCGATCAATCCATCAAATGCCAAATGTGTCGTATCATTTGTGAAGATATGTTCAGTCAATTATTATCTATATATACAGTTTCATTGTTAAACTTCACGAAGGTGTGTAATTCTTTTTTTAGATATTTTTTCCTTTTATTTTTTTTTCTTCATATGCATCTTTCTTTTGTATTTTTTTCTCAAATATACTCCCTCCGTTTAAAAAAAATAACCTAGTTTGACTTGGCACGAAGTTTAAGAAAATAAAGAAGACTTTTGAATCTTGTGGTGTTAAATTAAAGATATGTCAAATGTACCAAAATGCGCTTCAATCTTGTGATCTTAAACATGTCATGGAAAGTTAAAATTAAAAAGTTGCTAAAAAGAGAAAAGAGTCATTCTCTTTGAAACAGACTAAAAAGAAAAGTAGGTCATTCTTTTTTAAACGGAGGGAGTATGTATCGTTGGAATTCATATATCCTTCTGCGTTGTAGTGTCAAAAGAAGAAAACACAACTCAATTCTCGTCGTGATTGATTGGTCCATCATAACTAGGGGTGTGTATCGGTCGGTTTGGTTCGGTTTTATGTATTATTGGTTCGATTTATCGATTTTTGATTTTTAAATATGTGTAATCAATAACCAACCAATAAGATATTTTCTTATCGGTTTTTGGTTTATCGATTTTGGTACTTAACGGTTCAGTTTTCGGTTTAACCAATAAGAAAATACTTATAAAATAGAAATAGTAACAACTAACATAAAAAAAAAAAAATCTTAGTTACCGCGAAAATCCTACGCAATGCATTTTAGTTCACAAGAATCTTCAAAATTGAACTGAATGTTAGTTCAACAAAAAACTAAATCCTTATTCTTGGAAGCTACTAAATGCTTCAAGCTTTCCAATACGATAATACCCGTGCTTTATATTGTGTCTTTGTTGCCCTAAATAGGTTAATACTTTGTGAATCACCAAATTGTGAATAAGTAGTGTATATATATATCCTAATTTTTTGTCCTACGTCTTTGTCAAAAGCGTTTGCTTTTTCAATAAGATTATTTATTCTTATTGGTGAATTATCTTTTAGAATTTTGATTTTCTTATATATATATATATAACATAAATAGGGGTAAAAAAAATAACTTAGTGTATACCGATAACCCAATAAGCTAAAACTGAAACCGAATCGTTTACCCAATAATTTTTTTTATAAAATCAATAAAAAATCATTAACCCAATAACTCAATACCAATAACCCAATAGCATTTTTATCGATTCGGTTTATCGGTCGGTTCGATTTTTGCACACCCCTAATCACAACTTTAAAAACTTAACTTTCTTTACTAATTAAACTTTTTTGTTCAGTTATATTCTTCCATGAAGAAATCACAATGGTTAAATTTCCCCCGTTTGGAGATAATTATTGCTAAATATATGCCCTTTTCAAGACAAAAATCTATAATGTCGTCTTGCCAGTGTTCATAGATTGTGCATAAACAATATTATGTTTTGATAACCAACATGGGTTGAGGTGCAGTAGATGGGGCTGCTCCATTCTTAACCAGAGACCGAGGGTTCGACCTTGGATATGGAGAAAACTCTGTTGGGAGCGCTGCTACCTTAATGGGCCCTGCAACGCGTGATCCGAATTAGTCGGAGCTCCAATACGGGCACCAGACAGCGGATGAAAAACTAAAAAAAATTATGTTTTGATCGATAAGGATTGTAGAATGAGGTATTTGCTATATTGAATTTTTTAAAACTTTTACTTTTTATTTGTTATTGATTTGATAGTTTCATATTTCATTGAGGAAGAAACATAATATTTAGTTGACAACAATATTTCCTTTTTGGTGTCAACAAGTCTAGAAGGAGGTGGAGTTTTATTCTTGGATCTCAATGTATGAACCTCCTTATTAAAGCACGGGATACAAAGAGACAAAAAAACTTTTATAAGGTGGTGTTTGATCATTCTTAAGATATAATTTTTAACAGTTAATATGTCACGATCCAAATGGATGTGAGTGACACCCACTCTATTCTCCAGTGGGAGAATCAATTACCCTGGAAGCATTAATCAACACATACATATATAAAGACAACTAATCTATTAATAAGTCAAAAAGAGATTCAATGTCTAAAACAAACTAGAATAAATGCGGAACATTAACAATATCCAATCCTAGAATTTAAAAGTCGATATACCAAAACTACTAAAGATTGTCAAAAAGGGAATGCAACCCCAAAATTAAAAGAAAAAGCATGAGTCCAGAACAAAGGACTATATCATCAAAGAAGGATTCATGATAGCCCAAAAAATGCTTCTCACCCTTGAATCCGAATCACATGCTAGGGTCATAAGTGTAGTCTTGCAGGAGCTGCTAGAATATGTGCCGCACTCAATAAAAATAAGAGCGGTATAGTATCAATACATAATAAAATAACGGTGTACTAGTAGGGTCATTTGGACAACCCAAGAAGAGAAATATGAACACTTAACCATGACACAGTACAACAAGTTAACACATGCTCACCTCTACTATACCTTAATGCAACAATAATACTTAGAGCACTTTCAGTAAGCTTAGTAACAAGTCAAAGAGATCAACAGATATGCCAGTCAAGTCAAGTAAAGTAAAACCAAGTTAAGTTAAGTCAATTCAATCATCAGATTACAACAACAAAATATATATTTCCTCATTTCACTCATGGAACCATCAAAATCACCTGTACCTTATACACATACGGTAAGGGTCTTACAATCACCCACTAGTCATGACCTGAAAAGAATAATTTCTGTCCATGTACTAAATCCCAGACACAGGTTTCTGCTAACCTTATTCCGCCAATATTTTGTGTGAATGTCCAAATATCAAAACATTCCACAATCAATAATGGTATATATATAAAGAATCACATAACACAATGACAAAAACTAATATTTATAACATTCATAGCTTTACATATACGTTCAGTGGGATGTGATCACACTTAACAACATGCATTAACAAGGAATACTACGAAATAGTTAACATGAACATAAATCACACATTGAAGTAAACTATGTAACTATCACCTACCTCAATCAAAGGTTACATAACTCAACTAAGCTTGAGCCTTGGCTTTTCAATGCAATTTTTGCTTGCAATTGGTCTAGTGATAAATACAAAATGCATAATCAATACAATAAACTACCTTGTTTGGGATTATAACTCATTCACAACCCCTAAGTTCAAGTTCATGATCATTTTCTTTATGTTCTAGGGCTTTTCTACCATAATTTTCTTAAAACTATCAATTTCATGGATAATTTAGTGAATTTCCAAGATGCAAGAGTAATTTAATGATCATTAACCAAAAATCAATGATTTTATACCTAAATTATCCCTTGCACTAGAAAACCAACTAAAACCAGCTCTTAATCCTCTCTAAACTACGTAAACTAGAAATTCTAAGGATAGATTATCAATTTACTATTTAAGGGAGATGGATTTCTAACCTTAACAAAGAAGAATGATGAAAAGCTGATGGTTTTTACCTAAATCGCCACTGTTGAAGCCCCAAAACACTTTTTAGAAAAATAAATTATTTTTGAGAGTTTTTGGGATAAAACTACGATTATGTCACTATTGAGGCATCACTATAGTCACTATAGGAATCGTTGACCGTATTGACCAATAACTATAGCGAGAATTTTTCTGCTTTTGGACATGTTGCTATTGAAATATGCACACCTCTATAGCGACACGGATAAGGCAGAATATTTGAAGTTTTTCCACAGTCCCTTTTTTTTGGGACACACCTTAATTTCAAGATATCACAAATAATCCTTTTCATGTCACGATCAATTTAGGGAGTTCTACTTATCCGAATTTGATTTTGAAAAGTCCTACGGGTTCTTTATCATCTTAGCTAATTGGAAACCAAGACAAGAAGTACCACATTTGCCCAATCCAATCCTGGATTAATCTAGACCACACCTCGCTCAAATTTATCCAGAACTAGCCTAGCTGAAAATTACAACTTCAAATACAGAGAGAATCTTAGCTTGAATTTTTAAATGAGAGACTTACATGTAACAATGATAAGGGTCATTACAAAAAAACTAATTTACCTATCTTTCCAAATAATTAAATAAGAAAAATATGCTGAAATAAAAAAATAAGAGAGTACCTGTATCCTCAAACAAGTAAGGGTACTTATCCTGCATGTCTTTCTTGTCTTTCCAAGTCGCTTATTTAATCGAACGATATTTCTATTAAACCTTGACCGAATAAATTTTATTTATCCTCAACTTCTAAATATCATGATCTAGAATCACCACCGGCTCATCTTCATAAGCCAAATTCTTATCTAATAAAATCGAGTCCCACTTAATAATATAATCTTCATCTCTATGGTACATTTTGAGCTTGGACATATGAAATACCAAATAAACTACGAATAACTCTGGCGAAAATGCTAATCTATAAGAAACCAGACCCACATCCTCAAGAACCTCAAAGGGACCAATATATCGTGGGTAGAACTTACCCTTCTTACCGAACCTCATGACTCTCTTCATTGGAGATACTTTAAGCAACACCTGTTCATTAATCTTGAAAGCCATGTCTCTTACTTTATGATTTGTATACTCTTTCTCTTTCTTGAGTAGCCAACAACTTGGATTGAGTAAACCTTACCTCCTTTTGATCCTCCTTTACCAAGTCAGTACCTAAAGGTTTAACATATTTAGTCTCAAACCACCCAATAGGTGACCTACACCTCCTTTTATAGAGTGCCTTAAATGGTGTTACATCAATACTGGAGTGATAACTGAATAGGTCCTAGTGACCACCAAACTCAATCACATAAGTTCTCAATATGTCCTTTAACACCTATATCATCCTTTTCAATAGCCTATCGATTCAAGGGTGAAAGGCTATGCTAAAGGTGAACTTGTGAAATAATACTCTAGGCCATTTTATGCATTTTTACAGTCTTTCACCATTTAGAGTTTTTCTATAGTTTTCCCAAGTCATTTATGACTTGTTGGAGCTAAAAGTTCAATTACTGGACAATTCATTTAGTTTTTAGAGTTAATTCCCCATTTTGAAGTTTTTGTTGATAAAAATTGGCTACCGGGCATAAACTTCAAGTTAATAATATTGTATGCCAAATATGAAAGTTTCATCAGCTCCAGAACATCGATTTTAGGCTAGGAGGACCCTTGGTTCAGGTCCCAAGGCATTTGAGCTCATTTCGGGCTATTAGATGGATTTTGATAAAAAAGGCCTTTGGGTGTGGGGACCACATTTCATCCAAAAAACTCTGGATAGAAATTTTTATAGCTCCATTGAGTCTAAAATGTCAAATTTATTAAGGTATCTACATTCACAGAATTCAAAATGAATCTCGAGGGGTCGAAGAAATGTGGAAAAAATCACGTTTCACCTGGTGCATGGATTCAACTAGTGCAGCTGCTTACGCAGATATTTGGTTGCTTTAGTGGAAAAGTCGGGTTCCCACCAAGTCACTTTATCAGAGGTCGGTCGGGGAATGGTTCTCTTAAGCATCAATCGTTTAAGTGGTTGGATGGCCTCTTAAGCGACAACCACATGGGCATTTATTTCACCCTTCACCAATTTTCCTCTCATTTTCATCAATTCCCAAAATCCATTAAACCCTAGAGAGCTTAGAAAAATTAGGATATTGATCCTTGGGTGATCATAGGGTGTTGGTGAGCTCGGAAAAGTCATTTTCTCATCATAACCCTTGTAAGTTTTTGTCTAATTCTTGATTTAATTATACGATTTAGTCTTAAATACCTAGTTTATTTATGGGTTGATTTTGTTACTGTTTGAACTCAAAATTTATTTATTCTTAAGGGTAAATGATCCTTGACCATAGAGGGATGGGTTTAAGATTTCAAAATTATGACTCTACAAGCGAACCCCATGTGGGATTTTGACTCGATTTTGGATCCAAAGAATTAAAATGAAATATGGGTATAATTATTCTTATATTAATATATAGGTAACTATATTGAAAGCATGGCATCATGTAGAGGCTTCTCGGAAGGGAAAATCTTTAATTTATGGACTTTATCGGCCATTCTTCGGCATTCAGGTAGGCTAGGCTCAATCTCCTCATAGATTGAGCTTTATTATGGTATAGGTATGATATTATATTAGTATTGGATTGGAAAACAACAACTTAATTGTATATTTTATGGAGTTTGAGTTATTTAGCCAGTTAATGAGCTGTATTTTGATGGATTTGACCTAACTATAAATTCCTTGGGTTGAATTTCTACTTTAGGACTCAATGAGACTTATTTATCACCTTGTAGGGGGACTAAGAACCTTAGTCTATCATGGGATAGAAATTTCTTTAGAATGGACTTTTGAGGTTAGAAGCAACACCTCCGTCCCTTTTTCGGTTAACATTATAATTAGCTCCTTGTAGACCTTAGAGGCCTTCTTCCATCAACCTAGTTATATTTTTGAGCCCGAGGAGGATTTAGATATTTTTTGACTTTGACTAGACATATACCTTGGATTTACATAAAGATTGATTCGAGTCCGACAATTATGATATTAAGACCATTTTGAGTCCAACACCTATGATCCTAATTTTGGTTTGGGTCTAGTGATATGATACTATTTTTCGTTCAAGTCCGTAATTGATGAATTACTTATGATGATTAAGAAATCTTTTTGCGTCTGGTGTTTATGGTATGGGAGAATCCACGATTATGATTTTTGGGGTTTGGATACTTTGGGATTATTGTTGTTGGTACTTCTTCTTGGTTGCATCCGTTGAGCTTATGGGGCATCGTTTATATTATTTACTCTTGCAACCTTTTGGGATTATGGGGACCCAGTTAGGGTATAAGTAGTTACATTTTTTTTATATTATTTGCTTGGTTACTTATGTTCAGTATTTGGAGCATTATTCCAGGGTTGCCTTTTTTTTTGCTTGACCTTAGTTTATTATCTCGCATAATATTGTGCTTTATTAAGATTTAACTTAGTCAGTCGATGATGCCTACTAAGTATCCATTATTTTGATACTCATGCTACACTTCTGTATCTTTTTCTGATGCAGATCCAAGTAATAACTGTGGTTGCTAACGTCTGTTCTAGTACAGGTCAAAGTTTGGAGATAGGGTGAGCTTTTAGAGTCGGAGCTTACTTTCTATCCTTCTTTTATTTTGGATGGTCTTTCTGTTTGAGACTATTGTATATTTGATACTGCTAGTACTCTTATTATTTTGCTAAATGCTCTTGTATCGACATTACTAGGTCATGAGATACTTGTATTCTTTTTTTCATTTATCTCTACTTTTGATACTGTTCTTATGTTTTATTGCTTGAAATCTACTTACTTGCATAATTTTGATATCTACTCTACTTTCTACCAACTAGCCCATTACTTGTCATTTTGGGGTATGGTTTGGCTCACCTATTACCGAGTTAAAGAAGGTGCCATCACGACTCGTGAAATTGGGCCGTGACAAATTGGTATTAGAGCTAGGTTCATGGTATTGTTGGTACAAGAGCAAGTGTCTAGTAGAGACTAGCGGATCATAATAATGACATTTTTTTTTTATCTTTGAGAGGCTATAGGACATCCTTAGGAGATCTTCACTTCTTCATTCATTTTATGATACGAGTCTGAGTCAGTTTCTAAAATTTACTTTATTTTATTATTTTATATATAGCCAAGACGCGAGCTACTGCTACTGGAGATGAAGACCTCAAGTTCATAATTAGGGATCCTATTAGAGGTCTGGCCGACCTAAAGATCAGGAGCAAGCAAAAGTTGCGGTCCAAATAGGGAGACTTTACCAGATCCAATTCTTACTCCCATACCAGAGATTCCTCCACCCTAGCCAGTGGTGGGAAAAGGTATCTAAGGATCCACTAGGGTTTATCTTTCATAGCTACTCAGAGAAGATTTAGTTTAGTTGTTGGGTTTTGTTGGTAGTGAACCATCTAATGGCGCTTAGTCTGCAGATTAGAGTGGTACAGATGTAGGGGCGCATCATGTAGCAGTGGCCCCCAGAGTTAGAGATCCCTCCAGCATCAATAGTTGTTCAGTCAGTAGTCGCCAACCTGCTATGTCCATTAAGGAGCAGGAAATATTGGGCAGATTTTTTAGATTGACTCCGCCTAGATTTTCTGGGGTACTAGGTGAGAATGCATTCAAATTATTGACTGCTTATGAAGATAGGATCCATAATTTAGGCCTATATGAGACTCGTGAGGTTAAATACACTATTTTTAAGATGGACCTAGAAGCTAGAGATTATTGGAGTAGTTATCTTGATTCCATGCCAGCTAGATCTCTTTCTTTGACATGGACTCAGTTATCTAAGTTTTTCTTGGAGATGTATATGCCTCATAGCCTTAGAGATCATTTGGAAGATAAGTTCTTAAGATCAAAGCCATGTTCTATGACCATCCTGGAGTATGAGGCTCAGTTCTCTGAGTTAGCCAAACATGCTACAACTATCTTACCGACCGAGTATGAGTAGATTTAGTGTTTTGTTTGGGGACTAAGACTTTATCTTTGAATGTCTACTCGGAAAGCCTTTTATTGTGGTCTCTAATTATGCTTAGACCATATAGGAAATGCATAACGAGGCCCAAAGGGGTAACTATAAGAGATCCCATTACTAGGGTAGTTTCAGTGGGATCCAGAGCGGCTCACAGTTTAGAGGTAGTAGTTCTTAAGATAGGTACCCTCCATATTAGTCTTATCAGTATCAAGGTTAGTTTAATGGCCCTATTCATGCTTCACTTTAGATTACCGATGGAGGCCAACCCAGCTATAGTAATCATTCAGGCCAGAGCAGCGACCAGTCTTTGAGAGACGCACATTTTATTTTTTTTAGCCAAGGTGGCAACTTAGGGTCACTCGTATCTTCTAGGAACATGCATCCTCTGGGGCGTGTTATTATTATGGATCCCTTGGCCATTATTTTAAAAAGTGTCCTCAGCATAGAATAATTATACTTGCAGCGTAGAGTGTTCCATCGATTAGGGAAGTGTTGTCTCCAGCCATAAATAGTATGCAGGAACGTCAGGATGGTCCCCAGGGTTCTCACGGAGGTCCTTAGGTAGTTAAGGTAGGCGGTTGATCAGGTAGCCAGGATGGTGGCAGCAAGGTTATTTATATGCTATGCTTTGTATGTTGGAGATAGAGCCTCCAAACACTGCTATTACAGATATGATCTTAGTGTGCCATAAGTTGAATTTTACTTTATTTAATCTAGAATTCACTTATTCATATGTGTCTACTTATTGTGCACCACAGTTAGAGTTGTATTGGGAGTCTTTATCTGTTCTATTATGTGTATCTACTCCCGTGGGTGATTTTTTAGTAGAGGATTGGGTTTATAGACCATGTATTATGATTTTTTAAGAGTTTAATACCCAAATTGATCTTATTGTGTTTGATATGGTGGAATTTTATATGATTTTGGGCATGTATTGGTTATCCCCCTATCATGTGGTCTTGGATTATTTTGCCAAGACTGTTATCATAGCCTTGCCCGGCATATCCCTAGTCTTGTGGCTAGAATTTATTAGCCACATGCCAATGGGGATTATTTCTTATGTATGAGCTAGGAGACTTATTTGAGGTATTGCGAGTGCTATCTAGCTTATATTTGTAATATTAGTATGGAGACCCTTCGCTTGATTCTGTTTCTATAGTTTGTGATATTTTTGATATCTTTTCTATCGATCTACCTGGCCTTTATCCTAAGCATGATGTTGAGTTTATTATTGATCTGGGGCCGGGAACCCAATCTATTTTTATGACATCTTATCGTGTGGTTTCTACTGAGCTTAAGAAGATGAATTCACAGCTTTATGATCTTCTGGGTAAGGATTTTATTTAAGATGAGTATGTCATCTTAGGGTGTTTCTGTGTTATTCATGAAGAAAAAAGATAGTTTTATATGTATGTGCATTGATTACAAATAACTTAATAAGGTGATAGTGAAGAATAGGTATCCTATGCCTTATATTGATAACTTATTTGACCAGCTTTAGGGAGTGGTGGTGTTCTCTAAGATTGACTTGAGATCCAGTTATTATCAGTTGAGAACTCAGGATGAGGACATTCCAAAGACAATCTTCAGGACATTCTATGACCATTATGAGTTGCTAGTGATGTCTTTTGGATTGACCAATGCCTCAATCGCATTCATGGATTTGATGATCCTCGTGTTCAAACCTTATTTAAACTCCTTCACTATTATGTTCATTAATGTCATTCTTGTGTATTTGAGGAGTAGGGAAGAGCTTGATTGGCATTTGAGGATTGTGCTCCATACTTTGAGAGATCATAGTTTTTTTTTTTAAATTCTTAAACTATGAGTTCTGGATCAAGTTTGTTACATTCCTAGGACATGTGGTGTCTTAGGATAGGATTATGGTGGATCCAATAAAGATTGAGTTTATTTGTGATTGGGATAGGCCTACATCTCTGACTGAGATTCATATTTTTATTAGTTTTGTAGGTTAGTACAGACGGTTTGCTGAGGGTTTTGCTATTATTGCAGTGCTGATGACTAAATTGACCAAGAAAAAAGTCCCTTTCTAGTGGTCTAAGGAGTGTGAGTTAAGCTTTTGAAAGCTCAAGGATTTTCTTACTTCAACTCCTATATAAAATCTTTCTATCGTGAATGAGGGGTTTATCATATATTGTGATACTTTTGGTGTTGTTTTGGGTTTTGTTATGATATAGTGGGGCCGAGTTATCATTTATGCATCAAGGCAACTGATGGTTCATAAGCGTAACTAACCCACTCATAATTTGGAGTTGGCATTTGGGTCATTGTAGATTATTGACAAAATTAACATATTTTTTTTCCTATTCAGATGTATTTCAGTGCTGAGAGATTCACCTGTATCTATGTTCATGAGATAGTTTGCCAGCATGGAGTACATATATCTATTATTTTAGACAAAGGCTCAGTATTTAGTTCTACCTTTTGGAGGACTTTTTAGGAGGAATTTGGTACTCAGGTAGACCTTAGCATTTATTTTCACCCACAAACCGACATGCATTCGGAGCGGACTATTTAGGTTCTTGAGAATATGCTTTGGGCTTGTGTTATGGACTTTGGAGATTAGTGGGAGCAACACTTAATATCGATGGAGTTCTCATATAATAATATCTACCATCCGAGCATTGAGATGGCACCATTTAAAGCATTGTATAGTAGGCATTGTCTTTGTCTTATAGGGTAGTTTGAGACCTTTAAGGTTAGGTCCCTATGGTACTGACTTACTTTGGGAGTCGTTGTATAGAGGTCGAGTGATTCAGGATGGGCCGAAGGCAACTCAGAGTTGGAAAAAGGCTTTTGTAGATCATATATTTCGTGCCTTGATGTTTAAAGTTGGGGATCGAGTGTTCCTTCAAGTATCGCCCATGAAGAGTGTGATGAGATTCTAGAGGAAAGACAAGCTCCGCCTCATATATACATAGCCTTTGAGATACTTCACACAGTTGGAGAGGTGGCTTATGAGCTAGCCTTGCCCCTAAATTTTGCCACTATTCATCTAATTTTTCATGTTTCTATACTCTATTATTATATCCCGATGAGTCATATGTGCTTTGGTAGAATTCAGTTCAATTGGATGAGAGAATGACTTTTGTAGATGAGTCAGTTCGCATATTAGTCAAGAATGTCGGACGATTGCACTCAAGGGGGATTCCAGTGGTTAAGGTTCAGTGGATACCTTACTTAGTAGAGAAGACTACTAGAAGACTAAGAGTGAGATGCAAGCCCAATATCCCCACCTATTCGAGCCTTTAGGTACATCTTAATCCTTTAATTTTTTAGAAAAAAGTCATTTTAGTAGTGGTTATTATAATAACCCTCCATGTGATTTTCTATATTTTCACTCTCTTTCTCCGTTTAGAGCTTTCCTATAGCTGCCCTAAGTTATTTATGACTTGTTGTAGCTGACAGTTCAATAATCAGCAGTTCAGTTGTTTTTTAGAGCCAATTCTTTATTTTGAAATTTTCACTAATAAGGATTGGCTATTGGGGATAAACTCTAGGTTAACAATCTTCTATACAAATTATGACATTTCTACCAGCTTCGGAACACCAATTTTAGGCTAGAGGGACCTTTGGTTCGGGTCCCAAGGCTTCCAGACTCATTTTGGGCTATTGAGTGGATTTTGATAAAAAAATCCTTTGGGTGTGGGCCCATATTTTATCAAAACAACCCCGAATGAAAATTTTGATGGTTCCGTTGAGTCTGGAATGCCAATTTGAAAAGATGGCATTGTTCATGTATGTTCACCAGATTCTAAATGAATCACGAAGGGTTTTTGGAAAATTGGCAAAAACTAAGTTTCAGTTGGTATAACTGCTTAAGCAGTGGTCGCATAAGCGGGCAAGCTGGGTTCCTACCCAGTCGCTTTAGAAGAGGCTCGACCGCTTTAGTGGATGAAACTTGGTATTGTCCTCTTTAGTGGAGGTCAGTCGGGGCATGAGCAGCTTAAGCGACCATATGCCGCTTAAGTGACAATCGCTTAAGTGATTGGATGACCGCTTAAGGGATAAATGCAGGGGAATTTATTTCATCCTTCACCCATTTTTCTCTCTTTTCCTTCAAGTCCCCAAAGCCATTAAACCTTAGAGAGCTTAAAAAATTAGGAGATTGATCCTTGGGTGATCGTGGAGGGGGGGTTGGTGTGCTAGGGAAAGTCATTTTCTCATTGTAATCGTTATAAGTTTCTGTCCAATTCTTGATTTTAGACTCCAATTTAGTCTTAAATTCCTAGTTTTTTGATAGGTTGATTGTATTTCCATTTGATCTCAAAATTTACATATTCTCGAGGGTAAATTATCTTTGACCATTGAAGGGTGTGTTGACAATTTCAATATTGTGATTTTGCAAGCAAACCCTCTATGGAATTTTGGCTCAATTTGGACCCAAAGCATTAAAATGCAATATGGGTATCAATATTATCATATTAATGTATAGATCACTATTTTGATAGTGTGGCATCGTGCAGAGGCTTCTCAGAATGGAAAATCTCTAATTAGCAAATATTATTGGGCATTTTTCGATGTCTAGGTAGGCTTGTCTTACTCTCCTCATAGATTGAGCTTATTATGGCATTGGTATGATATTATGCTATTCTTGGGTCAGAAAACTACAACTTGATTGTATATTCAGACAAACTTGAGTTATTTAGCCGGTTAGTAAGCCGTATTTAGGTGGATTTGACCTAACTATCTGTTCCTTGGGTTGAATTTCTACCTTAGGACTCAATAAGAATTATTTAGCTCCTTGTAGCGGTACTTGGAACCTTAGTCTAACTTGGGATAGAAATTTCTTTAGAATGAACTTTTGGGGTTAGAAGTGAACCACCCTGGTCCTCTTTAGGTCAATATTATAATTAGCTCCTTGTAGACCTAAGAGTCTATCTTCCGTCATCTTAGTTATATTCTTAAGCCCAAGGAAGATTTAGACATTTTTTGACTTTCACCAGACTTGTACCTTGGATTTATTTAAAGATCGATTTGAGTCTGACAATTATGATACTAAGACCAATTTGAGTCCGACACCTATGATACTAATTTTGATTCGAGTCCGACAGTGATGAGTTACTTATGATGATTAAGGAATCGATTCGAGTTTGGTGTTTATTGTATGGGCGGATCTACGATTATGGTTTTGAGATCTTGATACTTTGGGATTATTATTGTCGATATTACTTCTTGGTTGCATCCATCGGGCTTGTGGGAGCTCGATTGGATTATTTACTCTTGTTCGCACTTTCTGTACTAATGGGGCCTAGTTAGGCTATAGTTAGTTACATTTTTTTTGACATTATTTACTCAGTTACTTATTTTCAGTATTTAAAGCACTATTCTAGTGTTTTCTTTTTTTTTTCTTGATCTTAGTTTAATATCTCGCATCTTATTGTCCTTTATTATGACTTAGCTCAGTCGATCGATGATGCATACTGAGTACCCATTATTTTGGTACTCATGCTACACTTCTACATCTTTTTTTGATGTATATATGACTACTATCTATCACCGCCGACATATGTGCTCGTGCAAGTCAAAGTTCGGAGATTGGGTGAGCTTTTGAAGCTGGAGCTGACTTTCTCTCCTTCTTTTATTTTGGATGGTCTTTCTATTCGAGACTATTGTCTATTTGCTACAATTAGTACTCTTATTCTTTTACTGGAGTTTCTTATACCGACCTTACTAGGTCATGGAATACTTTTACTCTTTTTCTTATTTATCTCTAGTTGTGATATCGTTCTTATGTTATATTGTTTGTAATCTAATTACTTGTGTATTTTTGGTATCTACTATGCTTTCTACCAACTAGCCCATTACTTTTCATTCCAGGCTACAGTTTGGGTTACCTACTGGTGGGTTAAAGTAGATTCCATTATGACTCATGAAATTGGGTCATGACAACTTAGTGCCCAACTCCCCGTGCAGCGTATCCCAAAATTTAGAAGTAGATTTCGCATCTCTATCAGAAATAATAATAAGGGGCACCCCATGAAGCCTCACTAAATCCTTGATATTGATTTTGGCCTATAATGTCTATAATGAGTTGTAGTCTATAATGTCTTGAGCCTCTGAAAGCTCTCCTCACAATCATTCGACCTAATAAAAGGAACTTCTTTTTGAGTTAACCTTGTTAAGTGCATTTCTATGGATGCAAAGTGCTTGGAAAACCTGCGGTAGTAGATGGCACAACCCACGAAACTCCTTAGTTCGGTCAATGAGCTAGGCTTAGCCCAACTCTTAATTGCCTCAATCTTCTGGGGATCCACCATCACACCCTTTTTTGAAACAACATGCCCAAGAAAGCAATAAAAGACAACCAAATTTCACATTTTGAAAACTTAGCATACGACTACTTCTCTTTTAAAATCCTCATCACTATGCAAATATGACATGTATGCTCCTCCTTACATTTGGAGTAAACTAAAATTTCATTAATAAACACAATAACAAATGAATTCAAAAATGACTTAAAGATATAATTTATCAAGCTCATAATAGTTGTCGGTGCATTGGTCAACCCAAAGGGCATCACCAGAAACTTGTAATGGTCGTACCGAGGTCTAAATGCTATCTTTGGTATATCCTCCAGCCTAACTTTTAGTTGATGATAACCTGATCGCAAGTTAATTTTTGAAAATATCATCGCGCGCTATAACTGGTCAAATAGATCACCTATGCGAGGCAAAGGATATTTATTCCTGATGGTAACTTTATTCAACTTCTATAATTAATATACATCCTCATGCTACCATTTTTTTTCATAATATATAGGACCGAAGCACTCCAAGGTGAATCACTTAGATGAATAAATCCCTTGTTGAGTAGTTTCTGCAATTGAGTTTTTAGTTCTCTCAACTTTACTAGAGCTATTTAATAGGAAGGAATAGAAATCGGGTATGTCTGGCTCTAAATCAGTGAAAAAAATCAATATCCCTATCTGGAGGCATACCTGATAAATTTGAAGAAATCACTTTCGAAATTTCACAAGCCACTAGAACCGACTCTATCAAAGGAGACCCATTACTCCCATCCCAAAGTTGAGCTAAAAATGTTGAACGCCCTTTCCCCGCTAACTCCCTCGCCGGGATAAATGATATAATTTTCACCGATTTACCCTTATACACTCCTCTCACTCTAGTTTATCCATCCCATGCATAAATAGGGTCATAGTCTTAGCATTATGGTTTAAGACAACATGATAGAGAGATAACCAGGCATACCCAAAACTACATCAAAGTCCAATATATCAAGAATAATCATATCTACCCTAGTCTGGAAACCCACAAATAGCACAAAACAAGAACGATAAACATGAGTTACTACCACAAACTCACCAACTAGAGTTGACACATATACCAGATAGTTATGTACATTAAAAACCAAATTCAAACCCATAGAAAACTTGACAGATAGATAAGAATAGGTATACCACGAATCAAATAGAACATAATCCATCCGGTCATGAAATAAAATGGTACCTGTGATAACTGCATCAAAAGCCTCGACATCGATTTTCCTTGGGAATGCATAACAGTAAACCTATTTATCAATATGATCTAACTCTTTTCTTGGTTGCGTTCATCCCTCTATATTATGATTTTCTCGACAACCCTGACCACTTTGCTAACTCCTCTATCCATTCTGTGGATGCCCTATGTCATTACCTCCTCCCCCTCTACCCTCCAGAACTATAGCCTAATTTTGCTGCTGAATCTGACTACCTAACTACCTCAATAAATACTCCCTCTTAAAATAACTAACAATACCATGATAATAACACCCATACTCGAGAGAAGGGTAAATGATAGAATAGTAAAATGCCCATTGGCTCCTCATAACCTGCGATTGAAAAGAGGTCGTAGCAGAACTCACAGTAGAAGCTGTCAATACTGACTAAATAGGGAAGGTTGGGTAGGAATACTGACTAGGGCCCTTGGAGTAGGATCCACTGAGCTCCCAATATTACTAGCTTCGTAATTGACATCTTAGCTTGACCCACTGGCGTGACCCCTTCCAATTTATTCACATAATTCAAAATCTCATTAAACATTTTTCTTGCAGAAGTCATATGAACAGAAAAAATCCAAAACTCATAATTGAAACCTTTGATGAAAAGTTTAACCATCGCCTCTTCAGTAGTCAATAGGTGAGTCGTATAGAAAGATAAGAAATGGAACTTAGCTTTATAGGCTACAACTGACATAAAACTCTATATCAAAGAAAAAAACTTATCCCTTTTTTTTTATCATGGAGGGCTCGAGGCACATACTTTTCTCAGAATAAAGCATGAAACTGTTCCCAAGTTAACAGAGGTAAGGTTGATGCTTGACATTTAATATATTCCCTCTACCATTATTTTAAATCCTTCCCCAACAAAAAGGTCACAAACTCCTCCTGATGCTACTGCACAATGATCTTCTTATGTAACTGCTCATAACAATCAATAATGAACTCAAAATCATCCTCAGAATTAGTACCCTGGAATAATAAAGGTTTTATCTTCAGAAACTTTGTTAACAACTCATGTTCATCACTAGCCATCACAGAACCCAGTGTTGGATGAGGGAAAACTTCTATCCCTAAAGTGTAACGCCCCGAGTCTATACCCCGAACGCTACATGACGCTAACAATCCTGAAGGATCACTAGCTAACCTATGACTAGTACTTGCTATGAGCACTGAATAATAAAGAAGTTGTAATAACAAAATAAGAAAGTAAATATGGAACCTTCCATAAGGTTCAAATCTGAAAACACTACTGTACACGAAAAATTGAATACTGGAAAACAACTGTATGAAAACACTATAGTTTGATAAGCCTCTAAACTGTTTGAAATATGAAGTTGATGGGACAAGTCCACAACTAACTCCGACTGACTGCTGAAATAACTGAAATGCTAAAAATAATTATGTCCTCGAAATATGAGGACTCACCACTACGTTGTCTGCTGAGAAGCTGTACTACTGAAGATGTTCTGGGGCCCATGCGTCTGAACCTATGATATAAGACATCATAGCGCAAAAAGTATGCGTCAGTACTTTAAATGTACTGGTATGCTCAGTAAGGTAGGCTGAAATGCATGGGGTCATGATGCATGAACAATACTAACTGAATAACATGGATATGACTAAATGGAAGCGCAGACATGAATAAGTAGACTGTAACTGAAATTATGATGATACCGGATACCGAGTCTGAATTCTAATTTACTGATACTGTATTACTGACTATCTGGATGACCGTATCTGACAGTCCCGAAGTCTGTAGAACTATACTGAGTTCTAATCTGAGACTAAATCTAAAATTGAGACTGTGAGAGGTAATCATCTAACCGACATGCCTCTTTTCTATATAGATTTTGGGGTCTGTCACGTTTTTTTTTTGTCCGAAGATGATCAATTCGAAGGTCGAAGGGTTTTTCCAATTAAAGTAACAGATTTGAATATGGATTAATTTATTTCCAGAGTCGCCACTTAGAATCGAGTTATGGTGTTTCAAGTCACCTTTTTGAATCCCTAATCAAAAGGAAATGACTCTTATTTGGTCTGCGAAAACAGAAAATTGGGTAAAGAATTCTGTTGACCGAGGGAAAGGTGTGAGGCACCCCTCGAGTCCCGTGGTTCTAACACGGTCGCTTTATCAACTTATACTAACTTAACTATTTTGATATATTATCTTAAGGCCTAATTTCGCTCATATTTTAATGTCTAATAGTTCTCTATAACTCGTGTATTAAATCGATGAAAATTAATTTTGAAAAATATTTGCCAAGGTGCATTATTGCATCCTTGGAATTTTAAATGTCTCAGAAAGATGCGTACGCCACATTCTTAATTGAAACGAATGTTTTAACGTGCCTAAAAATCTGCCTAGCGTTAAAGGCATTTGTTCGTCTTTTATAAACTCAAAACAATTTTATATTATCCATTTTTATTCTTTTTCTCACTTTATTTTGCAACGAATTTTGGATTATTCCACAACTCGTCTCGCTCCCTTACAAATGAGTTTTTCCTCTCTTTTCAGTTTATCAATTATGATTTATATATTTTTAAATCTTTTAAAGCGAAATGGATTAATCCTACTCTTGCGAACAAATTATTAATATATAAAATTAATAAAACTACTTAAAAGCCAAATTAACATAATTCATAACAAAGTTAATTAATAAAACTACTTTTAACAAAATCATCACAATGAAGTTAATAAGACAAGAAAAGAAAGCGAAAAGAAAGAAAGAAAAAAATTTACCTAACAAATGTAAAACTGTTATCCACTTATTTTTCTAATTTTTCTTTATCTTTTTTTGTTTCACGTTTTCTCTAAGCTTTGTTTTATCTTTATCTTTTTTCATTTTTGTCATCTGTCCACTTTTTTTTTTCTCTATTTTGTTTCTAACTTTGTACGTGCATGGGAACTTAGTGTGCATGCGCCTATCTATTTTAATCCCTTTTTAATTACACTATAAAACTTTCATAATTAATTAAAAATAAAAAAAATAAATATTGATAAAATAATATATTGGCATTTTTAAAAAAGAAAAACGTTACACTTTTTATCATTCAAGAATTTTAATGTTTATAATTAACGAAATGATTCACGAAGAACAGTAAGCAAACAAGTCACAACATAACAATTGACAATCACTGACAAACTAATTAAGATAACATTTTTTCTTGATTCAATACAATAAATAAATTACCAATAAAAACATAAAACAAAAAAAAAACTCTACATAAATATTAAACTTTACACCTTAAATTATGAAATTATTAAAATAACTTTGATCATTATGTGATTCATAATAAAACTTACAAAATAAATAGAAAGGATCTCAAGTAGAGCCTGTGTGATAAGTTAACCAAAGATGAAAATCAAAATGTCGTCACCGGAAAATTCGAACGGAATCCGAACTCGAATTGCCAAACCTAAAGAACTTCTCTTGCTTTCTTTTTTTTTTTTAATGATTTTCGAATTTTTCTCTAAAAATTTTCTAACTCTTTTTTTTTTTTCCCTCACTGTGTCTTTTTTTTCTTCTTCTTACTTTCACTTTTCTTTTTAAAAAAAACTTTTTTGCTTGTTTTTTTCTCTTCTCCGTATTTTTTAATACTTCCTCAATTTTCTCCTTCTTGTTGTCTCCACCCTCTTTTTTTTTTTTTTTTTTTGTTTTTGTCCTGTGTTTCTTGTGTTGTTTGTGTGTGTAATATAGTGTGTAGGATTGGGAAGTTGAGGGAGTTGGAGGAAAAGGTGGGAGTGGTTGGGGTAGATTAGGATAAGATAGAATTTTCAAATTTTAAAACTTTTTTTTTTTTTTCATTTTTTTTAAAGAAGACAATAATAATAACAAATAAAATAACAATGATAATAAAAATAATATAGTAACAACTAATTAATTTTTATAATTAAAATAATACAATAAAAGTTTAAAGATAGTTAAAAATAAATATAATTAAGATAGTACTAAAACTACTGACTTATTTGTTTAAAATTTAAAAAGAAAAATATTTTTTTAAAAAAAAAAAAGAATTTTGTATTATTTTTAAAAAACTTAGAATAAAATAAAATAAAACATCTCAAAAATTAACTTTATTTTTTAACTAAAAATTTATTAAAATAAAATAAGAATTTAAATAATATTAGATCAAATATAAATATCTAATATCGAAAAATATATATATTAAATTCGGCGAGGGTAAAAAATTACGTGTCTACAGGGTCCAACTTGTAAGCCCAGTTAGAAGGGTGCCAGTATCGTGTCACGGGTAAAGACAACTGAAGAGATACCCTCATCTGGCAGGTACCCTAATGAGAATGGTGGAACCCTCAACTGACAGGTTAAAACACCTCATTAACCCTCAACTGGCAGGTTTGATGTCTCAATCTATGCTAGCTACGTAGTTCTGAAACGCAAGGATTGCTTCTAAGAATCACACCCTCTACTGGCAGGTGAGTCCCCATCCTTGGGTTCACTCGGTGCTGAATCCTACTCTCAACTGAATAGATACTAAACTGATTTTCTAGTTCATACTAGGCTTGACTGAACTGTTACTGAACTGGACTGGATTAGTACTGAGTTTACTGAGTTTTCCTGGATTTTAGAACTGACTAAAAGTACCACTGATAGTGACCTGACTGAGACTATTCTGTAACTGACACTGGCTCTAGGTATACAACTAAATTGTCGGGTATTAAATACCCCCTGGACTCGATAGCGTAAAGAGTAAAGCGTAACATAAATCTTGAAGGCACGACAATGGCCATATGTTCATAATCCACTTTCTAAGGCATTTCATCAAACACTTGTAAATCTTGAACTTGTACATGTAAAGGGATGCATGCTATCATATCATAAGTACACTAACAATTCACATAGGCATTTCAACAAACACCTTCAAGGCATAGCTTTAACATGGGAGTCCTTTAGACATGTAGTTCCTTCATAAGTTCATAATTAGGATAAAAAATGGATCAAATTGCATAATTACTTCACTTAGGCATTTTTGGCAAACACATGGGAGGCATCACATTATACTTGGGCATGAATAATAATTCAATACATCATGGCTTCATTAATCACTTCAATTTGAGGGATTTCAACCCACATGCTAACATAAATTCTTGAAATTCATTAAAGACATCATCTTGGAAATCACACAACAAGATTAACATGAATACAAACAACCCACAACAAGAAAATCATGATTTAAGATTTTAAAAAGAGTTTCTTGAACTCCAAGGACGAAAGGGCCCTTGGATAAACACTTCACATACCTTTATGCCTGTTTTTGAGAAGATTGATGGTAGAATTCTTAAGATCTGAATCTTGAATTGAAAACCCTAATGCTTGTTTTTGAGAGAGTTTGAGAGAAAGAATGAGATTTTTGCCCTATAGGCTGATTAATTTTGTGTTAAGGCTGAATAAAGTGGGGAAAATGACCCATTTTCCCCCCACAAACCGTATTAAAATAATGCTGAACAGGGCTGCCCTCGCGTCGTGACCCCTGATTGGGTCAAGTAGCCATCTCGATGCGAACCCTACTCGGGTCAAGTAGCCATCGCGGCGCGACCCTTACTTGGGTTGACTGGCCCTCGCAACGCGGGGCTGTCGTGACCCTTCACTGTTTTGGGCATCCAAACTCGCCCTTACGCTAGTCTGAAAAATCCGAAACTTGCCTGGGATGACCTACAAGTGACCCTAATCATGAATCAATTTAAAAATCGACTAACTAAGGCCGTAAAGGTCGGAAATAAAATTCTTCAAATTTGAAAGGCTAAAATGATTCTAAGTCTTGATACTTAGCTAAAATTTTCTAAGTCTGGGACCCCATAGTAGGCTTTAAAGGACTGAGTCAAGCTTAGAATTTTACGGGAGCTTACATAAAGCCTCAACCATTCTAGGAGCCATAGCAACAGTAGGATAAACACCTATAGCCTGAACGGCCAGTACAGTAGTCCTAGTTCGAGCCAGTCTACTCAGAATAGCCAACACTTGCCGAATTACCTCTACAGACATGGGGATAAGACTGCACCTCCAACTAGTGCCTTCGCTTCCTGCTCCATCTCTGCTCCTCTGCTGCTACCATTTCCTCCATATGATCTTGAGGTGGGGGAGGTGATACTGACCTTTCACGAGCTTGGCCAGCAGCTTCTTGAGCTCCACACCTGCGGGTGCAGCTCTTTCCCTTTCTCTCATACCCTTCCTCATCCCTTTGCCCTCAGTGTTGGCTCCACAGCTGGAGCTGCCAGTGCAGAGGGCGCTGCTCGTATTCCGTTCGACCTAGTAGTCACCATCTGCGAACAAAAGAGTGAAACTAAAAAAACTTTAAATAAGTTATTTGGAGAATCATGGAGAGACGGTGTTGGGCTGGTGTGGCGGGTTGGTTTCTGCAAAAGATGAAGTCTTCAGTGTGTTGGATAAGACAACCGAAGGTGTGGGGGGGGGGGGGGAGGGTTGCTGAAAATATAATCTTTTAAGTATTCTTGTAATTATGTGGGAAAAAATGCATTTGTTATCAATTCAGTGGTAGGGTTTAAAAAATATGTATTTTTATTAATTTTTTGATGAAAATTAGTTTTTCCTTATAATATATTTTAAATTATTATTTACACTCAAATGCCACATGTTTTCTTTTAATTAGTCATTATGTGATGTCATTCATAAGTGTATTACACTCTCGTTATAATTTTTGTTGATTGTTGAAAAGGTATCAAAATAATCTAGCAAGTCACTAGTTAAAGTGTTTAAAATAAACAATAACTAGTTAAGGTGTCAAAATAATAGTTCATGCCAAGTTTAAATGGCTGACAATGTGTTTGGCGCAAAATTAAGTGATTTTCTAATACTTCTTGGGCATAAATTAAGTATTGTATGTTTCCAAGAGTAGTTTGGCCCTTCAAGTTGAAATTGTGATGTACATGAAAGTGATATAGTGAACCTCGTAGCTGCAAAGAGAGCATCCTAATTAAGCTAGTGTTTGGCCATATATTCTCAAACATTTTTCGAAAATCAGATTTAAGCAGCTTGGACGTTTGTTCCTCTGGAAAGAAAATATCTTTAATAATGTTTAGCCGTTTCTTGCAAATTTTATTTTAGTTATATGAAACCCTTTTACAAAAGCAGTTCCAAATTTTAAAAAGCTGTAGATAAATAATAGAAAAATAATTGTTGAGTTACATTCTTCTATTTGAATTGTAAGTGATTATTAGAGATCTGTCAATAAGCTATATTAAACTGTAGCCAAAAAGAAATTATATCTTGATTTTGTAACATCTTTTAATTTTCTGGAGTTTTTGGTACAATAATAGTCAAAATGCACTACTCGGTAAATTGTAAATTCATGTAATTGATCAGAATATTATGACCTTGATGACTGTTAGTCTAAAGGTCTAATATAGTACTTTTCTTCCAATTAATTAATTCCTATATGAATTAGGCAGCTTTGATAATTGACTATTCCTTCGTTAGTACAAAAGAAACAAAGAAAGAAATATTCGATTGCGTTTGTATAGCAACTTATATCGAAAAGAAAAATAAATAAAGAGCTTAAGAAAGTAGGGAATTGTTAAAAAGGAAAAGAGAGCAAATTTTGCCTATTTCTTGTACTACGAATTAAGTGTTTATAATTAGTGATATTACAACGCACAAGGAAAATAATTTTTTTATACATATACAATCCCTTTTGTCGGTGATGACAATGAAATTGAACGAAAGAGCATTATGAAATGAAAAAAAAATAAAAGCTAATTTAATTTCTTCTTTTTTTTCCAACAAACTTTTTCCTTGAATATAAAAGGGCAACCCGGTGCACTAAAGCACACAATGATATTACCTCCAGATAAGTCTACGGATAAATTAATTTGAGGATTGTTAGTTTGAACGTCTATTTATAATATACTCCTTTCAGTTTCAATAATTATCCTAACAAATAATTCAGTAGAAATGTCACATATTGCAAACAAAATTAGAATGTAGGTAAACTTACATATTTATAATTTTTTTGAGTTTAAATTAATAGTCAGCTTTGATAGTTGACTATTAATTACTTCGTTAGTGAAAAACAAAACGAGGAAAGAAATATTCGATGGCATTTGTATAACAACTAATTATATCGAAAAGGAAAAATAAAGTAAAAGAGAGAAAATATCAATAAAAATTAAATGTGGAACTTGGTCCATAAGATCAATAGTCATTTTCCAACAAATTCAAGAAGAAAAAAAAAGTTAATTTTAGAAAATACTTTCGTTTGACTTTTGCCAATTTCTTCTGATGAAAAATTAAGTGTTCTTAACTAGTGCTATTACAACACACAAGGAAAATAAATTTTTTATATGCATTTCCTTTTGTCGGTCATGGCAAGGAAAATCAAAGTAAGAGCATTATGAAGATGGAGAAAATAAAGGCTGCTTTAATTTTTTTTTTTTCTATTTCAATAAGCTTTTTCCTTAAATATATAGCATAAAATTATCATAAAGTACCTAATGAAAGTAACTCCTACTTTATCAATAAAATAATGACCTTGTTCTGTCCTTATGATCGATATGCATTTTGTATTTTTACAAACTGCTGCTACAAAAATATAAATACATACAAATACATATGCTACAGAATATAATTTTAATAAAAGTGTTGCTATTTTTTGTAATTTAATACTTAAGTATGCTACTTTATGTATTTTTTCCATAATTTTGAATGATTGTTAGTTTGAACGTCTATTTCTTATTCTTCCCTTTCAGTTCAAATTAATTATCCTGCCAAATATCACGCTACACTAGAAATGCAATGTATTCTGTCTTGATCTCACCTTCAACTGTCATCTTCTTTTTTTCTTCTTTTTTCTTCTTAAAAAATAAGTTTGAAAGGGTCAAAAGCTCTCTTAAATTATGTGAAATTAAAAAAAAAAAAATGTCAGCCTAATGTTACTTACTTGATTGAACACCTTATTAACCCTCAACTGACACTTATAAATATACTATATACAAATTAACATAGAAATATTCAATTGCTTTTGTGTAGCAACTTGTATCGAAAACAAAAAAAATAAGGAGAATATATAAGACTTTTCTCTCTCAATGTAGGATAGAATGATGGCTAACCTACTGTCACGATCCAAAACGGGGTCATCTTGGCATTTGTCGCGATCCGATCTCGACAAGTAAGTCAATCACCAAACAGTACAGAAAACCCAACAAGAATGAAAATAGTAAGACAAGACTTTTAGAACGAAGTCAGGCCAATCACAGAATAGTAATAAAATGGAAATCTGAAGAAGTAACATAAACCACCCAAAATCTGGTGTCATAATGTAAGGAAATCTAAGTACGAATCTGAAATTGAAAATTCAAAAAAATCTATTCCTGGTCCAAATTAAATAAAGACATAAGTTAAGATAGGATGAGATTTGGAATCCACCCTAAACACTAGAACGGTCTAGCACCTCAAATACCCCAATCAACAACACGATCTCAACCTAAATGTGTCGTACTCGTGCTAGGATCTGCACCAAAAGGGCACAACAACGATGAGTATGGTTCATTTATACTCAATAGGCAGCATAGACAGACTTAGTAAAGCAAAAAATAATATAAGTAAAACAACACTATGATCACGTCACCTGCAAACAAAGAAGTCTCAAATAATGGCTCACACCGTCTCCACTAACAGTTCTAATAAATATACATAGAGACGAAAACAACACAGATAATTATGAAGAATATACTGAAACTAAATACAAATCAAGGAAACTAAAGAAATCATGAAAGATGCATACACAAATGTAATGCATTGCAATGTGGATGGGATGAATGGTGAAAGTCATCGCATGACTTTCCGTATACACCCACCGAGCTCACAATTTTCAGGTAGGATCCATGGGGGGTTTGAAACCCATATACTATACCTCATATCTCAATCTTATCCCACCTCTTTGGATTGTGTTCATGAAAAGGGTTTTTTTGTAAAAGTTTTTCATTTTATTTCAAAAATAGTATTCCACAATGGTACCAGTATCTCATAGATGTATATGTGTGAAAGGAGGATGTAATGCTCACTATCAATTAATATGAAAATATCCAATCCATCCAACACGAATACATACATACATACACACATATATATACATGCATACATACATATGTGTGTGCGCGCGCTCGTGTATGTCCACAATTTATTATTATCAACTCTCCTTAGGCACCATCAGAATAAATATGTATGTAAGACATTATTTATATTGTATCAACCCCTAACTCAGGTATTTCTATCATGAAAAAGGAATCCAATGCTCAAGTAAGACCTATATTAATCATTTAAGCCCTCGCACAAACACTAGAATAAAGACATTTAAATGCATAGATAAGGTCAATGATAACAATAAAACTCCTACATGGGCAACACACAATATCAGATATCAAAAGTCAATAACAACAGAATATAAGCCCCCATGCGGACACACAACAGTAAAAATATTCTCAAAGTATAAACCCGATAGTTATTTTTCCCAATCCATAATATGCTTTATTTATATCTTAACTACCCAACTCAATCTGAAATAAGTTAAGCCATAACTTACCTCAAAACAATAAAATCTCGGCTTAAAGTACTTCAATACGAAGCTTTTCCCTTACGAATGACCTCAAAATCAACTACAACATTCAAATATAATATCTACATGTTAAAAGAAGGTTAATGATACCATATAGACCATACTTGTCTGGATTTCAAAAAATGAGTACTAAAATAACATGGGTATAACTAAAATTTTATTTTAGAAATATATTCCCAAGATTAAAGGAGTCTACAATTAAGAATCAACGTGAAAACGAGGTTCAAAATGAAGAAAACTTATTTTAAAGCTTTACCGATAAAAACTCTAAATTTTCATTTTGAAATCATGATTTAAAGGTATTTTTGAAGATATTATCAATGGAAAATAGTGGAATTATGAGTTTAGAAATTGAAAACACAAAAATCGATGATGAAAACTGTTGCCTTTTTTGAAACTTGGAGGTCCAAAAAAGAGTAAAATCACAAAAATGGGGCTTTTATACTGTTTAGTGAATTGTGCCTCGTGAATGCGGTTAACCTTTCGCATTTACGAGGGTCAATGCTAACCTGATAATTAATTTGGCCTTCGTATTCATGGCCAAGGCTTTACTCTGCGAAGGTCCATAGCCCAGACCCTCGCATATGTAATAACCCTATCTTATGCATGAATAAGGCAAAGACTCGACTCAACTTGGCTACCTTTTGTGATTGCGTCCACTACCATCGCAATCACAATGAGGGATTAATTTTTTCTCCGCGTTCACAACTAGAGGCCCGCATTTGCAACCAGAGTCCCGCATTCATGAAGAAAGTTTTACACCTACACCGGATTCAACCAACCATATGATTTTGCATGGTTCCCAAAATCTCCAAATGGACTCTTGAGATTCTTTTGAAATCCGATAGAAATAAACCATATATTGTACTAGGCTATTTTTGATGCTCTGGACTCAATGGAGATGTTGAATTTTTTTAAAAAGATTTCTTCAATAAATTAACCCTCGGGATCCCTTTTTCACTATTTTCCAAATAAAGGATCGAAATGAAAAAATAAATATCTCGAACCAACTATGTTACTAACAAAAATTTAATATTTTGAATCTGGTGGCTCAATTTAAATTGCCATCCAACACTCGGATCATCAAATTTTGACCCAAGTCAACTATATGACTTTTGAAGCCTTTATTATCCAAAAACTTATCCAAATCATTTTTTATTGCATAAAAAATTGTGCCAACCATTTCCAAACCTCAAAATCTATTGCAAAAAGGGCAAAATGGTCAAGATACATAAAAGGAAAGGTTTTCATAAATATGGTCATTACAATATCCATCACTAAAACTCTAGTTCGTCCTTAAACTAAAAGGCTAGAAATACCTAATTGGAAAAAAGCTCAAGGTAACTACTACGCATGTTGGAATCGACCTCCCGAGTAGTCTCATCAATGGAACAATGTCTCCACTGAACCTTAACTACAAAAATATTTATAGAATGCAATCGTCTAACATCTCTGATAAAATAGGGGTTGGATTTTAAACAAAGGTCAAACTCTCATCCAACTGAGCATGTGGGACTCATCCAAAACATAGTGCCGGAGGATAGATACATGAAAAACTGGACGGACGACTGAAACATGTAAGGTAAGGCCAACTCATAAGCAACCTCCCCAACTGTCTGAAGAATCTCTAAAGGTCCAATGTACCTTGGGATAAGCTTGCCCCTCTTCCCAAACCTCATCATGCCCTTCATGGGCAATACACGAAGGAAGACTCAATCACAAATCCCAAACTTCAAGGCACGAAGCCTACAGTCTGTATAATACTTTTGCCTACTATGAACTTCTCAAAGCTTATCCCGAATTATACAAACTCTATCCAAAGACTCACAAAGCAAGACAGTACCATGAGGGTCTAATCTTTGAAGTCTCAAACCAACCAATGAAAGATCGACAAAGTCTACTTACAATGCCTCGAAAGGTGTTATCTCAATACTTGAATGGTTGCTATTATTATAAGCAAACTTTGCTAATGCCAAATACTGCTCCCACTGACCCCCAAATTCCATAACATATGTGGAGCATATTTTTTAAAAACTGAATAGTCCACTCTGACTGACCATTGGTCTTGGGGTGAAAAGTTGCGCTAAGGTTAATCTGAGTATCCAACTCCTCCTAAAAATTCCGCCAGAAGTTAGAAGTAAACGCTGAGCCTTAGTCTCAAATAATAGACACGGGTACCCCATGATGGCTATCTCACGAACATAGATGCGGGCTAACCTCTTAGACTAAAGAAAACATGAATAGGTACAAAATGGGATGATTTGGTCAACCGGTCCATGATGACCCAAATATTGTAAGAACCGCAAGAAGTACAAGGCAACCCACTCATGAGTCCATAGTAACCCACTCCCACTTTAACTCAAGAATGGGTAATCTCTAAAGCAAACCACTCGGTCTCTAATGCTTGACCTTCACCAGTGACAACACAAACAATGACCTACAAAGTATGGCATATCTTTCTTCATACCACTCCACCAGTAAAGCTATTTTAAATCACGATACAGCTTGGTCACCCTAGATAGCTTAAATATCTAGAATAATGTGCCTCTTCCAAAATCAATCTTACCCATCCATCAACTCTCAACACACAAACTCAACCTCTAATTCTCAAAATACCATCAAAATTAAGAGATGCGTCCTTCACATCACCACTTAAAACCTTATGTAGAATTACCTTCAAACTCTCATCATCAAACTGATGAGCCTGAATCTGCTCAATTAAGGAAGATCTAGCATCAACAAAGGCTAAAACATATTTAAGTGTCTAGATATCAAGCCTAACCTATTGTTAGCTAAAGACTAAACATCCAAGTCTAAAGGCCACTTCTAGGTCAAGAGATGAGCTAAACTCCCTATACTACTCGAATTTTGACTCAAGGCATCCACAACCACCTTAGCCTTGCTCATATAATACAGAATTGTGAGGTCTTAATTCTTAAGCAACTCAAGCCAACGTTGCTACCTCATATAAAGATCTTGTTGACTAAAGAAGAACTGAAGGCTATGATGGTATGAGAAAATCTCACAAGTAACTCCATACAAGTAATGACTGCATAACTTCAACACAAACACTACGACTACTAACTCTAAATTATTAGTAGGGTAATTTCTTTCATGAGGGCTTAAACTGAATAAAGACATAAGAAATCACCTTACCCTCCAACATCAAAACCGCACCTAAAATAACACTAGAAGAATCGCAAAATAAGGTAAAACCTACACCTTTTTTGGGCAAAGTCAAAATAAGGGCTTAATTCAACAATTTTTTGAGCTTTTGGAAGCTCTTCTCACACAAACCCAACCACTAAAATACCACTTTTTTTAGTCAACTTGGTCAAAAGACCCACAATAGACAAGAAACCCTCTATAAAGCACCGATAATAACTCACCAAACCAATAAAACTATGAATAAAACATGAGAAATAGGTATAGCCCAGTCATAAATCACCTCTATCTTGGTAGGATTAACCATAGTGCCATCCTTGGTCACCACATTACCCAAGAAAGAGTGAGTATCCAACTAAAACTCATAATTGGAAAATGTTGCATACAACTTCTTATCACACAACCTCTGAAGTACAATTCTCAAATGTTTCACATAGTGAGCCTTACTGTTGGAATAAACCAAGATGTCATTAATAAATACAATTTCAAAGAAGTCAAAATACGATTGAAATACCTGATTCATCAACTCCATGAACGCTGCAGTGGAATTAGTCACTCCAAAAGACATGGACAAGAACTCATAATGACCATATCGAGTCCAAAAAACCATCCTCATAACATCTGAAGCTCTGATCTTCAACTGGTAATACCCAAATCTCAAATCAATCTTGGAGACATTGAAGCACCCTAAAGCTGGTAAAAAAGATCATCAATGCCAGGAAGGGGATACTTGTTCTTAATTGTTACTTTGTTCAACGATCTATAATCAATACATATACGTATAGAACTATATTTTTTCTTTAAGAACAAGACTGGAGAACCCCAAGGGGACACACTGTGTAATGAGACCCTTACCCAAAAATCCTACAACCGCTCATTCAACTCTTTTATCTCTGGGGCCATCCTATAGGGAGCGATAGAAATAGGGTGGCGCCGACTCCACACCAATAGAAAAATCAATATCATGATCTGGAGGCATGCCAGACAAATCCATAGAAAACACATCCATGAATTCATAAACAACTCAAATAAATTCTATAGAAGGCGGTGAGGTAACACTAGTATCATGAATATGAGTCAAATAAGACAACACTCCTCTATATAATGCGAGAAACACATAAAAGAGATATAACACCTTTTGGACCCAATTACACTTACTCTTCCAAGCTAACCTCTACACATTCTGTGTAGCTAAGTCACAATCTTGGCAAAAAAGTCCAAAATAGCATGATAAGGATCTAACCAACCCATATCCAAGATATCATCAAAATCAACATATCTAGGATAATTAAATCTATCCAAGTCTAACAACTCGCAAAGAAAACCACATAAGATCGATACACCCAATCTACCACTAAAAAATCTCCTACAGAGGTAGAAATATGAAGAGTTATGGCAAGGGGATCACATGCAACATTAACTCTTGAATCAAAATATGTAGACACATTGGAGAATATAGATCAAGGATCAAATGACATAGAAGCAGGTCTGTAGCAAACTAGGATAATACTTATAATAACTGCATCAGAAGCTTCTACCTGAGGTCTTCCACGTATAGCATAAAACTGACCACGTCTGCTTTTAGACTTAGTAACCTCATGACTATCTCCACGAGCACTTCTAACTCTACCTCAAGTACCTCTAACACCATTGGAACCATCCTTACCACTCTGTGAACTCCTTCTTACTACAAAAACTAAAGTAGGGAAAAAGTAAAGTAGAGAATCCTGCTGAGTGTATCCCTAGACACGTCAAGGGCAATCCTTGGTGACATGGATAAATTCATCACGTATGAAAGATCCCATATAGCCTGACTTGATATAAGAAGGTATGGATAAACTATAACGACCACCCTGGCCTGAGGAACCAATCTTTGAGCCTCCACCCATATTACTTGATACTTGGATACCAACATTTGTAGAACCTGAAGGTCTACCACCTGATCCCTAAAAAATAAGCTAAATCGGCCTGCCATGATAACCGTAGGAACCCTTACTAGAGAAGTTACTACCTCAGGAGGTATGCCCACTAAACTCACCTTAACGATGCTCTTCTTGATGCCTCCTTGAGTAGACTAGATAAGAAAATCAGTGATCTTTGCACAATCAATAATACTATAGAAAAAATCCCATGAAACTACCACCTGGGCTATAGGTGATTGATATGTACCATCTAACCCTTTATAAACTACTGAATTCTTTCATACTCAGTAGAGGTAGCGGCTGAATATCTGGATAAAGCATGAAATCAATCTTTATGCTTAGAAATAGTCATTGAGCATTGTTCTAAGTGATCAAACTCATCACACATTTGATCCCTCAAACTATACAACACAAATCTCTCTAAGAAGGCCTAAAAAAACTGAGTCTAAGTCATAGCAGGCAAATCCAAAGGTCTAAAACTAGAAAATAAGCTCCACTAGTTCCTAGTGACATCCGTCAACTAATAAGTAGTATAAGAAAGTCCATTAGACTCAAGGGATTTAAGATTATGTAAATTCTCCTAACAATCAATCAAAAACTCATGTGCATCTTTGCTAATAACTCCATTAAACTTGGGTAAACCCGAGCAAATAAACCTTCCAAATCTCTTTTGATTATCAGAAGACATAATTGTACCCAAAGTAACCAGAAAAAACTAAGTCTACTAGGAAAAGAGTCCATATGTAGGGGTATTATAGATGATGGTTGTACCCTAAAAGTAGGGATTCAAAAATAGATGCCGGCACTGATAGTGGAATATTACTAAAAGTCTGAGGAATACCAGGTTCACTCAAGGGAACACCCTCTAAATGACTCAAGAGACAAACCAAAAGACCCTAAAAACTGGGGTGTCGATTGAACCCTATGGGACCTAAGCTATCCCCACACGTCCTATATAATAATCATCCTTAAAATATATAACCTCATGCTCTAAAAAGGCCTTCTTATCCTGTATTATAGCTGGGGCTGCTTATCGAACCCATTTTCTACCTCTAGGTTGATTATGACAACTTTGTCATCCTCGAATTGGGTCTCTCATGTCGAGTACTAACTCAATCACTCTAGCTATTACATACATAGTCCTTATTATCTATGCCTAAATGAGTGGAATATAATTTTAGAATTTGGGGTATGAATAACCCACATGAAAAGGAATCAAGTTAGAGAAGTTTTTCCAATAGATATCTTATATCCTCTTAAAGATAGATATGAATGTCTATGTACCGATATGCATGACTCTACTAGACATACTGCTCTTATACTTATAAGAACAATACACCTGTCTTTAATAATAATAACACTCACCCATACCACATGAAGTAGTATAGGATGGTCATTGTTAATATTTCAACTCTTGTTGTGGTCGAATCCTCAAGGAATAAAACGTAGGATTCAAATCTTATGGGTCTTAACACTTAGTAAGAAATCACCAGAAGTGCAAATAAAGTAAAACATGATTTAAAATGGGGGGTTGGTTGGTTTTGGGAGAGTGTGTGTTAATGGTAACTCAATTTTGTGAACTGCACAACAATTGTAATTTAATTCAATATTAGGAGAATCTTGGGATTATGTCTACCTAAGGGAAAATTTGGCATGTGTAAGTGTAGATTTGGTGGACTTGCTAGTTGTTAACAATATGGTAGGGTCTAGGGTCCTTGAGGCTAGCTTGTCAACAAAACCTCAAGAATTTCACCTATTGAACCTTTCGAATACCTAAAAGTGTGTTAATTATATCCACCTAGTACCTCAATTTGGGTATCCCTATTGTAACACCCCGTAAATTTTTTCATACACTTATCGCGATTATATGGAGTCCTAAAGGCTTGCGTATGGGTTAAATTAAGTTTATGGAGTTCGGAAGTATCCCGTAAATAGTTGTATGTGTAGGTATTGGAATAAGATTTCCAACGATATAAAGTTTGCCCAAAACAGAGGAGTATTTCATATAAGCGAGCACATTCGAAATTTCAAAACGGTGGCCGGGAAGCCTGTGAACAGTAAATCTGCAGGAAAATTACTGCAGCTAGGCAATTTTTTTTTTGGATCAACTTTAGACGATCATAACTCCTTGTACAAAAAGAAATGCATGAGCTTCTATATATAGACGAAAAGCTCCGAGAGTCTTCTTTCCGATGAAATTGGTTTCATCCAAATCCAATGTCTGAGTAAGGAGCTATACCCGTTTTACTACAGCCTATAAAAAAAAAACAGAATTTTGGGACAGATTTTTGGGTCAACTTTAAACGACCATAACTCCTTGTACAGGAATAACTGGGTGGTATACTTTATTTGAAAATGAAATCCCTTTGAATTATATTTCCAATGCAATTGGTTTCACCCAAATCCGATACCAGAGAAAAGAGTTATGATCGATTTACTTCAGCCTGTCAAAACTGTCCACTGGGGACAGATTCGGATTTATTTAAATTTTTAGGGCAAAATGGTCATTTTCTATTATCTCTTGGACGAAAAATTGGTCTTTATAAACATACACTTAGCCTCATATATATCATATATCATCCAATTATTAAGAGAAGGTGAAACCCTAGCCTAATTTCAACTTCAAATATTTTGTGATTCAACCGTAGAAAATTCGAATTGGTTCCGTAGTTGTGTTCACCATCTCGAAAGCTTCGAGAAGCACCCCATGGTTATGTAAGGAGGATTCTAAATACAAGAGTTCATTGTTAAGGTATGAATATTGTTTATTCTTGATTCTTATCCATGAATAAGTATTGATAAAGGATTATGAGTATTGTCTTGATGTTGGAAGATAACTAGAAACATACTTATGAATTGTTTTGTATAAATTGTTAGTAGTAAATTATGGAAGTTGTTGTATTGGATTATGGAGGATGAATTGTGGTGATATATCATTATATTAGTGGTTATGTATGCCTAGTGATCATGTTGGTATTGGATGGTGATTAAGAGGGGAAATAAAGGCTAAGAGTGATGTTGAGGGATATTGCATGAAAATGCATGATATGTGAATGTAATAAGAGTATAAGAGGATGTATGTAGCACTCTTATTGATGAGTTAAAGGATTACTTCCTAGACATTATTTGGTGAAGTTAATACCTAAATGGTAAGGTTTGGTTGCTAATACTAGTTTGCCACAAATGACTTATTGTAGATAAGTGTTCGAAGAGTACGGGAAGTCAAGTTGGACTTGTATTGAAGTGGTTATATCAAAGTATGTAAGACATACTATATCTAATCTTTGGCATGAATAATGACCCATGGAACTCTCAAGTAAGCTTCCAACATTGTCCTACGACACATGACACATAATAACATCATATGATCTTCGACACTACCAATTGAACTTGTTTTCACTTTTAAGATGTCCGGCTAGTCAAAAAAATGTCCATATACTATTGTTGACTCCGAAATGGTTTAATGAGGTATCCATGATTCTCTACTTCATTTTCATGATATTGATTACCTATTTAGATGTTTTTCCTATTGAGGTATCATGGTTTCAAGTTCCATAAGGTGTGACCACAAAGTAACCAATCTCAAAGATTAATTGAAGTAAGAGATGGAATGTCTTTATTTTAAATTATTGATATGATGTATTGTATTAGTACCACTGATCAGTTGGCCATTGTATTATAAAGATTATGTATATATGCTATTCCAGGGGTGGTCCCTAATGTATTGTATTAGTACCACTGATCAGTTGGCCATTGTATGACATATGTTATGTATTGATAAGGAATACGGGAAGTAATGATATGAAAGTAATGTGCAGGTATCCCATCAGCTCTTTTAAGTGTGGTCTACTCATACTGTTTATTCACTGGTATCTGGGTTCTGTTGATCTTTTGTATCTCATCTTGATACTCACTGCCTTACATACTCAATGCATATTTCCGTACTGACGTCCCTCACGGGGGACCTGTATTCATGCCTGCAGGAACAGGTACTTCAGGTCGTACACCTCCGCAGTAAGAGCCAGGACATTCTATTGATAGTGGTGAGCTCCAGTTGTTTCGGGGCATCCCAAGTCGTTTCTATATGTACTTTTGGTATTTGTATAAAAGTCTTTTGTGGGCGGGAGTTTGTCCCGACCCTAACTCAGTTGTGTATCTATGTAGAGGCTTTTGTAGACATATTGTACAGCCATAGGAGTGTTTGGTTGATAGACGTGATGGCTCTGACGGCCAATTACTGTTTATATATATATATATATATATGCGTGTCTGCTGGGCTGATACAGGTACTGTTTTCTTCTATTTACAACGAAGTGCTGCCCAAATTTCTAATTTTCATAAGTAATGTAAATGTGAAAGTATAGGTTATGAACGGGTTCTCCCGGGCCTCCTCGGCTACGGGTGCCAGTCCGCTCCAATGGGATTTGGGGCGTGACACCTATTTCTAGGAAGATACCCAAGATGCAGTCAACTTCATACTCACTCTTATGTCTAAGATAGTGAGAATTAGTAAACTAAATCCATTAATTATCTACTATTGCCTTGGTTCCCATATCTCTTCTTCAAAGATGATGTGGGTTCCAAAAGTTCACCCAAACACTTCTTTTAAGGATGGTTTGAGATTTCAAGAGTTTGGAGTTTTCACCCGCAAACCTATTTTCAATATTTGGGGCTTTCACCCACAAATCCCAACCAATTTAGTTAAGCAATAATAGAACCCATTTTCCACTAACCAGCATAAACACAAATACATCACAACCCACAGCTAATTGCACCTTAGTTCAACATAATCCCAAGATTAAAAGATTTAGCTACTCATGAAGAAAAGAAAGAAACATATACCAAAAGGATTGTTCAAGGCATTAATTCTTCACAAATACCAAAATCTAATTCTCCAAATCAAATTTACAATTCTTGCCCAATTTAGGATTTCAATTTAAAATTCAAAGTGGTTCTAGTCTCTAGAATGCCCAAAATGGGAAAGGGTTTTAAGCTTTTAAGGAATTTGGGGTCGGCTGATAAAAATTAGAAAACTACCCATGGACCTAATCCTGAATTGCCTTGATTGTGCTTGATTTGACCGCAATCACAACCACTGTGACAGCGGGTAAATTAACACAATCGCAGTAGCTGACCTTCTTGACTGGTCGCGATCGCAATCCTTAAACTGTGATCATAGAAACTGAGGCCTGTTTTTGCTCTAGGTCTTTTATCTGCACTTTCTTTCTTTTCTTTTGATCCATTTTAGCTCAAGTCCATATCTTTCCATCTCATAAATTGTACGTTTGCAAAATATGGATATTAGTGCATTTAATCTTACATATGTTTCATTTATATGTTTAAATCATGACAATGTGCATGAATGTCGAGTGCAAATGGGTGGTAAATTCACAACTCTTCAATACCCCCAACTTAAAGCTTTGCTTGTCCTCAAGAAACAATACCTCTTACCATGAGAATATGCATATTTATGCCCACATTGAATGACCCAAATGATCCAAATGACTTTAATCTAAATTAATACCACAATTTAGCTCTTCAAACATGGGCAAAACTATTTTCACAACACCCCTCAATATAAAAGGAGTTTTTTCAAGGATGCAAGAGACTTTAAAGAGAAACCATGCAACAATCACTAATACTCTAAAAATGACTCAACTTTGACCTCAACTACACTATACTCCATTTTGCCTCATTTTTTGGGAGATGATAGAATCACCTACCTCAACTTATTTACATGCCTCCTCACAAGAAAGAAAATTTCACACACCAAGTCAGAATTATGCAACAAGGAATGTAAGTGTAAAACACTCTCTCTCTCTCAAGAATTCTTGATGCTAACAAGTACTATGCCATACACTTGCCCCTATTTTCAATTTCTACTACAATGAAAATACTTGGTTGGAAATCACGAAGGGCTTTTTGAGCTTGTAACATAGGTTTGGGGTAGGGTTGGATATCCTTTAGGAACAACATGGCTATACCCTCCTTGAACATCTACATCACACTATTCCCTCCAATTTTTGACCAAGGGCCACTTCTTTTGTTTTCACTCTTTACCATGTGCCTACTTTTTATTTCCTTGATTCACCCATTTTCTTTTCATTTCTTTTTCTTGCACCCTTTGTGCTTCTCTTTTATTTTCTCATTTATTTGATCTCAATACTTAAGATCATATGCACTCACTTACAACTTCGTGGATTAAAGTTACCTCTTTCAATTATCACCACCCCCAACTTAGGATTTTAGCCTCAAGTTGTAATTTTAAATTCAAGGAGGGTAGGGTTTGAAAGAGGGATAAAGATTAAAAGGCTCACGGCTTGCAATGTGTTTTCTAAAGAAAGGTCTAAAGGCTCAAAGTGGTTGACTAGGGAGAACATCTATGCAAGGGTAGTCTTTTTAGGCTAAAGTGGACTTCCAATGTAACAAAGATGGCCTAAGATCATCTCTCCAACCAAGTACAATAAAAATTAGCCTTGAGAGACTAATGGGGCAAGTTTTAGATGGTACAAGTACACATGAGATTTGGACAAATAATCTCACCACACACGGCATGCAAAATTCATCAAGGAGGCTCAATTTCCCCTTATGCTAGAGACAAAAATAGAATATCTCCTAATTTTCACAAGTCAAAATTTTAGAGTCACAAAAAGAGGAAAATTTTTTGTTACAAGGTTGCTCACGTCCATGCCCTTGATTTTTTAAAATTTTTTGGATGGAGGGAGGTGTTTTCTTTTTATTTGCACCACACATAATTTGCTAAATATGGCATCAACCTAAGACTTGATCTCACATTGTGGTTTTCATACAGGCAAACCAACCATATGGCTACTCGATGTTCACCATAGGTATAAATGCGATCCCAAAACCCGAAATACTTTAGGTACTCAGATTTCCCTTGCATTTGTGACTTTGATCCCATGGGTACTCAGACTTCCCTTGCATCCATGGCTCAAACTCAATCATGAGCTTTCCCCTTAAGAATGTCGTCACTCAATATATCATAGGGTAAAGCTCATCCAATATTTCCATAAGTAAAACAAAGATAAATTAGAAATCTTAGTCCAAAATAAATAATCCATGCAAATGTGGGCACCATCTGAGTGCCCGAATATTACAACCCAAATAAAAATAAAAATCATCAAAAAAACTCGCAAAATATCAAGAAATATCAGAAGTGCAGGCCCAAATCAAATGAATATAGAGACAAACACCCCAACTAAAAAGGTAGCAGTGTATACACTGCATAAATAATCAAGGATAAACAGAGATAAGGGTGATCCCTGAAACCACATCAAGAGCTACCATCACTCTCAGACACTGCATCATCACCAGCCTCCCCAGGATCGAACCACTTGGCTGGGGCCTCATCATTACTCTCTACTTGGGAGGAAGAAAGTCGATCACGGGGTTTCAGGACCTTCCAAATCCTCTTCACCCCCTTCCACACCTTATTAAAAAATCTATCTCTCTTCTTCTCCCTTATGACTATCTTTTTATAAGCAGCCCAGAGATCATGATATGACATTGCTAAGGAAGAGTAGGATTTCTCAATCCTAGTAATGGTATCTCTCTACTTTATTTGGTCCTCCTGACACTTTGCATAAATGGCCTGTGACATATGTGAATATCGAGTAGTAGAAGGCTCTACGGTCATCGGGGTAAACTTGACACAAGATCCCTGATGGCTGCAATATCAACTCCAATATCCTCAAGAGTCCTGAAGGTGGATGAACTATAAGACTCAGGCTCCTCACATGTGGACTTCCCTTAGTCGATCTTTCTCTTCTTGCTTTTGACTAGTGTGCCCTCTCCTCGATTTCTCAAAGAATAGATGGGGGTACCAGGGCACACCCAAGTTTCTCCAGAGTATTATTCAACCCCATCTCTCCTTCAAAGCTCAGTAATCAAAGAGTTAAAGAAGAGATTCATACCACCCTGTTTCTTAAAGAATTTCATATAAAAAAACCATAATTTGACTGACATCCAATGAAATATTGTCTAGAATACATGCGACCATTCGGGCCTACAAATCTGGGATTGACGTCATGTGGGTGCAAGGGGAGACTCGGATACATATGATGTTCAACCAAATCCGAGCCTAGGAAGTAAAGTTATTCATGTGGATGTTGCTCTTGGTTTCCGTCCATGAGAGTTCCTTTTTGGTACACAATTTTTTTGCCAACCAACTTCCTGACTCACACCCTTTGTCTTCGAACTCACCCATGTTTTCATTTGGGAGCCCATACATAGCACTAATTTGCTTCATCCCAAAGTTCACTATTTTTCCCTGGATTTTGATATTCATGTTGGATGGATTTGATAAATACACTATGCTAAGGTTGACATAGAATTCACGAACCCATTGATCATTTTACTTGCATAGATATGGGTCAAAACACTGTCACCCTGTAGCCTCAATCCTGTCATGAAAATTTGAAAGGATTTTCAGCACATTATCCAAACATATTCCTCTCTCTGAGAGCAGCTTTGTCCTCAGAAGATCACCATAGTAGTGAGTGTGGCACTCAGGTGCCTTGAATCGGATGTGGTCATATTTGTCCATGAGATTATCCTAAAAAACAACATACAACACAACACATCAATTATTGACATTTTCATGCATAAACTATGCTATATTGTCCACTAAAGCTCATTAGATAGTTGCTTGGGGTGTTTGGACAAAAAATTGAATTGCAGGATATTTTCACAGAGCAGAAAATCACACTAGATTATTGCAATCTCGGTCCATGGAGCCTCTATCGTGGTCCTGATGACCACAATCACGATATCTCAGACCCGTTTCAAACCTATTTCTATGTTTAAAACTTTTAAATTTTATGCCCCAAGCATGTTCTACAACATGAATTCACATTAAGACCGCTGAATAAGACTATTAGGTACTCAATTATGTCCTTAAAAAGTAAGACCCATTAGTGAACACTCAGTCGGGCAATATCTCGAGCAGTTAGTATGCACTCTTTATTTGTCTCAATTTCACACACATTTTTGGGTACTCAAGACTTCTCCACTTATGTGTACACCATGTTCAAGCATCGAAACACCACACAAGCACAATTGACTAACATTTAAGCATGCAAATTATAATTTTAGGCCTTCTCTACAACATGCATGTTATGGCATATTTTCAACAATCAAAGCATAAATTTAAGACAGCTACCAGATAAGTGATGCAAGAGGGATGCAAGGATGCTATTGGAGTGCTCACAAACTTAGATAGAAATAGGTCCAATTAGAGAGACAAGTTGAAGAGAGAGTGTGAGAGAAATGAGGAGTTCGATGGTCATATAGCTGAGGTAGCTGCGATCGTGGTTAAGGATCCATGATTGCAAAAACATAGGCCCGCGATCACGGTGGCTGAGGGTATTTATGCACCTTTGTTTTCCCCTGTTCATCTTATATCACATTTGGACAGATTTTCCCCTGTTCAGTTCATTGTACAAAAATTTCAAACCTTCCTCCTTTTAAGATATTCTATTACACTCTATAGTGCCACATTGCATAGGTTATTCAATTGCCAAAGCTAAAATCTACACTACAAAAATAGAAATTAAGGATACGAGCCACTTTCATAGAATTTGTGGGTTGCCTCCTACATAGCGCCTTAGTTTACATCATGGCATGGCGTCTTCCTTTGTCATTATATAGGGTACTCAAGGGCCCCCTCATTCACCTCCTCGACTTCAACATCGATCACCGATATCACTTGAAGTTCCACGGGTTATTTCTTTATTTTGCATACCCAAAAGAAGACCTCTTCTTCATGCACTCTAAACCTCACCTCACCCATCTCCAAGTCAAAAACATCTCTTCCAGTGGCTAAGAAAGATTGACCAAGAATGATGGGTATCTCTTGATCTATTTTGCAATCTTGAACCACAAAGTCTGCCGGAAGCATGAACTTGTCCACTTTGACTAGAATATCATACAAAATCTCGATCGGTATCTCGATAGACCAATCTACCATTAACAATCTCATAGATGTTAGAGTTGGAGTATCCAATCCAAACATTTTGCAAATGACGAAAGGAATGAGGTTTATACTCACACCAAGATCGCATAGAGCTTTTGCAAACATATGCGTTCCGATGGTAGAAGGGATGGTAAAAGCTCCAGGGTCTTATTTCTTTTCCATAAGTTTGCTACTCATGATTGCACTACAACCATGGGTGACTTTGATCATGTCACCTTAGATGAGTTTCTTCTTTGACATCACCTTTTTCATGAGTTTAGAATATACTGGGATCTCTTGAATTGCTTCAAGTAATGGGATATTGATAGAGAGGTTGCAAAGCTTGGCCATGAAGTTCTTTAGTTTATCACCCTCCTTTTTTCTTCGAAGCCTTTGAGGAAATGGGGGAGGGACTTGTATTATAGGCATCACATAACCTTGTGGTTTCTCATTTTCCACCACCTCTTTATCAACTTCCACCGTTTCCTTTTCATCTTCTTTTTGAGATTTTGGTGGTGCTTATTTCAACTTAACCTTAGGTATCTTTTTACCTTAATCTTCTTTCAAGTGATCACCAAGGGTCTTTCCACTCATAGTGACTATTGCTAAAACTTGAGCTTCATTCTTTGGGTTCACAATATTTTCACTAGGAAAACCACCCATTGGCCTAACATTCAATTAGGTGGAAATTTGCCTGAGTTGATTCTCCAAATTCTTAATGGAGGCGGAGTGGGATACACGGTTTGATTAATTTGAAAAATATCACTTTTTATTTCACGGACCATTTTATTCGTTCTTTCCACACTCATCAAAATCCTTGCCAAAACACCTTTGGCTTTGTACTTATTGGGGTCAATGGAACTCAGCTCTTTGTTCTTTGCCCAATTATGAGGAGGCACATAGCGCTCATATTCACACTCTCTATATCTACAATCCCTATCACGATCACGATCTGTCCAACCTTGATTCCCACCTTGACTTTGATAGGCCGGGTGGGAACCCCTCGAGTAATTTTCCAAGTACCGAATCATATCATCTAGCTTTTTAGCATCCTTATAATCTTTATAGGCTTTTGATGCCACGACATTTATCGCTTTCGCGGGTTCACCCATCACATTTTTGTCAAAATGTTTTGTTGCATCATCATCTTAGACATATTCTCTTATCTTTTTTCATCTCGTTTCCTTTCCTCCTTGTCAACCAAGGATGTAGTGGGAGAACTCTTAGGAACCTCATCATCTCGGGTATGCCATCCCTAGTTTTTCTTAGCAACCTCCTCAAGCAAATTCATTGCTGCATAATAAGGCAACTTCATAAGAGAGCACCCCGCCGCATTGTCTACCACAGTTTTGTTGAGTGGGTCAAGAGCACGGTAGAAGATTTGGAGAAGCATATTCTCTGGGACCTCATGGTTTTGAAATTGTGTTAGTTTTTTGTTGAATCTTTCCCACACTTCATACAAAGGCTCTCTATTCAATTTCCTAAAGTTGATGATTTTATCCCTCAATTAGAGTTTTTTGGGTGGTGGGAAATACCTATCAATAAAGTCCGTGGTGAGTTCATCCCATAAAGTGATAAGCTTGGCTAAAAGAGATTAAAGACATAATACCGCCTCTCCCGTTAGAGAAAATGGGAAGAGACGAAGCCGGATGGACTCTTGGGTAATGTGTGCAATCTCAAACGGTGCACACACCTCTACAAAATTCTTCAAATGAAGGTTGGGGTCCTCATAAGATTTCCCCCCAAAAGTCCCTTCATTTGCAATACGTGCAACCTAATGCTTGTGACATCAAAGACATCGTTCCTATGAGTAGGCAGGATACGGATGGCACTTGAATGACCAATGTCATTGAGTTACCCTTCATCATCAAGAGAGACATCGAAAGATCCAGCTTGACTAGTATTGTCACTCATGGTTTCATTTTTGCTTTGGAGATCACCTAGAAGGAAACAAAAACAATAACAAAAATAAATATACACCACTACGGGTATGCCCTAGGTAAGAATCAATACCGCACAAGTGAAAACTAAATTTCACTCCTCGACGAAGGTGCTATTTTAATAATGCTCACTCATACCACATGAAGTAGTATAGGACGGTCTTTGTCAATATCTCAACTCTTGTAGAGGTCGAATTCACAAAGAGTGAAAATTAGGATTCTAATCTTATGAGTCTTAACACTTACTAAGAAATCACCTGAAGTGCAAATAAAGTGAGAAGCATGATTTAAAATGGGGTGGGGGGGGGGGGTTGGTCTTGGGTAAGTGTGTGCCAATGGTAACTAAATTTTCCAAACCACACAACAATCGTAATTTAACTTCAATATAAGAAGAATCTTGGGATTATGCATACCTAAGGGAAAATTAGGCATAGGTAACTGTAGATTTGGTGAACATGCTAGTTGTTAACAATATGTTAGGCTAGATATAGTGTCCTTGAGGCTAGCTTGTCAACAAAATCTCAAAAATTTCACCTATTGAACCTTTTGAGTACCTAACAGGTGTATTAATTATATTCACCTAGTACCTTAATTGGGTATCCCTATTTCTAGGAAGATACCCAAGATGTAGTTAACTTCATACTCACTCTTATGTCTAAAATAGTGAGAATTAGTAAACTAAATCCATTAATTGTCTACTATTGCCTTGGTTCCCATATATCTCTTTCAAGGATGATGTGGGTTTCAAAAGTTCACCCAAACTCCTCTTTCAAGGATGGTTTGAGCTTTCAAGAGTTTAAGGTTTTCACCCACAAACCCATTTTGAGTATTTGGGGCTTTCACCTACAAATTCCAACCAATTTTGTCAAGCAATAGTAGAACCCATTACCAACTAACTAGCATATACATAAATACATCACAACCCACAACTTATTGCACCTTAGTTCAACATAATCCCAAGTTTAAAAGATTTAGCTACTCATGAAGAAAAGAAATAAACATATACCAAAAGGATTGTTCAAGGCATCCATTCTTCACAAATACCAAAATTCAAATCTCTAAATCAAATTTACAATTCTTATCTAATTTAGGGTTTTAATTTTGAATTCAAAGTGTTGCTAGTCTCTAGAATGTCCAAAATTGGAAAGGGTTTTAAGATTTTAAGGGATTAGGGGTCGGCTACTAAAAATTACAAAACTACCCTTGGGCCTAATGCCGCATAGCCGCGATCATGATCGATCTGACCACAATCGCGGCTACTATGACCGCGAATGGATTAACGCGATCGCAGTAGCTGACCTTCTTGATAGGTCGTGATCGCGAACCTCAGACTGTGATCATGGTAACTGAGGCATATTTCTGCTTTAGGTCTTCCAGCTATACTTTCTTTCTCTTTTTTTGATCCATTTTAGCTCAAGTCCGCATCTTTCTATCTCATAACCTGTACGCTTGCATAATATGGATATAAGTGCATTTAATATTACATATGTCTCATTTATACGTTTAAATCATGGCAATGTGCATGAATGTCGAGTGTAAATGGGTGGTAAATTCACCGCTCATCAACACCCCCAACTTAAAGCTTTGCTTGTCCTCAAGCAACAATACCTCTTACCATGAGACTATGCATATTTATGCCCATATTGAATGACCCAAATGATCCCAATGACTTCAATTGTAGTTAATACCACAATTTAGCTCTTCAAAGATGGGCAAAACTATTTTCACAACACCCCTCAACATAAAAAGAGATTTTTCAAGGATGTAAGAGACTTTAAAGAGAAAGCATGCAAAAATCACTAATACTCTAGAAATTTCTCACCTTTGACCTCAACTACACTATACTTCATTTTGCCTCATTTTTTGGGAGATGACAAAATCACCCACCTCGGCTTATTTACATGCCTCCTCAAAAGAAAGAAAATTTCACACACCAATCCACAATTATGCAACAAGGAATGTAAGTGTAAAACACTCTCTCTCTCTCTCAAGAATTCTCGATGCTAACAAGTACCATGCCATACGCTTGCCCCTATTTTTAATCGCCACTACAATGAAAATACTTGGTTGGAAATCACGAAGGGCTTTTTGAGCTTGTAACATAGGTTCGGGGTAGGATAGGATATCTTTTAGGAATAACATGGCTATACCCTCCTTGAACATCTACATCACACTGTTCCATCCAACTCTTGACCATGGGCCACTTCTTTTGTTTTCACTCTTTACCAATGTGCCCACTTTTTATTTCCTTGATTCACCCATTTTCTTTTCATTTCTTTTTCTTGCACCCTTTGTACTTCTCTTTCCTTTGTTGGACCCTTTCCATTTCTCATTCATTTATTATCAATACTTAAGATCATAGGCACTCACTTATAATTTTGTGGCCCAAAGTTACTTCTTTCAATCATCTCCACCCCCAACTTAGGATTTTAGCCTCAAGTTGTAATTTTAAATTCAAGGAGTGTAGGGTTCAAAAGAGGGATAAAGATTAAAAGGAACACGACTTGCAATGTGTTTGGCAAAGAAAGGTCTAAAGGCTCAAAGTGGCTGACTAGGGATAACATATATGCAAGGTTAGGGTTTTTAGGATAAAGTGGACTTCTAATGTCATAAAGATGGTGTCACAACCTGAACTGTGGCCCTAGCCACAATGGACATCCTGAACCGTGAAGGCCCGAGATCCCTTCTCTAACTGCAATTATTTACACAATTTATTTACTGTAAGGAAAATGCGGAAAAACATGACAAGACGAAAACATGGTTATTCTATTACTTCAACTGAACAATGTGAAAATGAGTTCATGAAACATTCAAAAACACCTGATACTAGTCTGGGAAATCTCTAACTACTCAAAAACACTATTGTCTGAATACTGGGACACAGCCCCCAGTCGGACCATAAACCAACATGAAGTATCAATGTCAAATCAACAATGCCTTCTGAAATAAGGGAGGCTCACCAACTGCAAACTTCGAACAACCCAATTAACTGCTTAGTGGGACGCCGAGATTGTACCTCAGATCCTGAAATATAGGGGGTCAATACAGATGTACTGGTACGCAGAGCAATCCAAAATAATGTATTTATATATAACATAATGAGAGCAATTCATAAAATATATTACATATAATATATGAAAACACATGGGCACACTTTAAAGACTTTGAAACATTTCTTTGAAGCCAAGACTTACTCTTTGTTTTACTTCTGAGCTAGGTGGTACACCCTACAACTCTGCAATCCCACGGGCTATATGGAATCCACCCTTAACTCGGCCGCCAAGCCCCCAACCCAATTTTTCCGCAAGGGTTGGAGTCTTTATCTCTAATACACCAAGAGGCACTAGGCCAACGTACGGTCCCTCTTGGGGACATAATAAACCCATATTGGCAAAACACGATTTCGTGCAATGAGTTTTCTGAACTCGTGCCTTCTTCAGGTAACCACCTAATTCTCTTTAAGCTCATTTTTTAAACTCTTTAAGACATGCATTCATTTAAATCAAAATATGAAAATCTTACTCTGTTGTGGCATTCATCTGATTGGTATCGTCATACCAAGATTTGCAAGTCATATCTCTAAGACATAAGATATCATGTACAACTCTTTCATTCAAAACAATGTTCAGACCACCAATACATTCAAACAGTGCAGGAGGATTCATATTTCAAAACATATGTCAAACTATGCAATGATTCTCTCTTTTCAACATTTCAACAAATGGTGGTTAATTTCTCAAAAAAATTATCCAATTCCTTCGATTATCACATTTAGCATTAAAAAATAAGAAAATATCCCTCTTTAATTCTCAACCAACATAAAGTTCATATAAGATATTGAAGCTCTTAACTCATACTTTAAGACATATAATTTAGTAACCCATAACTTGTATTTCAAGAAGTAACACAATGAGAGAGGGAAAATTCATTATTCATGCTTCAAAACTAAAAACACATATATATACATATACACAAAAAAATCAAGATTCAAGGGAAGGCCTCAAGACAAAAACATTATATCATTGAAAGGGATTCATAATGCATATTCTTTAAATTATTCTCAAAACCCTTCATGAATATATGATTTCTAAACCTTAAAAACTTGATAAAAACAATTTCACCATGACCATGTAGTTTAGGAAAATCCCACGTACCATATGTTGTTTAGTTTCGAAGATTGGAACTCAAATCTTGACCCTTTTCTTGAAATCTTAAACTTAGAGGAAACCCTAGTTTCTTTTATTATTAAGAGTAGAGAGGATTTAAGATGTTTAAAACTGATAGAATATGGATTATAACGCTTAGGGTACGATTTTTATTCATGGATAAGGAGTTTGGGATGGGAAATTACCAAAATACCCATTTAAAAATGGCCCATTTGAGTAACTCAGCCTCGACTGACGGTTTGGTTGACAAACCGTCAGTCTTGTGATGAACCATCACTCCAACCGCCAGTTTATTGCCAGAGAACGATCTTGCTATTTCAAGTTGACGGCCTAACTTGATGGGCTGTCACTGGCTTGATGGTCCATCAGTCTGGCCATTGCAATTAGACAGACTGACACCTCTCTGGAAAACGGGCATAACTTTTTACTCTGATATCGGATTATGGCAAAATCAGTGGCGTTGGAAATAATACTCAAAGAACTTTCATTTGATATATATTAGTCCCCCTAAATCGTTATAGAAAATAATTTATGAATGATGGAAGTTGACCCAAGTTTAGACATTCACAAAAACTTAAGCGATAGGAAAGTTTTCAACTCGTCTTTAAGTTAGGGGATTTTTTTTGTGACCTCAATTCATATTCAAAGGTATTCACACACTATAGAATTGATCATAACACATATTAACAAAGAATCATTGGGTTCGGGTCTATACAAGTAGAAAAGACAGTTCAAACTTTAGTCCAAAAGTGCGGGGTGTTACATTATCTCCCCATTGGGATCATTTGTCCCCGAATGATGGGTAGGGATTTGTTGAAGCTCTAAAAATATCGAATAAAGAAAATAACATTACTCTAAGAATTTCCTCTGAAGGAAACATACATCGACCTCACGAAGAGCACTCATGACATCGCCAAGTGAATCGTGTAAGCACGAATCGTGAGATAATAAGAATTGACCTAAAGATGACTTTGTACATGAATTCTAGGGATCATGATCATCATAACATTTGGTATGATTTTGTTTGGTGATGATAGGCCTGATTTCCATAGGTACTAATCATGAAATAAGATTTCGTGGAAGATAGGGATAGCAGCATTCTCCACTGTACAATTTAAAATGAATGAACCTAACACTTAGAGATACTACTCGACTATTCCCCAAATAATAGATAAACAACATACTCCATAATTTCAACTTATAATCCTCCCATTACACATTTAAACATAAGAGTTTGAGTCCCATTGCATAGTACTTTTAGGTGGAAGTCTAACTCGGAGGAAAGAGGTACTAGCTTTAGCTACGGGACCCTGTACTCTATATCTCATTAAGAAAATTACTTCACCTTATCACCACCATCAAATACATTGATTTTTAAATCAAGGAGAACTAACCACATAACCCATTGGTTTGCATTTTCATCAATCAACATTCAAGCCTATTATTACTACACCTACTTCATGGATCTCCCCACTAAGACCAGCCAATTCAATCATTCACACTAAGATTTTTGCCACATAACTCCTTCGTAACTATCTCATGTAACGAAAGTTCATCTCCTTCTTTCCACTTCTCCTATAACCTTAGCTCAAGAAATCACATCAAAATTTTTATCTTCAAAAACATCAACTCCCCACCTAGCACACTACTATGCTTCCACAACCACCATCATACTAACATACAAAGGGTCATTAAAGGACCCGAGCATAAGCATCACGAATGGGATAAACACTACTTAATTATAAACCAAATTTGTTGATCTACTCAAGGAGGGACATGAAGTGAAAATATGATAGAATAGACACAAAATGCTTCATATATCAAGTGTACGGATCATAAGTAAAAAGTCGCTCGACATAAACACAACACAACATGATTTCTTAGGATAAACCACAATGAGAAATATGGGTGCACATATCATGAGCTATATGGCATAAAGCCGAAATTTATGTAGTTAACAACTAAGACAAGGATTTTCACTTGACGAGATTGATCCTCATTTAAAGAACTGAAACTTTTCATGTGTTAGTATAAAGTTTATCACTTTGGCTAATTCTGGCATAAAATGATTTTGTAACAAAAAGAAACATATTTTCTTAAGACCAAGCATGATGTGAGACATAGATTCAGATCATAAGCAACATAACATATGGATTGAATACTCAAAATACTGGATCACTGAGGGACATTATTTCTTCTTGTTTAGAGGTCAGAACATGACATGAGTTACATAGAGAACTCAAACCTTAGGCATAGGAAAGACATGAATACATAAGACATAGGTATATGTCCATTCAAATCAAAGTAGGAGGAGCTTGCTTGAATAAGAATTGATTTATCATGGTTCTTACTTAAAACTTGACACCACAAGAAAATTTGGTAACTACTTTAATCCATCATCTCCCCCTTAGACCAATGTCATACTCCTAGACTTATGGACATAACCTCACATCAAAGTCTATAGCCACACCTCTCAACACATAAGAGATATCACCATATACTTAAACTCTAAACTTACCCTGATGAACTATACTGTGAAGGCCTCGCTTTCTGAAAATGTTACTCTTAACTTTAGATAGCCTCTATAGCCATCACTCTACAATTCCTACTCTCACGAGAGTATGTATCCACACTCCTTATCACAAAGGGGGTATCAATATACACATGAACACTAACTCCCCTCAATAATTTTTTTATAAGGACACTAAATTCTTTCTAGGACATTCCCCTACAGGGACACTAATCGTAACTTCCTCTAACTCCTAAAGTCATCAACTTACGACTAACATTATCATGGGCATAGACACCTATGCTTCTAAACACTTAACACTCCACCTTTAATTCCTTAGAATACTAGCATTACACCTCTAATCACACAACTTACAACTTAACAAAATTTGTAAAACTATACCAAAGGGACACATTGCCTACCGATATCTCCTCCTTTCAAATCTAAAGAACACCATACAACAACTTTCCATACATCTCCATACTACAAGATTCAAGAACGAAATCTAGGTACGCATGACACTCGTACACATGATGCCTTATCTAACAATATGCTACCCTGGGGTTCAACTGATTCCTATATACTCGCGTTCTTATCCACTTAATGATTCAACTATAATTCATCATTTTACTATTGTTCTCATGTATACATATACATCATAATTGACCACTCATTATCCCATAAGTTTCCAACCTAGGCTATTGCACACCTCACATCAACCCTACAAGTTCGTTCCTACAAAATACACATCATTAGTCTTAAGATACTATTCTTATCACCACACTTCACATCTAACATTCAAGCCTATAGTCTAACGTTAATCATGTACCACTAATGAAGCATGCCACGTACTATACCAATCCATCAAATTGGGAAATCAACTCAAAATACTTAATTTCATTTAACTACTACCTATAATCGCGCACCCTCCGCGACATTACTACTACACCTTAAAATCTATTACATATCTTCTCACAAACAGTACTAGTTTACAACTACTACAGTAAAGATAATCAAAGGGGGTAAAGTTATAATAGGGATAGTCAATCTTAATCTTATAATATAACCCATTACGATCTTATCAACATATTTCACTCCCTCACATCATATTTACTTACCCATGCATACATTACCACTACCTTCAACATTTCATGTACAATAATGAATTTCTATCCATAACTTATTGACTAATCTACCCCTTTCCATTCACAGCCTATAAATAATTTCTCCAACCACCATAACTATCCATTCTGAAATCCTTTCCTATTTTGAATAAATAATAATCATATCCCGTCACTTCCTTTGCAGACTACCATACAATCTACAAATATTGCTACCACATTAATCTATCACTATAAAATGGCAAACCATCCCCCAATCAATGGTTATACAACTAAAAATATTTATTTATAAAAAAGTCACCCTCACTCTGACTTCTACCCTTGTGACTTCATATCACTAACTTCTTGGCCCATCTCACTACTAATAGGTCATGACATTTTAACATATACTACTACTCGGGTGGAAATACATTTCCAATATTTTGCTATACGCTATTACCCTTATGTATGACATCTGCAATAAGAATTTTGAAAGGGGATTGAGTACACTTTGTACCTCAGGCTGAAAAGCATAGTTTCATCAGGATAAAGGTATACACTCGAATAAATACACCTTGAAGCACTAATGGAATCATCTTAAGTCCTTGTGATACCTCATAACTTTATGGATAACTCAATCAGAGAGAACCACATCGCTGGGGAAGCTAGACTCTTAGATTTGTATCGCCTCAACAATGAGGCATGACCCATGAAATTATAACAAGGAAGAAATTTTGATAACTTTCTTATGGGCGACACTATAGCACAAACTAGAGTATGAACGAATAAGAAACAATTCCTAAATGTCCGATAGCCTCCTGATTATAAGTTTTGTGCAATACACACCTATAAGCAAGACCCTACTAGACACAATTTCACAGACTCTGTGGTGCCATAAATCATGCTTTGATATCAAGTTTGTCATGACCCAAACTAAGGCCCTGGCCACGAAGGACATCCCAAACCGTGAAGGCTCGAGAGACCTTCTCTAATTTGCAATCATATACATAATTCATATACTGTAAGGAAAATACAGAAAAACAGAACAAGACGGAAACATGGTCATTCTTTTACTTTAATTAAACAATGTGAAAATGAGTTCATGAAACATTCAAAAACACCTGACACTAGTTTGCGAAATCTCTAACAACTATAAAAAACTACTTTCTGAATATTGGGATTAAGCCCTAGTCAGACCATAATAATGTACAATATAGGGGGTCAATACAGATGTACTGGTATGCAGAGCAATCCAAAATAATGTACAATTATCTCGCCAACCAAGTACAATCAAAATTAGCCTTAAGAGACTAATGGGGCAAGTTCTAGATAGTACAAATACACGTGAGATTTGAAAAAATAAGCTCACCACATACGGGATGCGAAATTCATCAAGAAGGCTCAATTGCCCCTTATGCTAGAGACCAAAATGGAGTATCTCCCAATTTTCTCAAGTCAAAATTTTAGAGTCTCAAAAAGAGGAAAAAGTTTTGTTACAAGGTTTCTCACGTCCATGCCCTTGATTTTTGAAAAAAATTGGATGGAGAGAGGTGTTTGCTTTTTATTTGCATCACACATAATTTGCTAAATATGTCATCAGCCCAAGCCTTGATCTCACATTGTGGTTAACGTACGGTCCAACCAACAATATGGCTACTTGATGCTCACCATAGGTATAAATACGATCCCAAAATCCAAAATGCTAAGGTACTCATACTTCCCTTGTATTTGTGACTTTGATTCCACGGGTACTCAGACTTCCCTTGCATCGATGGTTCAAACCCAATCACGAGCTTTTTCCTTAAGAATGTTGTCACTTAATCTATCATAGGGTAAAACTCGTACGATATTGCTATAATTAGAATAAAGATAAATTAGAAATCTAAGGAAAAAATAAATAATCCATGCAAATGTTGGTACCATCCGAGTGCCCAAATATTAAAACCCAAATAAAACTAGAAATAATAAAAAAAATCACAAAATATCCAGAAATTACAATAGTATAAGACCAAATCAAATGAATACGGAGATAGTCACCCCCAACTAAAAAGTTAGCATTGTCCTCACTGCATAAATAATCAAGGATAAAGAGTGATAAGCGTGCTCCCTGAAACCACATCAAGAGCTGATAACACTCTTAGACTCTACATCATTATCAACCTTCTAAGGAACAAACCACTCGCCTGGGGCCTCATCATTGCTCTCCACTTGGGAGGAATAAAGTCGATCACGGGGTTTTAGGACCTTCCAAAGGCCCTTTACCCCCTTTCACATCTAGTTGAAGAATCTATCTCTCTTCTTTTCCCTTCTGTCCATATTTTTATATGCAACTCAGATATCACGATGTGATATCACTAAGGATGAGTAGGATTTATCAAGCCTAGTAGTGGTATCTTCCTACTTCTTTTGGTCCTTATAACACTTTGTATAATTGGCCTGTGACACATATGAATATCGAGTGGTAGAGGGCTCTACGGTCCTTGGGGTAAACTTGACACAAGCTCCATGATGGCTGTAATATCAACTCCAATATCCTTAAGAGGCTCGGTGGTGGATGGACTATAAGACTCAGGCTCCTCATATGTGGACTTCCCCAAGTCGATCTTTCTCTTCTTGCTTTTTCCTAGTGCACCCTCTCCTCAAATTCTCCAAGGATAGATGGGGGTACCCGGGTGCAACCAAGTATCTCTAGAGTGTTCTTCAACCCCAAATCTCCTATCAATATCAGTAATCAAAGAGTGGAAGAAGAGATATGTACCACCCTGGTTCTTGAAGAATTTTATATAAATAAACCACAATTTGACCGATATCCAAAGGAATGCCGTCTATATTATACACACAATCATTCGGTCCCATAAATCTGGGACTGAAGTCATGTGGGTGCAAGGGGAGACTCGACTCCATATGATGTTCAACAAAATTTGAGCCTCAGAAGTAAAGTCATTCATGCGGATGTTGCTCTATGTTTTCATCCATAAGACTTCCTTTTTGGGACACAATCTTTCTGCCAACCAGCTTCCCAGCTCATATCTTTTTTCTTCGAACTCACCCATGTTTGCGTTTGAGAGCCCATAGATAACATTAATTTTCTTTGCCCCAAATTTCACTATTTCCCTCAGACATTGATAGTCATGTTGGATGGATCCGAGAAAGACACTATATTAAGGTTGGCATAGAATTCACGGACCCATTGATTATTTTCCTTGTACAGATCTTGGATAAAACACCGCCACCCTGTAGCCTCAATCCTGTCATGAAACTCCAAAAGCTTTAAGGCATACTATCCAAACATATTACTCTCTACGAGAGTAGCATTGTCCTTGGAAGATCACCATAGTAGTGAGTGTGGCGCTCGGGTGCCATGAATCAGATGCGGTCGTATTTATCCATGACATTATCCTAAAAAACAACATAAAACACAACACATCAATCATTGCATTTTCTTGTGAAAACTATGCTATATTGTCTACTAAAGCTCATTGGATAGTTGCTTGGTGGTGTTTGGACAAAAATTAAAATGCAGGATTTTTGTACAGGGCATAAAATCCCACTCGGTTATCATGATCTCAGTCCATGGAGTCGTGATCGCAGTCTCGATGACCACAATTGCGGTATCTGAGACACGTTTCAAACCTATTTCCTATGTTCAAAACTTTCAAATTTTATGCCCCAAGCATGTTCTACAACATGAATTCACATTAAGACCGCTGAACGAGACTACTAGGTACTCAATTATATCTTTAAAATGTAAGACCCATCAGTGAACACTCAGTCGGGAAATATCTCGACCACTCAGTATGAACTCTTCATTTGTCTCAATTTAACACGTATTTTTGGGTACTCAAGACTACCCCACTTATGTGCACACCATGTTATAGTAGCGAAACACCAATCAAGCATAATTGACTAACATTTAAGCATAAAAATCATAATTTTAGGACTTCTCTCCAATATGCATCTTATGGCATATTTTCAACAATCAAAGCATAGATTCAAGACACCTACCTGATAAGTGATGCAAGAGAGATACAAGGAGGCTATTGGAGTACTCACAAACTTGGGTTATAAATGGGTCTAATTAGAGAGACAAGTTGAAAAAGGAGTGTGAGAGAAATGGGGAATTCTATAGTCATATAGATGAGGCTACTGCAATTGCGGTTAAGGATCCGTGATTGCAGATGCATAGGCCCACGATTGCGGTAACTGAGGGCATTTATGAACGCATGTTTTCCCTGTTCATCTTATTTCACATTTGGACAGATTTTCCCCTGTTCAGTTCATTGTGCAAATATTTCAAACCTTCCTCCTTTTAATCTATTCTAATGCACTATATAGAGTCACATTGCATGGGTTATTCAATTGTGAAAGATAAAATCAACACTACAAAAATAAAAATAAAGGATACGAGCCACTTTCATGGCATTTGTGGGTTTCCTCCCACATAGCACCTTAGTTTACATCGTGGCACAACATCTTCCTTTGTCATCATGTTGGGTCCTCAAGGGCCCCCTCATTCACCTCCTTGAATTCAACATCGATAACTGATATCACTTGAAGTTCCATGGGTTGTTTCTTTATTTTACATACCTGAGAGGATACCTCATCTTCATGCACTCTAAACCTCATATCACCCAACTCCAAGTCAACAATGGCTTTTCTGGTGGCTAAGAAAGGTCGAATAAGAATGATGGGTATCTCTTGGTCCATTTTGCAATCCAGAACCACGAAGTGTGCCGGAAGTATAAACTTGTTCAATTTGACTAGAATATCATACAAAATCTCAATTGGTATCTCGATAGACCGATCTACCATTAACAATCTCATAGATATTGGATTTGGAGTATCCAATCTAAGCATTTTGCATATGACAAAAGGAATGAGGTTTATACTTGCACTGAGATGCATAGAGCTTTCATAAACATATGCATTCCGATGGTGCAAGGGATGGTAAAATCTCTGGGGTCTTCCTTTTTTCTGAAAGTTTGCTACTCATGATAGCACTACAACCATGGGTGAATTTGATCGTGTCACCTTAGATGAGCTTTTTTTTTTACATTAACTTTTTCATGAGTTTACCATATCCCGAGATCTCTTGAATTGCTTCAAGCATTGTGATATTGATAGAGAGGTTGCAAGGCTTGGCCATAAAGTTACAAAACTACCCCTGGGCCTAATTCTACGTTTCCTTGATCGCGCTGGACCTGACCGTAATCACGGCTACTGCAACCACAGGTGGATAAACACGATCGCAGTTACTGCCCTTCTTGACTGGCTACAATCATGGCCCTCAGACCGTGATCGTTGTAACTGAGGCCTATTTTTGTTCAAGTTCTTTTAGATGTACTTCATTTCTTCTCTTTTGATCTGTTTTAGCTCAAGTCCACATCTTTCTATCTCATAACCTATTCACCTACAAAAAGTGGATATTAGTGCATTTAATCTTACATATGTCTCATTTATACATTTAAATCATGGAAATGGGTATGAATGTCGAGTGCAAATGAGTGGTAAATTCACCTCTCATCAAATACTAATTTATCACAACCCAAAATAGGGTCATAATGGCACATATCATGAATCAGCCTTGACGATAAGTAAGCAAACCACCAAACAGTATAGAAAACCCAACAAGAATAAAAATAGTAAAATAGGACTTCTAGAACAAAGTCAGGCTAATCACAAAATATAATATAATAAAAATCATAAAAAGTAACATAAACCACCCAAAATTTGGAGTGATAATGTAAGACATCTAAGTACAACCCTGAAACTGAAAATATTAAAAATTAATCTCTGATCCAAATAAAGATATAAGTAAAGATAAGATGAGATCTGGAATCCTTCACGAATATTAGAACAATCTAGTAACTTGTATAACCCAATCAACAACACAATCCCAACCTCCACATGTCGTGCTTGTTCTAGGACCTAAAATGAAAGGGTACAGTAGGGGTGAGTATGATCCACTTGTACTAAGTTGGTATCATAGTCCAATTAAGTAAAATAGAAAAGAAGATCAGGAAAACAACACTATAAGCACATCACCTACAAGGAAAAAAAGTCCCAAATGGTAGCACACACCGTCTCCACTAACAGCGTTAATATATATATAGCGACAAAAATAACACAAATAATTATAAAGAATATACTACAAATAAATACAAAAGGAAACTAAGAAAATCATGATATATAGATGTGCAAATATGATGCAATGCAATGTGCATAGGATGAATGGTGAAAGTTATTACATGACTTTTTGTATACACCCACCGAGCTCGCAGCTTCTAGTTAGGACCCATGGGAGGTTTGAAACACATATACTATTTCTCATATCTCAAATCTCAACTCTCCTCTCTGGATCATGTTCACAAAATGAATTTTTGTAAAGGTGTCTTATTTTTTTTTCCAAAAATAGTAATCCACAATGGTACCAATATCTCAAAAATTTTAATGTATTGAATGGGGATGTAATTCTTATTGTCAATCAATATGAAAATATCCAATCCATCTAACACACATATATATGTGTGTGTGTGTGTGTGTGAAAGAGAGAGAGAGAGAGAGCTTAGAAATCAACTCAATATGTTCACAATTCATGATTATAAACTTTAGTTAGGCACCATCAGAAAAAATATGCATGTAAGGCATTATTTGTATCATATCAACTCCTAACTCCGGTATTTCTATCTTGATAAAGGTATCCAATGCTCAAGTATGACCTTTATTAACCATTTAAGCTCCTGAATGGGCATTATATCTACAATGGAGGCATTTGTATGCATAGATAAGGCCAATGTTATCAAATAAAGCCCCCACATGGCAAACCACTATATTAGATAAGCTTCTAAATAGGCACACAATAGTAAAAATATTCTCAAAATATAAATGCTACAATTATTTTTCGTAACTCATAGAATACTTTACTTATATATTAACTACCCAACTAAATTATAAAGAAGTTAATACATAACCTATCTCAAAATGATAAAATCTTGAGCCAAAGTGCTTCAACATAGATCATTCCCCTTATGATCAGCCTTAGAATCAATTACAACTTTCAAATATAGCATCTACGTGTTAAAAAAGGCTAATGAAACCATATTTCCCATATTTGGGCCGGATCCAAAATGGGTTCGAAAAATGAGTTTAAAATAAGGACTAAAATAAAGAAAGACCATTTTCAAGTTTTACCAACTAAACACCACTTTTTACTTTAAAATCGTGATTCAAAGGATTTTTTGAAGATAAAATCAATGAAAAATAGTGAAATTGTGAGTTTCAAAGTTACCCAAATGAAAATTAATGATGAAATCTCAAAAATTTCTTTTCCCAAAGATTGGATGTCCAAAAATGCAATAAAATCGCGAAAATGGGGGCTTTTATTCTGTTTAATGAACAATGCCTCATGAACGCGGTCAATCATTTGTATTCATGAGTGTGAACACTAACCAACCAATTTATTTAGCCTTTGTGTTCACAACTAGGGCTTTGTGTTTATGAACTCTCATGGCAAGGACCCTTGTCTTTGAGATAGCCCTGTCGCATTACCGAAGAAGGCGAAGATCGAAACGACTCAACTATCTGTCATGATTACAACTACCACTATTGTGATTATAGTGAAGGTTTTATTTCCTTTCCATATTCGCAGCCAAAAGCCCTTGCTTGCGAAGAAGGTTTTGCACCTGCACAAAATTCAATAAATTAAGTGATTTTGGATGGTTCCTAAAATCTCTAAATGGACCCTCAAATTCGTTCGGAACCCAACATATATAAATCATATTTTCTATTAGGCTATTTTTGACATTTCAAACCTAATGGAAATGTTGGATTTTCTAAAAAAACGATTGTTTTCAATAAATTAACCTTTGGGACCCTTTTTTTACTATTTTCCAAATTAAGGGCCTGAATGAAAAATAAAGGCTATGAACTAGAACCAACCATGGTACTAACTCAACTTTGACATTTTGGATCTGCTAGTGGCGCTAAATTTCCATCCGCCACTTAGATCATCAAATGTTGACCAAAGTCAACTATATGACTTTGAAGCCTCTAAAATCCTCAAACTTATCCAAAACATTCCCGATCACATATAAACCATTCCAACCATCTCCAAACCCCAAAATCAATATGTTGAAACTATAAGGAAGGGTAAAATTATCAAAACACATAAAAAAAGGTTTTCACAATTTAGGTCATTACACCTATATCACCGATTATGGGGCAAGTACAAGAATGACCACGAAAGAACCTAAATATGGTAGTGCACAATGTGAGGTCTAATCCTTTGGCACTAATGACCTAGGGAAAAGGGAAAGTTAAAGTAACTCTTAAGGAAGGGGTTTCTTCTATTCCATTGACTACTATTTTATTGAATTTAAGGATTTCTACAAAATCAGGCTCTAGTAATAAGGTGACAAATGCTAATGATGGAAGTAATATCTCAGAGGGGGAAATATTATCTCATCAATTAGGGGTTGACATAAAATTAAAGAGAAATTTGGACATCCAGTAGCCACATAATGTACAATAATTGAATAATATTTATACTGATGCTAAGGTAAATGTTCATGGTATGGATCTATCTTATGTTTCTTCTATGGTGAAAGATGGTGCCAAACTATTCTAATTGGATCAAAATAATATTGTGACCGAGAATGCAAAGTGGAGAAAGGAAATTATTTTTTATGTAATTGGAGACTCTCCCTCGAGTAGAGCTTTGGAGAGTTTTATTGCCTTTTAGTGGAATTTTATAGCTAAACCTGAGATATATATCATAATAATGGGTATTTTATAGTGCTATTCGATTCATTGGAGGAAAGGATGAGGTTTTATCCTTAGGTCAACATATGTTGAACAATGAACCTATGATTTTGAGGAGTTAGATTGATGATTTTGATTTTAATGTCAAAGTATTAACACAATTCCTACCTGGGTATTTTATTTTCCATGAAATTTTGACACTTGAACCGCTTAATATTATGTATATTTTCAAGTTTTCAGATAATTTTATATGGATATAATGGATTTGTGGGTGTTTTCAGGTCAAATTGGCCTAAAAGAGTGCTGATTTTGGACAATATTTAGTATCAGATGACCATTGCTTTGATCGTGGGAGATGAACACGATCGTACATAAGTATCATAGGAATAAATGGATAAGTGACTCTTAGATATTGTTTAAATAAAAGCTTTCCATGACTGTACATTGATCATACAACTATGCCATGGGATCACAGAAAGAATGATCTAGAATTATGCATGCAAAATTTAACTATAAAGAAGCTCAGATGATTAGATCCCACGACTGTACCTTGAAGTTATGGTTGTAACTTTATGTTGTGGAAGTAAAGGCTAAAAGTGAATCTATGGGAGTTGAAGTAGGGTATGATCAAAAAACTTCATTTTATGATCATATATTGACATCACAGAGCCAAAATGACAATCATACCAAGGAAGACCTAAAGATACAAACGTTTCTAATAAAGCAACAAACTCTAAAGGATGATCATGGTATCTAACCACGATCGTATCGTTCATCTGTCAAACTTAGACCTACTCAAATATTCTATTTTGTTTAGGGTTAGTTTTATTTTGTTTATAAACATTCTTATGTGTTTATTTTGGTAATTTTACATGTTATTACATTATTGCAAGATTCTAAGGCACATTATTGTCTTTGGAATTTTACAAACACTTTTTAGGGTCTTAATTCAAAGTGAAACTTTGAAGTTGTTTTATTATTCTTGTAAGTTTATGGTTTGTCTTCTTCAATGAATTATTCTTGTGTGATTTAAATTATAAGTTAGTAAACACCATAACTAGGGTTGTGGGAACCATGACGGATTAGCCTAGTAAGATTCATAGTATAAAGTTATCTTTAATCGATGTTTACATGTATTGATTGATCCCTTGGTTTTGAATGATTTTTTATGGTCACCAATGTTAGAATATTCCCAATATATATCATGGATGATAGGAAGAGTACAAATAGGAAGAAGGGAATAACCAACAAAAACTTGGAGCTATCAACCTCCAATTAACAACTTGATCCTATAATACGGGATAACTTTCTAGGATCTAGGACAGAGGTTAGCAATGCAGGCTCAAGAGAAGAGAAGACTTACTTGAGAATATTTTACAAGAACGTAAAGCTATTCTAGGTATACATAACCTACAAATTCTATATATCGAACACAAAAAGAGTTTGCAAAGTACGATGAACCTACAGAATTATGAATTTTTTAGAAAATGCAGTCCTAGTGTCTCTCTTTTACTAATAACAAATCAAGAAATATTATAATTGAATTACTTAATTACAAACCCCTTCTTTTATTGGGAATTATTAATGATTGCCTTGATATACATATTGATTGATATTTTAACCTATTCACTGTGGGTTTGACCCCAACCTTGGCTAGGTTCTATATTTCACAGAGACTGCTTTAAACTTTATTTTGACATATACATTGGACGACAACAAATTTTATTTCCATTGTGTCTTGTGTGTAGCTTATAGAAAATTAAGAATACTTGGTGCAATAAAAAATAATAAAAAGCATACAATTTGTTTTCAAGCTGTTTAAAATGATACCCCTTTGAGAAATTTTGTTTTATGTGTTGTGTTATTTGCTTATTTAAATTATAATTGTTATTTAGATCTCGTCATGGCATTAGTATTGTAAGTGTGATAACCTAACCTAACTTTTCATGTACCAAATAGGTAGTGACTGAAACAATAGGCTTGAGCCAAGAGTATGGAAGGATTTACTTTAGTCAGCGTGTGTGCATGGTCTAGAACTTGCTCGGCTTGTCTCACTAAAGTTATAGGATAAAGGGTTAGTGATGTGCCATGGTTTCATGGAACATTCAATGCTTAAAATAGTGAAATTATGCATTGACTTAGGTTATTTTGTCAGATATAATGCGTGTTTTGTATATATTGCAGGTAAATTAGGTTGGAAGTGGACTGGAATGAAAAATGGAAGAAGAAGCTCTGATATGTTGAAGTACTAGTTAGGTTGTGAGTCACTAAGTCAACTTACGACTCGTATCAAGACTCGTGAGGTTAGCAGTGGATGAAATTAAGTGAAGGAGCTAAGTAAAGACTGACCACGACTCATAAGGAGTGACTACGAGTCGTGATGAAAAAGCATAGTGAGCACAGTGGGCAAAACTCATGAAGTTGATAAAAGAGGCTCCAGTAGTAACGAGTGAAGATCATGAGTCGTAAGGACTTTCTACGACTCATGGTGATAAGTTATCCTGATAATAGACTCAGATGCCCTGAAGGAGAAAATTCACTGGAGTAACTATGACTAACAGCCTACAACTCGTAAGGACACTTCACAAATCGTGACAACTGAAGATAGAAACAAGCTACGACAGTAGGCAACGAGTTGTGACCAGTCCTAATGACTCGTTGCCAGAGGCATGACCACTACTGACATAGTTTTCCTTATTTGATTTGGTTAGGTTTTATTTGTTATTTTGACACTCTATGAATACCCTTGGGGTACTTTTGTAATAGTTTACACACTTTTGATATTTTTTCACGTACATTGACTTCTTGAAACTTTTGTTCTTGGGTTTTTGGTTTTGTAATTAATTGAAGATTTTGGATTTTTATTCATTTCATTCTTGTTCAATTAATTCTATGTCTTCTTCATTGATTGTCATGGATTATTGTATAACCATGAGTTGCTAGCTAACTTAACTACGGTTGTGGGAACCCTATTGGATTAATAACGTAAATGAAGTGGCATATTCATTATTACTATAGCTGTGTGTATTGTAATCTTCTTTGTATTAATTGCTTTCTTAGTTACTACAGAAGCTAAGGACTTTCCTGTATTTGAGATCGTCCTCACAAGGGAGTTCAAAATTGGGAAAAAGGGATTATGATAGTAATTCGAGGCTATCAACCCTCATCTAATCAACTAGAGACTTTAAAGGTTATAATCGTATTAGGGTTAAGGACAAGGGATAGTAAAGTGATGCCTTGAGAGTCATGAGGTAAAGAGTGAGATTTATCAATACGTTAACAAGATGGTTGATAATACATAGCTTGTAAGACTTTGTATGCAGAGTAGTGGGTTAGGTGAATTGAACACGATAAGTTTACTGAGTTAGACACCAGGGGTAACATCGTCCTAGTTTTTGTCTTTGATTGTTTACAACCTCAAGAACTCAAGTTTAATGATTGTTTATTGTTGGTCTCAAATTCCCCCTTTTACTTTTTTGTACTACCTGTGATTTCATAAAGTTTGAGATATAATTCCATGCATTCTATGTGGGTTTGACTCCAACCTGGTTTGGCGTACTCCATTTGAGATCAAATACAACATACTTCTTTAGAGTATTGTTTTGGGCGACATCAAATTTTGGCGCCATTGTTGGGGAATACGGTGTTGAGTTATTGATTGGATTTTCTAAAATTTTGGGTTTTGATTTTCTATTTTTAGTTGGGTATACACCAATGTATGCCTAACACTTAGATTCGAGGTAATGCCTTTCTCTCATTGAATCCTAAACCTTAAAAACTACTATAGCCTAATCGTACGATGACTGAACCAATATATGAAGGCAATTTAAAAGGGGTTTGGGATGATCCATATATAGTACCTCCCCTTGATCGAGGTGATCCATATAATATTACTGATAGATAGAGTGAGAAGATATTAGAAAAAGCTGGTAACCTGAGAAAGAAAGCCGAGAAGTCTTAGTTGGCTAAGCAGGAAAAGCTTGCCAGGCCAAGATCGATAGTTGATCGTCGAGCAGTACTCGATGCTAATCAAGATGAAGTATGAGGTGGCATAGCTTAAGTGATCCTAGCATATCAATATCTACCATCGTATGATTAAGATAAGGGTTTGGATATGTTGAGCCTGCTGAGATAAGAGCCATCATTCCTCCTGGTTTCCCCCAAATGTTAAGTTTGATATCACAAGTGTAATGATCTAGTTGCTGAATTTAAAGGGTATGTTTTTGGGGTTGTCGATAGATTATGCAAACATGCATCTTGCCAATTTTATTGGAATCTGCACTTCGTATACCATTCTAGGGGTGGATTAGGAAGTATTGATATTGAGGTTGTTCCCATTCTTTTTGATCGTAGAAGCATCATTGTGGGTGGGGAAATTTCCTAGAGGCTCAATCATGACTTGGAATGAGTTGTATGAATAGTTTTTGAACTATTTCATTCCTTCTGCCAGGATGCTATAGTTAAAAGATAAAATATACAACTTCAGGCAGTTGCCCATCGAGTCCATGAATGAGGCATGGTTTCGATTAAAAAGAAGTTGAGCATCGTACCTAATCACTGGATTTTAGGGTCTAATTGTTGGAGGTATTCTATAGATCCCTGACTATCAGTTCTAGGATAATAGTAAACAAAATATCTCATGGTGCACTTGTGCGTCTTCATTGGGTGGTAGTGCAGGACATGTTAGACAGATCTCTATCACTAACAGAGGGTGGCATACTCGGAAGGCTGTAAGAGGTGCCAGTACCTGTGCCATTGGAGTTGTTAGTGACTATAGAGCTGGTGAAGATTCTATAGCACAAGAATTTGTACAACTCAAAACGGAGTTTGAGTTGCTAACAAAATAATTTGCAATAATGAATTATAAAAAACTGAATGCAGTAAGGGAATAAGGGACTGCTTCCAGAGCTTATGAGTTTGATGTAGATGAGGAAGCTAAGTATCTGGATCTAGAAGTGGTAAGTTTCCAAGCCAAAGGGAAAGGGAACTAAGTTTAGAACTACTATGGTGATAGATACTAAGATAGAAGTAGAGAGCAAGATAGTGATTAGAGGCATAAAGATGACTATAAAGAGCAGAGTGACAAATATGTTCCACTTGGCAGTCATGATACCGAGTCAAGAATTGAAAAAATATTGTCGAAGTTGGTTAAAGATCAAAAAAGACAAGAGTGCTGTCTTAAGGAGATTAAGGAAGACATATTGGGATTGAATCAGAAAGTTGAGTCGCATGCCACTACGATAAAACAACTGCAGAAGAAGTTTGGCCAAATGTCAGCCACATTGAATCTGAGGCAGCCTGGCACTCTTCCCAACAATACAATGCAAAATCCAATAAATGATAGTCATTATCATGACATCACCACTCAGAGTGGTAAAACCAACATAGATCTCCCCATGCTTGTTACTAAAGAGACAAGGAATAATGGTGAAGGGGTTGATGGCAATGAGACACTTGTAGAAAAATCTAAAAATTCAATAAGTGTTGAACATATTGGTGATAAGGATAGAGGGAAGGGAAAGGTTGATGAGCTGGTATTGAGGACTATTCTGAGATATCCCCCACTTTTTCCTCAAAGGTTGAAAAAAAAACAAGAAGAAGATAAATATCAGAAGTTCCTATAGATGTTAAAGGAACTATCTGTCAATATTCCCTTTGTTGAGAAATTGGAGAAATGCCTGGCTATGCAAAATTCATGAAAGATTTGGTCACTAGGAAGCGGACAGTGAGTTTTGAGCCTGCTAACAATGTGCACCATTATAGTGTTGTTGCTTCGAGATAGTTAGTAGAGAAGAAGGAGGACTTAGAAACCTTCACTATTCCTTGTACTATTGAGTCCTTCAACTTTGCCCGGGCTTTATATGACTTGGGAGCTAGCATAAATCTAAAGTTGGGGTTGGGGGCACCCAAATAGACATCAATGAGATTATTGATGGTTGACTGCAAGGTGAGGTGGCCAATCGATATTCTTTGTATTATGTTGGTAAAGGTATCTTCCTTTATATTTCCAACCAATTTTATTATTGTTGACTATGAGGTGGACTTCTAAGTCCCTATCATCTTGGGTAGACCCTTCTTAGCTGTAGGAAATGTGTTGGTTGATATGAAATTGGGACAAATGAAGTTCAATCTAAATGATGAGCAAGGGGTCTTTAATATGTTCCAATCGATGAATTTTCCTGATGATATATGGGTACTATCTCTAATAAACACCAACGATGATGATGTTGATGTTATTGTTATGCCTACTAAAGAAAGACTTAGAGTCTCGGCATTAACAACGGTGATTATGAACTTCAATGGTAATGGTATTGAGTAATATGATGATATGGTAAGCTTTTTGTAAGAGAGAGGTTCGTACACTTATGCTCCAAAGTAGCTTGATCTAGACTTGAAAAATAGAACCACTCTTCTCTCTCGTCTATCTATTGAAGAGCCATCGATCTTGAAGTTGAAGGCCTTCCCATCTCACTTGCGCAATGCATTCTTGGGGGACAACAATACCTTACCAGTAATTATTGTAGATGACTTAGTGGAGACAGAGGTAGAGGCGTTGATATCAGTATTGTAGAGATTTAAAAGTTCTATAGGATAGACCATTGTAGATATTATGGGCATTCCACCAGGTATTTATACCCCCAAAGTACAGCTTGAGCTGGACATATTCCCAGCTTTGAGCATTAGCAGAGATTGAATCCTTCTATGAAGGAGGTTGTGAAGAAAGAAATTACTATTAATGGGTATTTGGGATGCAATCAAATTACTATTGCTCCCGAAGACCAATAAAAGACGACCTTTACTTGCACCTATGGGACTTTTGCATTCAAAAGTATTCCATTAAGTTTGTGCAATGCTCCTACCACTTTTTAGAGATGTATGGAATCGATATTCTCTGACATGGTGTATTATACTATTTAGGTATTCATGGATGACTTTTTTCTATTGTTAGGGACTCTTTGGAGGACTATTTGGCTCACTTGGCCAATTCTCTCCGCAGGTTTGAAGAATACAACTTGGTAGTCAAATGGGAGAAATACCATTTCATGGTAAAATAAGGTATTTTACTCGAGCACAAGGCCTTAAAAAGGGGCATTGAGGTAGATAAACCAAAAATTGAAGTTATTGAGAAGCTGCCACCTCCAGTTTCAATGAAGGGTATTTGGAGCTTTTTGGGCCATGCTAGCTTTTATAGGCATTTCATAAAGGACTTCTCGAAGATTGCAAATCCTATTTGCAAGCTTCTTGAGAAATAGGTGAAGTTTGATTTTGATGATGCATGTCTAAAAGCCTTTGAGTGTCTGATGGAGCGGTTGGTATCAATCGATATCATTGTGTTCCCTGACTGGTCTTTACTATTTGAGATCATGTGTGATGTGTGCGGTATGGCCTTCGGTGCTGTCCTAGGCCAATGGAGAGAAAATATCCTGCACCTTATTTATTATGCCAACAAGGCATTAAACCCTACACAAAAGAACTCCATAGTTACTGAGAAATAGTTGCTTTCATTGGTTTTTGCCTTTGAGAAGTTTCGATCTTATTTAATTGGGACTAAAGTCATAGTCCATACTAATCATGCAGATTTGAGATACCTAATGTTGAAGAAAGTGGAAAATCCAAGATTGATCCATTGGGTTCTCTTACTGCAAGAGTTTGATTTCGAGGTGAAGGTTAGAAAAGACATGAAAAATCAAGTTGCAGATCACTTACCAAGACTTGAAGAAGAAGCAATTCATAAATTAGGGCATGGGTTAGAAATTGATGATACTTTTCTAGATGAGCAAATTTTGGTAGCATCGTAAGACCTACTCCCCCAGTTTACTAATTTTGCCAATTACTTGGCAAGTGATCTTGTCCCAGAAGACTTAGCCTTCCAGCAATATAAGAGATTTATGTATGAGGTGAGGAGGTTTCTTTGGGATGAGACTTACCTATTTAGGATATGTGAGGATGGTGTGATTTGTAGATGCATCCCATATATGAAGATGATGAGTATTCTTAAGTCTTGTCATGCTTCACTTGTTGCGAGTCACCATGGAGGAACCCTCACAACCCATAAAATCTTGCAATGTGGGTATTACTGACTTACAATCTACTAGTATGCTCATGACTTTGTACTCACCTATGACCAATGTCAACATCAAGGAAATATTTCACAATGCCATGAACTGCCTATTATGGAGTCAGAGCTATTTGATGTATATGGGATTGACTTCATGGGTCCGTTCATGAGCTCCTAAGGTATGAAATATATTTTTTGGAGGTGAACTACATATCAAAATGGGTGGAAGAGGTTAAACTACCCAATAATAAAGGTAGAAGTGTCACCGCCTGTAACACCCCAATTTTCTGAACCGGAATACACACGGTGCTTATGACCCCAAAAGACCACAAGCTAACCCATGACTGATATCTGTACCTATAAACTGCAATATATGACATAATAATATGGAAAAACATGAACAATAGGCCATAAGGTTCAACAAAATAAAATATCTGACAAACGTAATATCCATATGGGTGGTAAATACCCAAAAACAACTAAAGTCTGAATCAAATCTGAACTAAATCTGAAAGCCTCTAAATACTGTATGAGTAAGGAGTTGAATGAACATGTCTCCAACTAACTCCGTCTAGCAAAACTGAATTGAAATAATAAATAAAATAAAATAATATCATCCTCGAATGGATGAGGACTCACTGCAACTCTGCGACTGGAATACTACTGCTGATCTAGAACACGTACCTCGGAACCTATGGTGTAACATAACATAAAGCACTATAGCACAAATACATCAGTACGTCTGAATGTACTGAGTATATGAGTGAGGTAGGCTAAATGCAAAGGGTTATAGGAATGAACAATGCTGACTAATATGAACGTGAGAATACATACATGCATAAGAAACTATAACTAAACTCGTGGTGATACTAGCTATTGAGTCTGAATACTGACGACCTGACTTTACTGATACTAAGATACTGAATAGATGAATGACTATTTCTGACAGTTCAAATTATGAAGAACTGGTTTGATTGACTGTGTCTAACAGTCCTGAAATTGAATACTGATAACATAAGCTATGACAACTGACATAACTGATATAACTGTGATGATCGACAAGACCGATGTAACTGATACTGAGCAACAGTATTTAACAGTTTGAGTTCTGATGGAACTATCTGAGTTCCGTTATATATGGAGTAACTGAATTTGAGATCAGTCCTATCTAGCGGGTGATCTTTAAATCTGATGATTCTGATACTGATTAACTATAGTTGAGATCAGTCCTGTCTAATGGGTGATCTTTAAATCTGATGATTCTAATATTGATTAACTATAGTTGAGATCAATCTTGTCTAATGGGTGATCTTTAAATCTGATAATTTTGATACTGATTAACTATAGTTGAGATCAGTCCTATCTAATGGGTGATCTTAAAGTCTATTTATAATGATAAGGATTGACTGTCTCTAAGAGTACTGAATCTGTACTACTGAACTAAGTTAACTGTATCTGACAGTCCTAAATCTGTAACTGAAACTGTGGGATGTATTCATCTAACCGACATGACCCATGGTAAGCTGACTGGGGTCCAATCTCTGCCTGACTGGAAGGGTGTCAGTACCGCGCCACCAGTAAAGCAACTGCTGTGGAGTCAGTCCTAATCTAGTGGGTGACTCCTGGGATCAGTCCTATATATATAAATGTGCTAATGGGTGACCCCTGAGTATGTCACTCCAATCTAATGGGTGACATCTCGTACCTACGCTGGCTACGTAATTCTGGAACTAAGGGATTGCTTCTAAGGATCTCCATCCTTTCTAGGGGTTGAGTCCCCATCCCTAGGCTCACTCGATGCTGAATCCTACTCCCATCTGAAAGACACTGAACTGGATAACTGAGCTAAACTGATTAACTAAACTGAACTGATTAGCTGAACTGATACTGATTAACTGAATTGATACTAGTGGTATTGTTTAGCGGAGCTAAACTAGGTTTACTGATTTCCCTTGACTGAAGGAACGCACTGAGTTCTGAGGACTAACTGAGAGTACTAAAATTACTTAAATCGCTAGGAATACTGTTGTTACTGAAATCACTGAGATTACTTAGTACTGAGGTTACTGAACTACTGAGACTGCTGATATTTCTGAGTTTTCCTGAGTCACATGACTAACTGAATTCTATAGACCATGGCTTGACTGAGATTATCATGATAACATGACATGGCAATAGGCACACAACTATATTATTTTGGGTACAAGTACCCCCAGGACTTGATGGAAGGAAACTGACACACATGACTGACTTGATCATAAGAATAGAGTCCACAATTCACAATATCATAAGTAGGGGATTTCATACTACACTTGGTTCTCAATATCTTATACATGGAAGGGGATGCGCACAACATGTATATACTCGCGTTGCTTCAATATCATGCTCATTCCATACACAATAATAACAGACAACAATAACGTGGAGTTCATGTGGAATCATAAAGAATAGAACATGGGCTTGTCATTTAAGCACTATTAAGTCTTAAAATCATGGATTCTATCATTCTTGGAATTTTATCAAACACCTTAAATGCACAACTTTGGGCATAGGTGTACTTATCAATTTGACAATCTTAATCCATCCAAAATTCATGGATTTCAACTAACCTACTCACATGCTTCATAAAAAAATACATCAAGATACAATCTTGAATCCAAAAAACAATCATCAACATGAATATAGTCATAACACAACAAGAAAATCACAATTTATAATTTAAAACATAATTCTTGAGCTCCATGGATGAAAGGGATCCATGGATGAACACTACACATACCTGACTCAGGGTTCTTGACATTTTTGAACTTGAAGGGTTTAAAATCCTTTGATTCTTGAAGAGGATTGGGTCTTGTTCTTGGGGATTAAATTCAGAGAGAAACCCTAGTTTTTGTTTGTGGAATAACAATGAGCAAAATGGCTGAATTCGGACTCATCTGGGTATATAGGAGAGTGGTAAGTGACCAAAATACCCCTGTTAAAATGACCTGGAAATAAACTGAACATGGCGTGTGATGGTCCAACTGATGGTCCGTCAAACACTTGATGGTCCGTCACTTAGCCCGTCAGATGTGGACCAAAAATGGGGTTCACTGGATAAGAGTTGATGGCCTGGATAACGGTCTGTTACAACTTTGATGGTCTGTCAACTCGTCCATCAGTCCATATCCAGTGCGTTGCTCAACTGCCTTGGCTGTGATGGTCAAAGTGGAGGTCCGTCACTTATGTGGCGGTCCGTCAACTTGGCAGTCATTTCTGGGCATTTCTGACAGTTCCAAGTAAAACGTCCATAACTTCCTCGTCTGATGTCGGATTTGGACAAAATTGGTACCGTTGGAAAGCTAACTCAATTTTCCACGTGATAGAAAGTGAAAAACTTAAAAATACCACATGTACAAACATAGGTTTTCATTTCAAAGTAAGTCCTAGCATCCTTGAAATGATTTCTAGCTAGGAAAAAGGCACGGGTATTACGAATGTGGCGCTAATATTGGTTTAGATTTTTCTAGGTATTACAATATATTACCCTTGGGAACATTCATCCTCAAATGGGAATGACTGAGATGGAATAAAAGATCAACTGAAGTACATACAATACATACACTACTGAAACATGGTTTCGGGACTGACATGACTGATAAGCTGAATACATCAAACTGAACATGCATATCTGATGTATGAGTAACTGATTCATGAATGCATGACTGAGTGTTCTGATGAACTGAGTTTCTTATAATAAGAATGTATATCTGATGCCTAATTGATGAGCTGAATCCATGCATATCTGATGCATGATTATACGACTGACATGATACCTGAATGCATGACAGAAAGTAGTGATAAGCTGATCACGCATATCTGATGCGTTAATATATGACTGAACGGGCTCAGGAACATGTGGCTGAACATGCAATGGTAAAGGTACCAAGTTTGAACTAAAAACTAAGCATGGAACTTAATACAAAGTTTGGTACTAAAATCTGAACATATGAATGAGTAAGATCAAAGAAGACTGTCACCTTGATCTAAAAATATCGATGAGTCTGAGATTAATCACTCAATATGCATGAGCGGAAACATAAGAACATATGGAACATGATACATGAACTGAACTGAGTCTGCAATGCATGTCAGGCTGAGGGGCTGACTGATTCCCATTTCTTCTTTTAGGAGGCATATTCTGTAGAAGAAAGGGGGAAATGGATTAGACTGAAAGTGACTTGAGATTATGCTCACTGGCACGACATGAATACTGAAAGAAGGGAAACTATTCCTAAAACATCTCATAGTCTTCTGCACATAAGTGTGTTGCACAACACACGCACGTACAAGACTCTACTAGATGCGGCTTTCAGACTTCCTAGGACTCTAATGAACCTTAGGCTCTGATACCAAGTTTGTAACACTCCGATTTTCTGAAGCGGAATGCTACACGGTGCTTATGACCCTGAAGGACCACAAGCTAACCCATGACTGATATCTATACCTGTACACTGCAATATATGACATAATAATGCATAAAAACATGAACAATAGGCCATGAGGTTCAACTGAATAAAATATCTGACAAACGTAATATCCATATGGGTGGTAAATACCCAAAAACAACTGAAGTCTGAATCAAATCTAAACTAAATTTGAAATCCTCTAAATACTGTCTAAATAAGAAGTTGAAGGAACATATACCCACCTAACTCCGTCTAGCAAAACTGAACTAAAATAATAAATAAAATAAAATAATATCATCCTCGAATGGATAAGGACTCACTGCAACTCTGCGACTGGAATGCTACTACTGATCTGGAACACGTTCCTCTGAATCTATGTTATAATATAAGAGAAAGCACCATAGCACAAATGTGTCAGTACATCTGAATGTACTGAGTATACGAGTGAAGTAGGCTAAATGCAAAGGGTTATAAGCATGAACAATGCTAACTAATATGAACGTGAGAATACATACATCCATAAACAACTAGAACTGAACCCGTGATGATACCGGCTATTGAGTCTGAATACTGCCGACCTGGCTTTACTGGTACTGAGATACTGAATAGATGAATGACTATTTTTGATAGTTTAAATTATAAAGAAATGGTCTGATTGACTGTGTCTAACAGTCCTGAAACTGAATACTGATAACATAAGCTATGACAACTGACATAACTGATATAACTGTGATGATCAACAAGACTGATGTAACTGATACTGAGCAACTGTATTTAATAGTCTGAGTTCTGATGGAACTATCTGAGTTCCGTTCTATATAGAGTAACTGAATTTGAGATCAATCCTATCTAGCGGGTGATCTTTAAATCTGATGATTCTAATATTGATTAACTATAGTTGAGATCAGTCCTATCTAATAGGTGATCTTTAAATCTGATGATTCTGATACTGATTAACTATAGTTGAGATCATTCCTGTCAAATGGGTGATCTTGAAGTCTATTTATAATGAGAAGGATTGACTGTCTCTAACACTACTAAATCTGTAATACTGAACTGAGTTGACTGTATCTAACAGTCCTAAATCTATAACTGAAACTGTGGGATGTATTCATCTAACCGACATGCCCCATGCTAAGCTGACTGGGGTCCAATCTCTGCCCTGACTGGAAAGGTGTCAGCACCGAGCCACCAGTAAACAAAAATGCTGTGGAGTCAGTCCTAATCTAGTGGGTGACTCCTGGGATCAGTCCTTTACATATAAATGTGCTAACGGGTGACCCCTGAGTATGTCAGTCCTATCTAACGGGTGACATCTCGTACCTACGTTGGCTACGTAGTTCTGGAACTTAGGGATTGCTTCTAAGGTTCTCCGTCCTTTCTAGCAGTTGAGTCCTCATCCCTAGGCTAACTCGGTGCTGAATCCTACTCCCATCTAAAAGACACTGAACTGGATAACTAAGCTAAACTGAATAACTGAACTAAACTGATTAGCTAAACTTATACTGATTAACTGAACTGATACTAGTGGTATTATTTAGCGGAGCTAAACTAAGTTTACTGAGTTCCTTTGATTGAAGGAACGTACTAAGTTCTGAGGGCTAACTGAGAGTACTAAAATTACTGAGATTGCTAGGAATACTGCTGTTACTGAGATCACTGAGATTACTAAGTACTGAGGTTACTGAACTATTGAGACTGTTGAGATTTCTGAGTTTTCCTGATTCACATGACTAACTGAATTCTATAGACCCTGTCTTGACTGAGAGTATTGTGATAAAATGATATGGTACTAGGCACACAACTATATTATTTTGGGTACAAGTACCCCTAGAACTCGATGGAAGAAAAATAACACACATGACTGACTTGATCATAAGAATAGAGTCCACAATTCACAATATCATAAGTAGGGGATTTCATACTACACTTGGTTCTCAACATCTTATACATGGAAGGGGATGCGCACAACATAAATATACTCGCGTTGCTTCAATATCATGCTCATTTTGTATCACAACAATAACACACAACAATAACGTGGAGTTCATGTGGAATCATAAAGAATAAAACATGGGCTTGTCATTTAAGCACTATTAAGTCATAAAAACATGGATTCTATCATTCTTGGCATTTTATCAAACACTTACATGCATAACATTAGGCATAGGTGTACTTATCAATTTGACAATGTTAATCCATCCAAAATTCATGGGTTTCAACTAACCTACTCACATGCTTCATGAAAAACACATCAAGCTACAACCTTGAATCCAAACAACAATTATCAACATGAATATAGTCATAAAACAACAAGAAAATCACAATTTATAATTTAAAACATGATTCTTGAGCTCCATGGATGAAAGGAATCCATGGATGAAAGGGATCCATGGATGAACACTACGCATACCTGACTCAGGGTTCTTGAAGTTTTTGAACTTGAAGGATTTGAAATCCTTTGATTCTTGAAGAGGATTGGGTCTTGTTCTTCGGGATTAAATTCATAGAGAAACCCTAGTTTGGTTTATGGAATAACAATGAACAAAATGGCTGAATTCGGACTCATCTGGGTATATAGGCGTGTGGTAATTGACCAAAATACCCCTGTTAATACGACCTAGAAATAAACTGAATGTGGCATGTGACGGTCTGAATGACGGTTCATTAGACACTTAACAGTCTGTCACTTAGCCCATCAGACGTGGACCAGAAATGGGGTTCACTGGATAAGAGTTGACGACCTGGATAACGGTCCGTCACAACTTTAACGGTCTGTCAACTCATCCATCAGTCCTTATCCAGTACGTGGCTTAACTTCCTTTGCTATGATGGTCAAAGTGGTGGTTCATCACTTATGTGGTGGTCCGTCAACTTGGCCATCATTCCTGGGCATTTCCGACAGTTCCAAGTAAAACGTCCATAACTTCCTCGTCTGATGTCGGATTTGGACAAAATTAGTACCGTTGGAAAGCTAACTCAATTTCTCACCTGATAGAAAGTGAAAAACTAAAAAATACCATATGTACAAAGATAGGTTTGAATTTCAAAGTAAGTCCTTGAATCCTTGAGATGATTTCTATCTAGGAAAAAGGCACGGGTATTACAAAATATGGCGCTAATATTGGTTTGGATTTTTTGGGGTATTACACCGCCTTTATAAAGAAACGTATCTTTTCTCAATTTTTCACCTCATATGCAATAATTCATGATGGTGGGTTACATTTTTGTGATCGTCTATTCAAGAGTCTGCTTGAAAAATATGGTTTAAAGTATAAGGTGGCAACACCTTACCATCCTCAGATGAGCAGACAGGTTGAGGTCTACAATAGAGAAATCAAGTCTATATTGGAGACGACAGTGAATGCCAACAAGATTGATTGGTCAAGAAAGTTGGATAATGCATTATAGGCCTACCGTAAAGCTTACAAGACACCCATTGATGCCTCTCCATATCAGCTTGTGTATGGCAAGGGATGACATTTGCCTGTTGAACTTGAGCACAAGGCACTAAAAAAGTTAAATTTTGAGTGGCATGATACAACTAAGTTGAGGATAAGCAAGGTAAATGAGTTAGATGAATTCCAACTCTAGGATCATAAGAGATCTGCTCTTTACAAAGAGGATGAAGCTATATAATGATAGAAAAATTATGAAAAGAGTGTTTGAGACCGGTGATCTGGTCTTGTTGTAAAATTCATGACTTTGCTTGTTTCTTGGCAAGTTGAAGTCTAGGTGGTATGGACCAATCACCGTGGTGAGAGTGTTCCTATATTTTTCTATAGAGCTGAAGCATGATGTCGAAGCGTTGTTCAAGGTAAATGGACAAAGGGTGAAACACTACATGGGAAACCTTGAGGAAGTGAAAGTGATTGATGGTTTCATCCTTGGTGTAGTTTGAGTAACCAAGGCAACTGCATCGTGCTGCGACGTTAAATTAGGATCTTCATGGGAGGCAAACTATGGGGATGGTTAGTCAAGCATGAGAATCCAACCTAGCTACGCGTGTTGTGATGTTAAATCAAATATTTCATGGGAGGCAACTTATGTTTTGTACTTATTTGATTATAGGGTAACTTGCATGTTTAGTGTGCAGGGCTTGAGTTTGCAGAAAGAGACTAGAAAATTTTTCTTTTGCTAGGTCCTATGATCCACTTCGTGAGTCATGATTACACTTCATAACTCGTCACCAGAGTTGTAGGGTGCTTGAACTTAGGCCACTCTCAGCATTTGGTCTTTGGAGTCATCACGACTCTCAAAATGAGTCGTAGTTAGTCACTATGACTCATCACCTTGAGTTGTGATTACTGGAGACTCAAGAAAGGTTCCAGTCATCTCGAGGGAGTCTACGGTCCATGGTCATGGGGTATGAGTCATTAAGTTGATTCATGACCAGGCCCGACATCACGAGCCTAGCGGGTTGACTCGATCTGATTTATTTTGTTTAATTATGGGAATTCAACCCAAATGATTGAAATTCCTATTTTTGAACTCGTAAATCCTTCCATTTCTTAAAAAAGCTCTACTTTAATCTTACCCATACCAAAATAGCACAAATCTCTATCAAATAGAAAATAATATCTCTCAAAAGTAAGGCTCTTCAAGAACTAAGGCTCAATTCTTTACGGCTTTTGCTTTAAGGCACTAGAGAAATTTATTCAAGTATGTCTTGTGTTTAATTATTGATGTATTGAGCTGGTGGATTAAAGTTAGCAGTCCCTAAGTTCCTTGATTGAAATATGGGCATATATAAATAATCGAGCCTTATTCTTGATTAAAATATAAAATAAAAGGGGGAGTAAACCATGTATTATGTGATATATGTTGTTGATGGGGTAAATTCTAAAGTGTTTATGTTCGTCAAATTGTTATTGTTGTGAGAAAAATGAATATGGAGATCCACTCCTCCTAAACTCCATGTTCTTATAAATGCGGGACTCATCAACTCATAAGGTCACTTCACGGGTCGTTACGTGACCCGTAATCACTGGTTACAAGTATGGTTAGAGGAGTATGGATTCTATTGACCTCACGACTCATACAATGATTCATAGTCACACTATATGACTCGTGGTATGATGTCGTAATGACTAGGAAGGTTAATACATGAATAACTTATTTTTGGTCCGACAACGAGTGTTGGTAATGAGTCATAGGCTCATACAATGACTCATTAGGAGGACTCGTTAACTGACCAATGAATAATGTCTAGGCACCTACCCACTTCACGAGTCTCATAACAACTCGTGACCAGTGAGTATGATTTGTACCCTAAATTCGTAAGGAGTCTAGTCCCTTCCACATTGACACCAAATCTTTTGTTTTTCTTTACTTTTCTTAGGAATTACTAATAGGTATGTTTCAACAGGTACAAATGGCCTCGAAAGCTAATTCCACCAAGAAAAATAAGGCCACTGGCGATGAGGAGTCGAGTGGTTCAGTAAAATAATATCCAATAGAGGGGGCGGTGATGCCATGAAATAAATTACCCAAAGGGGACAAAGTAGCCCTGGAGGAGCTCACACCATCTAGGACCACACCAAGGAGGAAGAATCCTAGTACATCACCACCTCCGTCACCGTCCCAATCTGAGGAGGACGGTGAAGATGATGACGATGTTGAAGGTGATGATGATGATGCGGGTGACTCTAGCTCAGAGGAGGAGAATAAAGAGGAGAATGCTGAACAAAATAATGGGTCTGAGTCTACGAGTGATGGTGAAAGTTAAGAGAGTGACACCCCAGTTGAAATTCCTCAACTATGACCACCTCCCACTCCACTTTCCATCCAACCTTCTTTGGTGGCCATCATTTAATGGTGGTGGTGGGGGGGTACCTTAGAATGTAGGCCTTATATGACAAAGATATTTCCATAAACCCCTCCAATGGAAAACCACAGAGAGGTATTTATCCATAGAGGAAGCTGACCACTACAGGCATGTCTGAGATGCCTACATTCGATGTCCTATTTAGATTGTTTAATTTTGAGTGGATGACCGGAGCTCTGGGGAAGTATTATCTAGTTTTGGTCTGTGAGTTTTATTCTGTATACCAAATAGAGTTGAAGAGGTTACATCCGCAGGAGCGATTGTGGAAGGGTGTTGACCCGTTGGTTGATATTGTGGTTTAAGATGCTCGGGTGAACATCTCAGCTAGGACCATCTCTAAAGTTTTACATGGGACAGAGTTCCTATCTATGGACAATACTGATGAGTTTGACTATCTATTTGAATAGATGCATAAGGTGAAACTAAAACAGATTGGGTCAGAATTCAATCTTCTTCATTTTAGGTGGATGGCCAAGATCATTACTGCGGATAGGATGGAGGCTCCCTCGGTAGTTGGAGGTGTTGTCAGCTCATAGTCGTCCATAAAGGAAAGCCTAAACTTTCAAGAAAAATCTTGGTAGACCCTGATATGATACGGATTGAGTCCCATATTAGAGGACACTTTATTGAGTCCTAACAAAGAAGCCCTAGTCGCGGGCATTATGGAAGGCTACAAAATAGATGTAGCCAAATAGATAGCTAGAGAGATCAGAGATCGAGTGATGAGTACTGACACCGTCATGGACTTTTCTTGCTTTTTGACATAGATTTTCTTGGATTAAAAAGTACAAGAACTCCCAGATATTGATCCGTTCATCAGGCCATGCACTACTACAAATATGGGTTTGATTAAGGGATGATTCTAACCTTTATCTAAGTTGGCTAAGTTGGGAGCCACAATGATTAGAGAGTCTTTTAAGGCCAGAGGACATGGATTTTCTCTGTCAGGGTCCATCGCCTTGGGTAAATGTAATGCCCCGAGACTACCCCCTACGGTGCTTCGGACCATAAGTGATCCCAAGCTAACCCTTGTACTGGAGTAACACGTGAGAAACTGAATAAGATACATAAATCTTGAACAAATTGGTGGAGCTGTTCTACCCTTACCCTTGGAATAGAACCTAACTAGAGTGATCACTATACTGAACCCATATTGGGAATTAAACCTATGGTGGCACGTAGTTCTGGGCATGTGACCTTGGTCTCATACCCAACTCGATGCTAAATACTACTCCTATATTACTTATATGCTCGCTATTTAGGAAATCCACCTTAAAATAGCATAAAGGTTTATAATGAAAACCAGTTATGCTTCTCTTTGCTTTAAACTATAATCAAAGTGAATAAATGAGGATTCCATCTCTTAGCTGAGGATCAAAAGATCAATTCTTGCTTTAAATATTGAAATAAGCATATCAAAGAATACTTAAAAGCATAATATTCTTGAAATCTCCATACTCAAACTTAGGGCTTAAAATCCATGCTTGGACTCATGTCAATTCATAATAAAGATTTTTCCTCAATATAATTCTTGAAATATTCCAACAATAACAAGTCAAGATAGTGCAATCTCATTCATAGTATAAATCATGTAAGGTAAAAACATAAACATAATCACTTTTTGATATACGTAAAGCTTTAAATCTCATAAAAATCATATCCTTCAAGAATATACATACTTGGGTTTGAACCCTACTTTAAAAAAAGTAATTAAAATCTTGAAATCATGTAATTTGGGCACAAGGTTAAAAGGATACCCTTGTTCATAACAGGCTTGATTTGATGAAGAAAGCTTGACCTAGAAAGCCTTGGAGATGATTTTGAAGGATTTTCTTGAGATTCTTGGATTAGGAAACTTAATTCTTGGTTTTTCTTGAAGAGGATGAATTGAATTCGATGTTCTTGGGATTAGGTTGGGATTTCTTGGAGAGAAAAGTGAAGGAGAATGGGAAAATAATGCTTAAACCGACATCTTAACTCGTGCTTTTACGACTTGAATTAAGGGGAAAAGAATTAAATGCCCCTTAGACATTTAAATTTGTACCCGGATTGCGTTTTGAAGGCTCATCGAGATGCGGTCTAATCGCAGTGGCTTACTGATTCTGACAAAAATGATCATAACTTTTCGCTCGGGTATCAGATTAAGGTAAAATTGGTATTGTTGGAAAGCTGACTCAATTATCTACAATATGGTGGGTCTTGGGATGAAAAATTCCACATACATAAATATTTATACACTTTCAATTTTTACCCTTGTAGAATCAAATACCAAACTTTGGACAAATCAAAGGCTTTTAGCTCAACTTGACTTTAAGTTATTTCTATGAACATTCTTCACCTAATAAGCACTTCACATACTAGGGTAATAATCATGACACAGACATTCAAATTATAAATCAAGAACTAGGAGAAAACACCATCATCGCAATGTTATGACTGTGACATCGATCTTACAACCGCGACGCAGTCCTATTGCGATAAGCTGCTAGAATCATGATCAAAACATGACCCAATCCTCATTCAAAAAATCCAAAACTTCCCCGAAATATGATCCTTACACCCCTGAATATGAATTGACTCAAATACTTATATCTCGAGGTCGGGAAGGCTAATTTAAAAGTCCTTGAAGTTCAGGGGCCAAAAATATGACTAAGTATCCAACACTTAGTAAAATTTTCAGGTTCTAAGCCTCTTATGTATGCACTAAAAGCTGAACTGAACTAAGGATAATATGAGGTATTACGGTAAAACCCCCACTGACATAGCCCAGTCCGAGCCCCAGACCTCAGCTGATGCAGCTGGCATGTCCCAGACTCTACTACCTACCAGGGCACCCCAGACCATTTATATCCAGATCAATTTCTGCCGATTATGCTTTAATTCCCCAGTCTTTTCTATTTGAGAAAGAGATTGGGAATGGTGAAGAAAAAAGTGAGGTAGACTAAAAATGAAGTTAATCCTTGCGTAGATAAACAAATAATGGATGAGATAAGGATGCTAAAGACACAATTTGATGGGTTTGAGCAGTGGCTCAGTCGATGATTAGAGGGGGTTGAGTCCTCAGATTTGGTAGGTGTATAGGTTGAGATAGGTGAGCTTCATAAGGATATTGATAAGCTATATGAGATACCATTCCCATCCATCCCCATTATAGAGGAGATCCACAAGGAGAAGGAGATTTAAGATATTTAGGGTGTTGGAGATTCGACCCCCACAACTGATGTTGATGTTGTTGAGAGAGGAAGGAACCTTTTTTGACCCTATTCCTCCTTAGACACTGTTCACCTCAACTCAGGAAAATCACCTATGTTGATGTTGGCTATCATAAGGGTGCATAGTCTAAAGTGGATATGAAGAAAGGGTGTAGATAGAAAAAGAAATTATTGTTGGGTGTGGCAAAAAATAGAAAGAAAAGATTTGAATAACAAGAACAAAAGAATAACAGAAGCTACACCCAACTTGAATAAGTAGAAAAAAGAATAAAAAGGGAGAAATAAGGGCAGATTAAAATAAAAATTGGTTAGCTGAGTTGACCCCAAAGTAATCGCAGTGCCAAGGAGGCTAAGTCATTAAAAGTTTCAATTATACCATACCAACCCCAAAGCCTGCGTTACAAGCCAGATTAAGTCCTATAGTGATCCTAACCAACTATGCAAAAACTCAGGTAAAGAAAATAAGAGCAAGTCTATGACATTCTATACACACTGATTGGAACTTATTTGTGAGTGCGAGCATCTCTTGACTGTCCCCGTAAGAATATATTGATATAATTGAGAAATAGTGACTTCTTTGACTGTGAGGGTACATGGTTTGTCTTGTTTGATTGCTTACCTATTCGGGTAGTATAACTTGGATATGCCTAGTTGTTCATTGCTAATGTAATGCCATCTCTTGATTCTTGTATGTCACATTGTTGTATCTGATCAATATACATTGTTGAGTTTTTGAAAAATTAAAAATAAGAAGGGGGTAATGTGTAACAAGCAAGGATTGATAAAACGATAGCCAAAGGTATCCTAGGATCTTCCTATTTAAGATCATTTGTGTTTTTGTTATGTGTTTTTGTATGAGGACATGCAAAGGTTCTATGTTGAAAGTGTTGATGTGACGTAGTTTCATGGCACATTCGTTGCTTAAAATGGTGAAATTATGCTTTGACTTAGGTTATTTTGTCGGATAAGATGTGTATTTTATATGTATTATAGATAAATTAAGTTGGAAGTGACCTAGAATAAAAAATGGAAAAAAAAGCTTTGAAAAGCTAAAGTACTGGTCAGGATACGATTCATTAAGTCACCTTACAACTCATAGATAAACTCGTATGATTAACAGTGGAAGAATCTAAGTAAAGGAGCTAAGTAAAGACAAACCACGACTTATAAGGAGTGACTACGAGTCATGATGAAAAAACATAGTGAGCATAGTGGTCAAAACTCCTGAAGTTGATAAAAGAGGCTCCAGTAGTAATGAGTGAAGATCACGAGCTGTAAAGAGAGGGTACGACTTGTGGTGAGGATTCTTCCTGATAATAGACTCAGATGCCCTGAAATAGGAAATTCACTAGAGTAACTATGACTAGCAGCCTACTACTCATAAGGACACTTGACAAGTCATGACCACTGAAGACCGAAATAAGCTAAGATAGTAGGCAACGAGTCGTGACCAGTCCTAATAACTCATTGCCATAGGCGTGACCACTACCAACATAGTTTTCCTTATTTGATTTGGTTAGGTTTTCTTTATTATTTTGACACTCTATAAATACCCTTGGGGTGCTCTTGTAATGGTTTATACACTTTTGATATTTTTCACGTACATTGACTTCTTGAGACTTTTGTTATTGGGTGTTTGGTTTCCTAATCAATAGAAGATTTTGGATTTTTATTCTTTTCATTCTTATGTAATTAATACTATGTCTTCTTCTTTGATTGTCATGGATTGTTGCATAACCATAAGCAGCTAACTTTCTTAACTAGAGTTGTGGGAGCCTTGATGGATTTACAACGTAAGGGAAGTGAGAGACTCATCTAAATTTCTATAGTTGTGTGTATTGTGGTCCTTTTCATATTAATTTCTTCCGTAGTTACTACAGAAGATAAGGACTTGACTTTATTTGAGATCGTCCTACAAAGGAGTTCGAGATTGGGAAAAAGGATTAAGATATTGATTCGAGGCTATCAACCCTCGTCTAATCAACTAGAGACTCAAAAGGTGATAGTTGTATTGGGGTTAAGGACAAGGGATAGTAAAGTAACATCATTAGACTCATAAGGTGAAATTAATATGTTCATAAGACTATGGATAATACACAGCTTTTCTAACTTTACATGTAGAGCAGTGAGTTAGGTGAATTGAAAACGATAAACTTAATGAGTTGGATGCCAGGGGGAACATATTCCTAGTGTTCGTCTTTAATTGTTTACAACCATAATCACTCAAGTTCAGTGATTGTTTACTATTGGTCTCAAATCCCCCTATTTACATTTCTGCACTGCCCGTGATTTCAGCAAGTTCGAGGTATAATTTCATGCATTCCTTATGGGTTCAACCCCAACCTAGTTTAGGTTACTATATTTGGCATTGACTGCAACATACTTCTTTGGAGTGCAGTTATCGGTGACATCAGTTAGGAAATAATCTTAGGCTATTTTTGAAATATTCCACTAAATGTCAAATAAGCCTACCGAATGTATGTAATATCCCTTGAACTGAAATTTGATCTTAATTAGAGCCTTTTTTAAAACTAACCTATTTATCTTTATGAATTTTACAATGAACCTACTTTGGACCTGGTCCCTCCTTGGAAAATGTGTACCCCAACTCTAGTAAATCACGTAAGTTGCAAGTGGCTAGCATAGGGGTGCATAAAAGCTTGGGTATAATAAAATTGTAGTAAAAAAGAAAATGGAATATAGGTGTTGTATGATGAGAAATAAGAATTTTTTTTTTTGAATAAAGATAAAAAAGATATAAGTTTAAAAAACAAAAAAATCGCATTCGGTGTTGGAAAAAGTGAAAAAGTTGAAGAAGGGAAAGAAATAAAAGAAGGTAGACTAAGTGGAAGCCAAAACTAGTGTAGTGTCAAGAAGGGTTAGTTAGTAGATCTAAATATATACCATACCTATCCCTGAGCCCACGTTACATGCCAATAAACTCTTATGTGATCCTAATCTGACCGTTCAAAAGCTAAGGCACAGAAATAAAGGGCAATCCTATGATACCAAATGCACACTTTCAGACTTCCTTTTGAGAGTGTGAGATTTGAGTTAGTCTCGTTATTAACGGATATAGAATATAATGAGTGTTGGGACTTTTTTGTAATGAGGGAATAAGAAATGTATTTTAGTTGCTGCTTGTTTAGGTAGTGTCATTCATCTAATGTGTTGGGTTGTCTGCTGATAATGTAATATCATGTATTGATCCCTTTGTGTTGTGGTGATTAATTGTGTACCCACTGTACTTGTTGATCATTGAATGATATTAGAGGGTGTTGAAGTAGATTAGGTTATAAGTGTAAAAATTGATTGTTGTGGAACTTTTAATGCCATAGTGTTCTTGGGTTTCTTTAGATTAAACATCTTAATAGGCTACTTTATTTTGTTTGCTTAAGGACATACAAATGTTCTAAGTTGATAGTGTTGATGTGCCATGAAATAGGGATACTTGAGATGTTTAATACTATGAATATTTGCAAGTTTAAAGGTACTTTTATATGGATATGATGGATTTGGGGGTGTTTGCAGGTCAAATAGGTCTTAAAGAGTAGAGCACTATTTTGGACTACATTAGGCTTCAGACGATCATTTCCATGACTGTGGGAGATAACTATGGTCGTACCTGGGTATCGTAGGAAGAAATAGAGAAGTGACTCTTAGATATTTCTTAGATGAAAGATTTCCATGATCGTACCTTGATCATACGACCATTCTATTTTATTGTGGAAAGGGTGACCTGGTACTGTGCATACAGAAGTGTAAAGAGCCCCTGGCGATTGGATCCCATGATCATACCTTATAGTGACGATCATAACTTTAGGTAACTGGAGTGAAAGATAAAAGTGAATCTGTAGGAGCTGAAGTAGGGGATGATCAAATGACTTTATTCTTCGATCGTATGTTGATATTATGGAGTTGTACTAGCAATTATACCCAGAAAGACCTATAGATGCCAACGTCCCTAAAGAAAAAAAGATCATTGAAGGACGATCATGGTATCTAACCATAATCGTACCTTCCCCTCGTCTAGCTAAGATCAACCCAAATTTCATATTTTGTTTAGGATAGGTTTTGTTTTGTCTATAAATACTCTTATATATTTTATTTAGTAAGTTTATGTTCTATTATATTACATGTAAGATTCTAAGGCACATTATTGGATTTGGAATTTCACAAACACTTAGGGTTTTAATTGAAAGTAAGAATTTAGAGTAAGTTCATGATTATGTCTTCTTTAATGAATTATTCTTGTATGCTTTAAATTAAGAGTAACTAAACACCACAACTAGGGTTGTGGGAACCATGACAGATTTACGAAGTAGGATTCATAGTACAGAGTATTCTTCAACTGGTGTTCATTTGTATTGATTGTTCCCTTGGTTTTGAATGCTTTTTTATAGTAGCCAATGTTAGAACTCTCCCAATCTGTATTTTAGATGAAAGAAGGAGAACAAATGAAAAAATAGGAATAACCAATAGAAACTTAGAGTTATCAACCTCTACTTAATAGTCTAAGCCTATATTATGGGATATCTTACTATGATTTTGATAGGTGTTACTAATGCATGATCAATATAAGAGGAAAATTACACCTTTTACTATGTATAAAGCAGTCGCTGAATCAAATAGTAACAATTGTTGATTGTTGGATTTGTAATCAATATGGAAAAGGCACTAGGACTGTGTTCTCTAATAACTTCATAACTCCATATGTTCTCCATACTTTAGTGATCTCTTATGATATTCGACATGCATAATTAATAGGTTATGTATCATCTAACCAATTAGATTATGGTCTTTGTAGATGACTATTTCCAAGTACAAAGGTTCATGTGTCATGTTTTTTTCATAGCTAACCCTATATATTATCCCAATATAGTCGTTCTTGTTTACCGACTTTAGGATAATTAAATAAAGATAACTCTGAGTCATGTTGTTGATTCACTATTCCTATCTAATTATCCTTATTAATTCTAGAGTAGAGATAGGATGAGTTCCTATGTGTGCACTCTCTAGAAACAAAACAACACTAAGGAAACAATAATACATGCCCAACTACCCCTTGGGGATCACCTTGTACTTTAAACACTACTTTGTTAATATGTCATGGTTCCCACAACCTTAGTTATAGTGTTTAGCTACTCATAATTTCAAGCACACAAGAAGAATTCATATATGAAAACATAGTTATGAACTTAAAATAATAAGAAAACTCCAAATATCAACTTGAATTAAAACCCTAGAAACAAATCGTAAGATCCTAAGAATATGCCTTAGAATCTCACAATATAATGTGGTAAAATATAATAAAGTGTAAACTCATAAAAAAGACCCTATATGAGTAGTTATAGACAAAATAAATCCTATCCTAATACAAATAGAAAATCTAGGTCGTTGGCATCATACTTCAGGAAGGTACGGTCATGGTTAGAACCTATGATCGTCCTTTGGTTCTTGTGGTTTCGCTCACGGATTTTCTTCTTCAAGTCTTGGATGGTATGACTCTCTGTACAACCTCATAGCTTCTACTCACGATCATATAATGTGGTCTTATAATTGATCTTCACTTGGATTTTCTACAAACCATAAATCTGGCCTTCTTCCCCATGATAGCATGCTACAATTATGACTTTAATGTACAGTCATGGCGACTTCCATCTGGTCTCTATTGCACTTGGCTCCTGGACATTGAATTTGATCCAACTTTCTATGATTACTTTGTATGATCGTTACACGATCATAAGTTGCTTTCATTTGAGTGACTTTTGAGAATCAATTCTCTGGTTCTTGGGACGACAGTCTTGGCACGACCGTGGTTAGATCCCACGATCATGGATTTGATCGTCCAATCCTATTTATGTCAAATTTTCATTATTTTTTTAAACCTTTTTATCCTGTAAACAGTTTAAAACCCATCATATCTATATAAACATACCCTTGTACTTGAAAATATTCCTCTTTTATGCATATTAAGTGCCATAAATCCATAACAAATCAACACCCTTAACTTAGAATGTTTGCATGTCTTCAAGTAAACAACACAAACTAGACTAAACAAGAAGCTTAACTTTGAGAAAACCAAGATCATTATGACAGTCACTTTTGCAAAACCCAATTTTCAGAATGCAACCCAAACAAGTAGTAGTCAACACACTCTAATTACAAAAATCTATGAAAAACAAGTACCCGAACATAATAGGATCAAGACCTGGGATCATATTATGGATAGACAACTCAACACTTAGGATAATACACTACCCAAACAAGATGCAACTAGACCATAACTCCTATGACCTCACATTTAAAAAGTCTCCAATTACTCAATATATGCAAATGAATCTATTAAATTGGGACTAAATTAAATCTCACACTCTCACAACGATGTCAGGCCGTTCACGTTTGATGCCATAGGCTTGACCTTATTTTCTATGCTTAATTTTTCAAAGAGTTGAGTTAGGATCACTATAGGTACTTATTGGCTTGTAATGTAGGTTTAGGGATAGGTATGGTAGTTTTAGGTAAATTGACTCAATCCTCCTTGGAACTATGCTACTTTTGGTTCCACTTTCATATTTTCTTTTGTTCTTCTCCTTTTTTTCAAACTTTTTCTTTCTTTTGGACCCCGAGTGCAGCTTATTTTCACAATATCTCTTTTTTTCTTTTTCTTGCACAAAGGTTTTTTTTTTTTTTTTTCTTATTCTTATACCAAAGAAGCATCCTTTTTTCTTTTACTACACATTTTTCAAACCCAACTTTCTATGCACCCCGTATAATAGGCACACTCAACTTTGAAAATTTGCCTGAGTTGAGGTACACAGTGTCTAAGGAGGGACCATAGCCAAAGTAGGTTCATTGTAAAAATAGGGAAGGTTAATCGAGTTGTTCAAAGAAAAAGTTTATCAGACTCAAAATTTGGGTTCAAGGGATACATGTTCATTTGGTAGGTTATTTAGGCTATAGTTGATTTTTATAAGCATGACCCATGATTCTTTCCTAACCTCTTATATTATGACTTTAGCGAGACTAACTGGCCAAGTTCTAGATCACACACACATACCGACTAGGTAAAACATCACTCACTCATGGCTCAGGGCTATTATCTTAGTCACTACCTATTTAGTTAATGAAAAGTCAGGACAGGTCATCATACTAACAATTCTAATGCCACGATGAGATCCTTAAACTAGTTATATCACATGCAGTCATACAACACCACAAAATAGACAAAATTTTCAAAGGGGTATTATATTAAATCATTCAAGAAAAAAACAAGTTTGCATGCTGCATTTATTTTGACTGCACAAAGTATTCCTAATTTGCACTAAGACACAAAAACATCATAACAACATAAAAGTCAAATAAAGCACCTAAACATACTGGTTCTAATTATGATGGAGCAGATGAGGGAAAATAACATGGGAAAACAAAAAAAAAGTTTGTATGCTCTATTTATTCCGACTACACCAAGTTTCCTAATTTACTCTATGTTTGTAATACCCCAAGACTTTGCAAATTTTAATTTTGGAATTCTCGACTCCGAGACATTGATTTTTTAGTTGAAACATTTTTGGGGATGTTAATGGTATATCTCAAAAGAGTTTCAAGATTTTCTCTTAGGATTTGGGGCATGTTTGGACAATGGAGACAGTGAGTCTCCACGATAGGGCCACGCTATATGGGCCATTCTCAGGGAATAAGGTCTGCATCGTGAAGGCTATTCCTTAAGAATAAGGTCTTTATTACGGAGGACATTCCAACCAAATAGGGTCTATGCCGCAGAGGCCACTCCCCCACTAGTCCTGTTTCACGATTAAGGGGGTCAAGGGATAATTTGGACTTTTTCTCTCAATCCCAGTCATCCAAAACTCGACTTATAATATGAAAAGGGAATTATTTTTCTATCATCCTAAAAAAATCATGTGAAAAAAACTTTCCTCTTCCCAAGGGCATTATGTATCTTTACATGATTTTTGTTTCTAAGAAATAAACCAGCCAGACCATGAGTTTTGTTACCACCTACAGAATATCATATCCATGCTGACAATCTACAAGTACCATACCATATCATGTTAAATTACTAATAATACCAAAGTCTTTTAGTTGGGAGTAACACTTAGCACCGAGTGAACGCAGGGATGATGACTCCCCCATAAGTAGAGGCTTGAGTCATTTGTAGAAGTCGCTAAGTTCCAAACCTACAATGCCACCATAGATTATGAGGGGTTCCCCATCGGTACATGCATGACACACTCATCCTTTTGGACATCAGCCTTGTAGATCCACATCGTCATTCATGTGTTAGTACCCTTGGTAAGGCACCATCACCCTTCAAACTAGGGTTAAAGATTGGACCCCGATAGCTTAGATTGGAGCATGTTGGTTATAGTTAGCTCCCACAGTCTCATTGTAGTATTTAGAATAGATAAACTCAGGCTTGCATGACCAAGTATACAGAATTCAGTTATTCAGTTATGTTATAATAGTGATTCAGTCACTCAGATTTACAACTTATTTCAAAACGTGTTTATGTTTGGTCTTGCATTCTCAGAGTTATATGTTCATGCATTCATGTTCAGTTGTCATATATTTTTTAGTTAGTCCTTACCTCACGTACCAGTACATTCAAAGTACTGACCGCATACTCTTCTCTTGTGCGATGTTGTCTTATAATATAGGTCCGGACACTCAGTTTCCTGACCATTCTTAGACAGTCCAGCATCTCCCAGTAACAGTAGTGATGAGTCCTCTTCCATTAAAGACATGGCATATATTACCATTATTCAGGATCTATTTATGTTTAGTTAATTGGAGTTAGTTGGGGGTCTGTCCCATCAACTCCTTACGATTCTTAGAGGCTTTCAGACAGTTAGATAGTTGATAAAGAAATGTCCCTTGGGCCTAACTCAACCTCAAAAGCTAGATAATGAATGGAGGATTGCTCAAGATCATATAAGGAGACTAAGACCCTTTTACCCACCGATGTGGGACTCCAACACCCCCGTACACCCAGGGATGGACATCTAAAGCATGGAAAATATAAGATGGGGGGCCCAATATCGAAAATAATGAACTGGGTGGGCCTGAATTTGATACCATGATAAAGAAATGAACCTTGGGCCTAACTCAACCTCAAAATCTAGCTCATGAGCAAAGGATTGCTCAAGACCATATAAGGAGACCAAGACCATTATCAGTTTTCAGATTATTTTTTTAGTTTGTTCCATTTTAATTGAGGTCTCCCAAACGTCCAAAGCAGTCCTTATCAGTTTTTTTGTATATATCTTTACCAAGTTCTTCACCAATTCTCACATTAGTTACATCCATAAGAAGCTTGGTACATATGTCTTCTATGCACCAGTTTGAGGGGGAGTATTCGAATATGAGTAGGAATAGGAATATCATATAAAATCCTACTTAGAAAAGGATTGTAATGTAGTGTCCTATAAGGAAAAAGATTGGAATGTATTATCTATAAATAGGGCCTCTATGTAATAATATAGTTACAACAATTAAATCATATTTTTCTCTTATATTTCTCATAATAGTTATTTGGTTTTAAGTTATTATTAATTATTTCAAACAGATTGTCTAGTTTCCTGCGTTTATTAAATACTTTAGACATGTAATTTTTATGTATTTTAGTAATCTAATTGATTGTTCCTTATCATTTTATCTTTCATGTATGTTATATTATTATCATATTTTTATTTCTCACAACAGGTACCAGTTCATGGGTTAGATTTGGACCATATATGGTCTTAAGCACCGTGTTATGATTAGGGGATAGTCTCAGGTCGTGACAAAACTTTGCATCAGAGCCTAAGGTTTTAAAGTGTCCTAGGATATCTGAAAGACACATTGAGTAGAGTCTTGTGCATAGGTGTGGAGCACGTCACACTTATGGACAAAAGGCTCAAAAATGTTTTTTGGAAAGTTTTCCTTCTTTTAGAGTTCATGTCGTGCGAAAGAGCATGAGCTCTATTGAATTCCTCTTTCTAACTCATTCTTAATTCCATTTACAGATAATTCCTCCTAGAAGAAACAATGGAAGAAGGAATAGGGATCAGCCCGCACCACCACCTGTTCAGGAAGATCCCTTAATTATCATATTTTTTATGCTGAATTCAGGGCTACTTTCACGACCTTAGCCCACTCTGTAGCTACTGAGAATCACTAGTTGGCTCTTATCCCATCCAATATAGTGGCAAATATAGCTGCAGTGAGATTTCAATATTTCACTCAGATAAATCCCCTTTTTTTGTGTCCAAGTCCAAGGAGGATCCACAAGAGTTTTTGGATATGGTATAGAAGGTGACAAACATAATGGGTGTAACTTTGAATTAGAGTGAAGAATTGGATGTATATCAGTTACAGGGAGTATCCGACACCTATTTTAAGCAGTCAAAGAAGGACAGTGGTATTGAGGCAGGGCCCATAGAGTGGGAGAAGTTCACCACGACTTTCCTTGATAGGTTTTCCCACTAGAGTTGTGGGAAGCTAAGTTTCAGGAGTTCATAAACTTAAAGTAGGGAAGTATGAGCATGAAGGAGTAATCGATCAAGTTCACTTAGTTGGCGAGGTGTTATCTAATTATGATGGCTGACTCTAGTTCAGGATGAGTAAGTTCGTATCTGGTGTATTTGATAGTGTGGTCAAGGAGTGTAGGACCTCCATGTTGATTAAGGAGATGGACCTGTCTAAACTCATAGTTCACGCTCATAAGATTAATAAGTAGAAATGAAAGGAGATAGAGAGAGAATAAGAGAGTCAGAACATGTAGTTTCAGCTTTTCTCAGACAAGGTCGGAAGGCAGTAATCATTCCTTATTTCGCTAGAAATATTTATCCCCATATCCATCTTTAGCCAGTGCCAAAGTTCAGGCAGGACATTTGGGATAGAGTGCCAGGATCTAAGTCCTAGGGTAGTATGGGCAATGGTCATAACAATCCTCTCTACAAAAAGTATGGTAAGAATTATCAGGGCAAGTGTAGAGCTGGTGGTGATAGGTGTTTTAGGTGTCGAAAATCAGTACACAAGGTAAGGGACTGCCCTGTGGGCCTGTAGTGGGTAGAAATAATCGCCCTCAAGGACAAACTAATTCTTCAATAGCACCAATAGGGTGCTATATCCAATGCCACCAATGGGCAGTGCCAGAATAAGTTGTATGCTCTCCAAAATCGATATAATCAGGAAAGTTCTCTGGATGTGGCTACATGTACATTACAAGTTTTCCATCTTCATATTTATGCATTGTTAGATCCTAGAACTTACCTATCCTTTGTGACTCCTTACATAGCTGTAGACTTTGGTGTCAGTCCAAAAATATTTGTAGACCCTTTCTCAGTGTCTAAGTGGGTAAGTCTATAATAGCCTGACGGGTATACAATAGTTTCCTTGTCACAGTGTCTCAGAAAGTTACCTCTGTTGATCTAGTGGAGTTAGAGGTGACTGATTTTGATGTCATTTTCGGCATGGATTGCCTCAACTCATGTTATGCCTCAGTCGATTGCAAAAATAGAATTGTTCAGTTCCAATTTCCTAATGAACCGATTATTGAATGGAGAGGTAGTACTTCAGTACTTAAGGGTCAGATTATCTCATATCTTAAGGCATTAAAGATGATATCTAAGGGTTGCATTTACCATCTCGTTCGAGTTAAGGAATCAAATTTTGAGACTCTGAGTTTCAAGTCAGTTTCAGTAGTAAGGGAATTTCTAGATGTATTTCTCGAAGATATTCTTGGAATTTCTCCCAAAAGGGAAATTGATTTGGGAATAGATCTCCTTTCAAATACCCATCCTATCTTTGTTCCACCTTACAAAAGGGCTCCAGCTGAGCTTAAGGAATTAAAGGAACAGTTGAAGGATCTCTTATATATGGGTTTCATCATGCCTAGTGTTTCCTATCGGGATCTCCAATTCTATTCATGTGTAAGAAAGATGGTTCTCTCAGAATGTGCATCGACTATCGATAGTCGAACATAGTCACCATCAAGAATAAGTATCCCCTTTCCTGAATTAATGAATTATTCGACCAACTTCAGAGTGCAAGTTATTTCTCTAAGATAGACCTAAAATCCGGCTATCATCAGCTCAGAGTCAGAGAATATGACATTACGAAGACTGTTTTCAAAACTCGGTATGGTTAGTTTGAATTCCTAGTTATATCTTTTGGACTAACAAATGCCCCTGCAACTTTTATGGACTTTATGAATAGGGTGCTCAAGCTGTACTTAGACATATTTGTCATAGTCTTCATTGATGACATCCTTGTCTATTCTCGTAGTAAAAATTATCATGCAGACATCTGAGAGTTATGTTATAGACCCTTAGGGATCTTCAGTTATTTGCTAAGTTCAGCAAGTATGAATTTTCGTTGAAATTGGTAGCTTTCCTTGGTTACATCATTTTTGGTGATGGCATTTAAGTTTATCCTCAAAAGACCAAAGCAGTGAGAAACTAGCCTAGACTCGTCTCTCCATCAGATATCAGGAGTTTCTTAGGTTTACCTGGATATTACATATGTTTTTTTGAGGGATTTTCTTCTATTTCTTCCCCTATGTCGAGTCTAACCTAGATAAAGGTTAAATTTTAGTGGTCAGGTTCCTGCACGAAGAGTTTTTGGGAGTTGAAGACTTGACTCACTTCCGCCCTAGTCTTGACTTTGCCAGATGACACTGATGGGTTTGTAGTTTATTGTAATGATTCTAGAGTTGGTATGGGTTATGTATTTATGTAGAGAGGTAAGGTCATAACTACACCTTTATACAACATAATCCCCATGAAAAGAATTATCCAACCATGATCTTCAGCTGGCAACTGTAGTTTTTGCCATAAAATTTTGGAGGCATTATCTTTATGGGATTCATGTTGATGTGTTCACAGATCACAAGAGTTTACAGTACGTGTTCATGCAGAATAACCTAAATCTTGACCAGAGAAAATGGCTTGTATTGTTGAAAAATTATGACATGAGTGTGTTATATCATCCGGGCAAAGACAATGTAGTGGTGGATGCTTTTATTAGATTGTCTATGGGTAGTGTTACTCATGTTGAAGGTGATAAGAAGGAGTTAGTCCGTGAGGTTCATCAACTTTCTAGGTTAGGAGTTTGGTTGGTTTATTCGGTCGGAGGAAATATATGGGTTCAAAATGGACCGAAATCTTCATTGATTGTTGAATTAAAAGAAAAACAAGATAGGGATCCTAGTTTGGTTAAGTTGAAGGAGGAAATTAGAGAGCATAAGGTGGAGTTTTTCTAGCAAGGGGGAGATAGTGTGCTTCATTGTTAGGGTAGGTTATGTGTTCCGTGTATTAATGGTTTGAGATAGCGAATATTAGAAGAAACACAAAGTACACGGTATTCTATTCACCCCGGAGACACTAAGATGTATCGTGACTTGCTGGAAATCTATTGGTGTATTGGTATGAAGAAAGATATTGTAGAGTTTGTTGCTAAGTATTCAAACTTTCAGTAGGTTAAGGTTGAGCACCAAAGGCCTAGTAGTAAACTTTAGGAGTTTAGCATCCCCACTTGGAAGTGGGATATGGTGAATATGGATTTTGTCATAGGATTGCCTCGTACGTATTGTTAGAACTATTCGATTTGGGTCATTGTAGGTAGAATAAGTAAGTCAACCCATTTCTTTCCAATTCATACTTCATATTCTGCTAAGGATTATTCTAGACTCTATCTTAGGAACTTGGCTTTACCTCTCACTTTTGGAAGGCTTTTCAGAAAAGTCTTGGTACCCAAGTTTATCTCAGCACAACTTTTCATCATCAAATAGATTGTCAGGCAGAGAGGACTATTTAAACTTTAGAGGGCATGTTGAGAGCATGTGTTATTTACTTTAAGGGTAGTTGGGATGACCACTTACCTTTGATTGAGTTCGCCTACAACAATAGTTATCACTTCAGTATTCAGATAGCTCCGTTTAAGGCTCTTTAAGGAGGTGATATAGATCTCCTAGTGGTTGGTTTGAGGCAGGTGAGGTCACTTTGATAGGGCTAGATTTGGTTATTGAGGATATGTATAAAGTTCAGTTAATTTGGGAGAGGCTGAAGACATCCCAAAGTTATCAAAAATCTTAAGCAGGTGTGAGAAGGAGAAATCTTGAGTTTGATTTGGTGACTTGGTCTATTTAAAACTTTTACCTATGAAAGAAGTGAAGATAATTGTCAAGAAAGGATAGATTAGTCCCCACTATGTTGGCCCTTATAGAATTGTACACCGCTTTGGGAAGGTAGCATATAAGTTAGAGTTGCCTGCAGATTTGGCTTCAATACACCCGGTGTTCCACATTTCTTTTTGAAATAAATGCATTGATGATTCATCTTATGTTGTTCCTTTAGAAAGTGTGGATATCAAGGATAACCTTTCCTATGAAGAAGTCCACTTGAGATCCTTGATCGTTAGTTTCATAGGTTTGTGGAATAAAGAAGTTTCTTTGGTTTAAATTCTATGGAGAATCCAATCCGTTGAGGAAGCTACTTTGGAAGCAGAAGAAGATATGTGAGCCCGATATCCTCATCTTTTCTCCTCAAATTCAGACTCAGCTTGAGGTAATGATTTACTTTAGCCTGACTCTTTCCGCTCTCTATTTCATCTGTTCAACTATTCTCATGTCACAATATGTATTCATGAAATCAGTTCAACCCATGTAGCATGTATCATGTTTCAGACCTAACTGGTTGATCATGTTTTAGCTTATATTATTCAGTATAGACTCTTAGTATCCATAGTATCTTAGCTTAACCAGTCTCATTCCAGGACGAACGGTACCAAGGGGAAATATTATAATACCTCGTAAGATTCTAAGCTCGTGTCAGATTTTAGTTGTATGATTAAGGGGTCCAAGGCTTGAAATTTTCACTAAGTCTTGAGGACTTAGTAATTTTCAAGACCCCAAGACTTTAAAAATTTTATTTTTGGATTTCCCACCTCGAGATGTTGGTTTTTGAGTTGAAACATGTTTAGGAGTGTTAATGGTGTCTCAGAAGAGTTTCAAGATTTTTGGACAATATTCGGGGCATGTTTGGATAGTGGAGGAAGTGAGCCTCTGCAATAGGGCAACGCTGCATGGGCCATTCCCGGGGAATAGGTCATTCCACCAAAATTGGGTCCCGTAACGGAGGCCTCTCCCCTACTATTCCAGTTTCACGATTAAGGGGGTAAAGGGGTTAATTTGGTCCTTTCTCCTCAACCTCAGTCATCCAAAACACGACATATGATACTCAAAAGGGCAATATTTACCCATCATCATCAAAACAACTCACGTAAAAAAACCCTTACCTCTTCCCAAGAACAAAATTCAAGCTTCTTCCCAAGAACAAAATTCAAGATTCTTCTCTCAAGAATTTAAGAATTTAAATTCCGATTTCAAGATTTCTTCAAGAATCCATTCAATTAAGGTATGTGGGGGTATTCATCAATGGGTTCCTTTTACCCTTTGAGCCCAAAAACCCTCTCTTTGATTAAAATATGGGTTTTTCCTTCATTATAAAATTTCATATGTTTAAGATGAGTTTAATTCATGTGTTTCATATTTTAAATTTCAATTTCCCATGTCATATTCAAGTGATTTCATGTTACAATATCAATATATGTATTAAACCATGTAAATATGTTGTCCTCTCATATTTAGCACATTTCTATGTTCAAATTCAGGTTGCTCACCTATTTGTTGAAATGTATTATGTATTCGGTATTTGAGCTATGATTCTGTACCACTATTTTAAGCATTGTTATCATATTTTGGTAATCATTCAGTGTTGGCGGGTTATGAACATCCAATACCTATGTGTCTTTACATGATTTTGTTTCCAAGAAATAAACCCATCAGACCATGATTTTTATTACCACCTTTAGAATATCATATTTATGCTGAGCATTTACAAGTACCATACTATGTTATGTTAAACAACTAATAATACCAACGTCTTTCAATAGGGAGTAAAACTTAGCACCGAGTGAACGGGGGGATGATCACTCCCCCGTCAGTATAGACATGAGTCGTTAGTGGCAGTCCCTAAGTTCTAGAACAATGGAGCCACCATAGATTATGAGGGGTCCCCCATCAGTAGAGGAATGACATCCTCTTCCTTTAAGACATCAGCCTTGTGGATCCAAAACATCATTCATGTGTTGGTACCCATGGCAAGGTACCATCACCCTTTTAACTGGGGTTACAGGTTGGACCCCGATAGCTTATATTGGGGCATGTCGGTTGTAGTTAGCTCCTACAGTCTTAGTGTAGTATTTAGAATAGATCAACTCAGGTTTGCATGAACAAGTATACAGACCAGTTATTCAGTTATGTTATAATAGTGACTCAGTCACTCAGATTTACATTTTATTTCCATACATGTTTCTACTTGGTTTTGCATTCTCAGTATTACATGCTCATGCATTCATGTTCAGTTACCATATGTTTTTCAGTTAGTCCTTACCTCATGTACCATTACATTCAAAGTACTAACCGCATACTCTTCTCTTGCACTATGTTGTCTTATAACATAGGTTTGGATGATCAATTTCTCGAATGTTCTTAGATAGTACAACATCACCTAGTAGCATTAGTGGTGAGTCCTCTTCCATCGAAGACATGACATGTTTTACCATTATTTCAGGATCTATTTATGTTTAGTAAATTGGATTTAGTTGGGGTCTGTCCCATCAACTCCTTACGATTCTTAGAGGCTTTCAGACAGTTAGACAATCTTTTAGTTTATAGTTATTATCAGTTGTTTTAGATAGACAGTCTAGTTTTCAGTGTTTATTAGATATTTCACACATGTCATTTTTTTGTATTTTAGTAATCTAATTGACGGTACCTTATAAGTTTATCTTCCGCACATGTTATGTCATTATTATTTTATTTAGTGCTCACAATAGGTACATGTTTATAGGTTAGATTAGGGTCACTTATGGACAAAAGCACCGTGTCGCAACTAGGGGATAGTCTCGGGTTGTGAAATATGTTACACCTTAACTTAGAAGAAGGAGTCCCACATTGGCAAAACACAGAAGGGATGCATGGTATATAAGTAAGCAATACTTACTCCCTAGTGCCGCATTTTAAGGCCATGAGTATCTAGGCCCAAAGAAAACAGTATCACTAGTGGGTTGGGCCGTTATAGGGGTCTCTCAAGCCTTGATGGATCAGAATGACCATCGTGGCTAGTGACTTGGATCGGGTCGTGTAAAGAATGGTATCAAATCTGCTCCTATGTCAGCCCTGACGATGTAGGCCAAAGTTCAAACTAAGTTTAGGCAATCCTGATAAGGCAGGGAAAACCTTAGTTCGGAGTCTCGGCAAATCCCATTTGGTGGGGCAAACCTCAACGAGGATGCTGAGTCTATTAGGGGGTGTATGTGACACCCCAACTTAAGAGAATGAGTCCCACATAAAAAAAATATAGGAGGGATGTTAGGTATATATGTAAGAAATCCTTACTCCCTAGCGACACATTTTAAAGACGTGAGGGTCTAGGGCTATAGAAGAAAATATCCTTAATAGGTTAGGCTATTACATGGGCCTATTGGGCCTTGATTATTTGGGATGCCCGTCGCGGCCAGGGCCTTGGTTCGGGTCGTTACAATGTTACATACAAAAAACAACATAAAAATCAAATAAAAACACCAAAATACTGCTTATCACTATGATACCATAGAAAAATAAAAAGAAACTCAACAACAAAAACCCTTGGTTGTGGTAAACCTCATCCCAACCTAAAAATCATACAATTTCCCCATTACATAAAATCATAAAAAAAAACTAGGGTTAGGGATGTATGTGTGGTGTACTAGTTGTTAGTCAGACTCTGATCATGTGGGGACGCAGGTGGTACCTTGATAATTTCCTTCTCTCTAGTAGCCCCGGTTGTGAACGTGGCACTCTCAGTTTTATGGGCACTAATAGCATCCGATGCACACAAAGTAGTTAGTCTGGGGCAGTCTCCGTACCCCCTCAAGTTTCTGTGACCATCTCCGTAGTAGGTGGTATCTAAACCTCTTTTGAAATCAATGCCTCAGAGGTCTACTCCTTCACTTTTTCCTTCTCTTCTTATTCTTTTATGGGGATGAAAATACTCACTCATCTCCTTTATATCCATATCATCTCCCTCAACCCTAGACGATCTTATGAAAAAATCCAAGACCATATAGTCACATCCACCACAATATTTGCTAATGAAGGCATATATGGTGGTGGAGGTGGTGTACCCTGGACTATATGCTCCATTAGAAATTTGATTTCTTTATTAAACTCGGCCAAATCTGTCGTAATCTTAATCATATTAGGATCATGAAATGCCTCTATCTTGGCCTTTATTTGGCTCTTAAACCTATCAAAATAGGTTTGAACCACCCATACAACTTCTTAAATATCATCCGCCATATAGGGTTTGAACCCTAATTCAACATTTTTATCCTTTTATCATATAACACATGTGTCCTCAATATCATCTCAAGCTAAGTAGTCAATATCAAAGTGTATTCGATAAGAACATGTGTATACACATCTAATATAGTTATAGCTGGCTGTGATGAGGATGAAGTAGAACCGGCTTGAGATGCTAGGATCTGACTATTTGGGGTACCCTAGATACCTCAGGTATCTCAACACCCAAGGCTTGAGTTGTAGTGTTTCTTAAATCTTTTATCAATGCCATGTTTATAATCCTTATCGATTTGATAAATCGCTATGCTACTTCTATCATCAGGATATTTAAATTTCTCAGTAGCTGTGTAATAAGACAGGGGAATAACAAAGTAGTGCTGAACCGTAGCACCCTTGAATATCCTTTAGGATGATCCAAGGGATATTCAGCTCTAACTCTGATATCAACACAACAACTAACCCAACATTGATCACCCCTAAAGTGTTACCATTAGCTGTGGGTGCGATGCGGTGTCTCGACTTCGACCACCAATCTTTGGTGGAAAACATCAACACATGATTATGAATTAATACTCTATTGAACCACAAAGCATTTTTATTATTCTCAATAATATGGCCCAGCTGCCACTTCTAGTGCATTAACTAATCATCTACACTCAGAGTTTTCACCCTTTTCAAGTCATTCATTCAAAAATCATATTTTGGAGTATTGTCAATTAGTTAAAATATGTATCTAAATAAGGCATTAGAGATCATCGTGATGGAGATGTCCACCATGGTGTCCCAATCCCTAATAATGTTAAGGCATGGCTGCTTCTTAATATCCTTATCCTTTCTCGATGGAATCATGTTCTTCAGTATCACTAGTGTAGTGAGCATAAACTCCCATACTAACTCTGACCCATAGGTGCGGATGGGTCTAATCATTTATCCAGTTCATCTTTTTCAAAACCCCACAACAATTCTAGGACCTTCTGAAGTAAATTTGGCAATATCTGAGGCTCTTATTAAATGTTCCACTTCAAGTTGCCAATCTATTAAGGTGACCATATTAATATAATAGGTACGATACTTCAGTACTATTCACCATCTTTGATTAATACCCCTTTAAAGTGGGGAAGCAACAACACCTTCAGAGGATTCAGGATCAAATTATTCCTCCTAACTAATGTTTTTATCTTGCTCACCCTCGTCTTGTTTGGTTCTTTGCCTTCCTTCTTTAGATTGAGAGGGGGTTTATAGGGGTAGCTGCTTTTACTAGATTTTTTGATTTGGTAGAATTGGCCTGCTCCATCTCTTTGGACTTAAATCTCATGGTTTGAGTAAGTGTTTTTCATCAGATAGACTAGTGAGAAACTTTACCTCGAGCCTACTCAAGTTGTCTGACTCACTCTTTGAGGCTGGAGGTATGTCCTTAGGTGCTTGCTTTTTGTGATTTTATTTTTGATCTTGGTCTATGCCTTTGGTGCCATTGCACCTGTATTAAAAAAATTAGCATCAATCTTGAAGTTCAGAAGTGATTATAGTAAACTACTCAGACGACCTTTCATACAATCGTGCAATGAAGGTTTAGTCATACTTTCTTATCATTGGAAAGGTTCCCCAAGAATAATGGGGAAACATCACATCAAATAAATGGTTCTTGCGATCATGCAATTATGATATGATTGTACCTTTTTTTGTAGGACCACTCTTTATTTACTAAGAGGATGTCACATTAGAAAACCACATACCATGATCATACCAAGATAGCATAATCATGGGATGTGCTTGAATGATGGCTGTTGTACTTTACAATGATCCAACCTATGACCATACTTTGATACTAAGATTTTAGATTGTGTTGTGGAGTACACTGACACTTAACAAAAATTAGATATTGTTCTTGACCCAATTCTTGACCTTCATTGACTAAAATTTAAAAAAAATTGGGTACTCAAGACTTTCCTATTGTTATTATTTATTCAACAATTTAGGCCCATACATATTTTAAACATCACAAACTCATGCTACCCTTAATGAACCAGATTTGTACTCACTTGATAATGATAAAAATGATTTATGAGTACACTAACTTAATTGACTTGAATTTTGAGAGTGCTTGAAGATGATGGGTTTAAATCACTGATGGGTAACCATATTTATGCAAATTAGAAAGAAGATTTCTTTGCTTTTACTTGTTTGATCATTTGAATTTGAGGAAAATGTAGTGTGAATGAGTTATGAGAGTGATGGGGTCTTAGGAATAGGGTTTAGGGTTTTATTTTGAGCTGGGTCAGGTCGGGTTTAAGTTTAATTAAAATTGTTGGACATAATAGATGACTCAAAGCTATGAGCATGGAATCAAACCATAATTGTTACAACATCTCGTACCAAGGGGGTTGACAAAAACTTACCTGGGAACCTATAAATCTTAATAAAGATTGTGATAGGTAACCACAATTATTCTTTAAAAACATAGGTTTGATGCCCATTTTGATGATTTGCAAAAGTTAAATCAGATAATTGATACCATGATCATGACAATGAGGTACGATCGTGATGACAAATGTGAGATGACTCCTGAATTTTAGATTACAGGAATCATATTAGATGATCAAACTCAAAATCATAGGACCTTTCCATGATCGTACAGTCCATTCTTGGTTTATTCATGAGCCCAGTTCAACAACTTATTTATTCTTTACAATCCCCGCACAAGTAGCAAACATTACCTTATAACTATAAAGTACTAAATTATTGGTTGCCTCCCTTGAAGTGCTTAATTTAACATAGCAACACTACGTGGCTACGTTGGGTACTCATACTTCACCAACTAGACCATGGGTTGCCTCTCATGAAGTGCCTGATTTTACATCATACCACAGCTCGGATTGGCTTGATTGCTCAAGCCTCCTCTTACCCTACTTCACATATCAACTTTAAGCCCTCATTTTCACCCAAATAGTGTTTCACCCTTTGACCATTGACCTTAAAGTTCATCCCTTCTTTGTTTTCATGTTCAATTGCTCCAAAGGGGGGATAATGTGACCACTTTATATAAGCCTTTCCATCTAAAATTTAACTTCTCATGAAATAGCTTCAACCTTGAACCAAACAGTAGTACCATATCACCTGTATTAAATTTTGTCTTCTTGATGTTATGATCATGATATAATTTCATCTTTTCCTTGTATAAGGTTGAGCTCTCATAAGTGTGAAAATGGAACTCATCTATCTCATTAAACTACTTTAATCTCATATTTGCTGCATCACTCCATTACAGATTCAGCTTTTTTAATGCCCGTAATGCCTTCTGCTCAAGTTTGACAGGAAAGTGGCATCCTTTTCCATCTACAAGTTGATATAGGGAGGAACTAATAGGAGTTTTAAATATTATCTGATATTCCCATTGTGCATCATCTAACTTTCTTGCCTAACCTATCCTATTGACATTCATTATCTTCACCAAAATAGACTTTATCTCTCAGTTAGGGACCTCAACTTTCCCGCTTGTTTGAGGATGGTAAGGTGTTGACACATTGTGCTTTACACCATATTTCTCAAATAGGTGCTTAAATAGATGATTACAAAAATGGTATCCTACTTCTCTATTGATAACCCTAGGTGTCCTAAATCTGCAGAATATGTTCTTTTTTAAGAAAGTTATGTCGTTCTTACCCTAATTGTTTGGCATAATTACCTCTTTACCAACTTCGTAACATAGTCAAAAACCACCAATATGTACTTCATTTCGTATGAGATTACAAAGGGTTCCATAAAGTCATTATCCTATACATTAAACAACTCGAGATCAAGGATAATCGTCATTTAGAAGTTCATGTCTGCCTGAGATATTCCCTTGTCTTTGACATTGGTCACAAACTCTTACATAGTCATGTGTGTGTTTATGAATGATGATCCAATAGAATCCATACTGTAAGATCTTATGTGTAGTCCACAAACCTCCATGATGACTCTCAATTGGTAATGAGTGACATGCCTCTAAGATAGTTATCATCGCAACCCTAGGAACACATGTTCGAATCATACTATTTTCACAAACCCAAACAAGTATGGCTCACCCCAAATGAATTTTCTTACCTCATGCATGAACCTCTTTTGCTGCTAAAATGACATATCTTCTGAAACTAGATCACTTGCCAAATAATTAATAAAAATTACAAACTAAGACACTTGCTCATTTGAAAAAGTATCATCAATGTCAATCTCATCTCTTAGTTTCAGCATTGCCTCTTCCTCAAGGCTTGATAAATGACTAGCCACTTGATTCTCAATCCCATTTCGATCCTTAACTTCAAAGTCGAATTCTATCAAGAAAAGTACCCATGTAATCATACTCGGCTTTGTATCTTTCTTCACCATAAGGTATCTAAGAGTTACATAGTCATTATGCACAATCACTATTGTGCCAAGCAAAAAAGAGCGAAATTTATCAAATGTGAGCACAACAATAAGTAACTCTTTCTCAGTCATAGTGTGATTCTTTGGAGAAGGGTTGAGTATTTTTCTAGCATTATAGATGGGATGTACGATCTTCTCTCACCTTTGTCCTAGGACCATACCTAGCTCCATGCCACTAGCATAATACATAACCTCAAATTACGGGTCAAATCAGGATACACAATAATGGGGCTGAAATCAACTTCACTTTTAGACACTCATACACTTTTAGACATGCCACATCAAGCATAAATTTCACCTCATTTTCCAACAACTAGCACAATGGATTTACTATTTTAGAGAAATCCTTAATGAATCTTTAGTAAAACCCTGCATACCCTAAAAGGCTATAAATACCATCTAGAGAAATTGGTGATGCCAATTTTCAATCACCTAAATGTTTTCCTTATCAACCTCCATCCCCTACTTTGAAATCTTGTGCCCAAGAACTATTTGTTCTTTAACCATGAAGTGACACTTCCCCTAAATTAACACCAAATTACTTTCCTCATATCTTCTCTAAGCATTAGCAAGATGTGCCAAGCAATCATTGAATAAATCACCAAAAACCGAGAAGTCTTTCATGAATACTTCAATAGTTTCCTCAACCATGTTAGAAAATATAGCCACCATGCAACGCTGAAAAGTTTTGAGTGTGTTACATAGACCAAATAACATCGTCCTCAATGCAAATATTCCATATATAAAAGTGGAAGTGGTCTTCTTTTGGTCTTCAATGGTGATAAAAATCTTATTATACACCGAATAACCATCAAGAAAATAATACCATTCTCTACCAATAAGAAGGTTTAATATTTTTCCGTGAAAGGCATAAAAATGATTCTTTTCGATCCATGAATTCAGCTTGTTATAGTCCATGCAAACTCTGCATACAATAATTGGCCTCATAGGAATTAACTTATTTTTATCATTTAGAACCATAGTGATTCCACTCGTCTTCAGCACATATTGGATTTGGCTCACCCACTTGCAGTCAATAATAGGCTAAACCACACCTAGATCCAACCACTTAATGATCTCCTTCTTTACTACCTCTATTATGTGTGGATTCAATCTATGTTGGTGATCAATTCTAGTTATACAATCCAATTTGAGTTGTATTTTATGTGCGCACATTCTAGGTGGAGTCCAAATAATGTCTGTAATGGACCATCAAATGACCTGTTTGAACCACTACAAGAAAAAATCTAAGGTATCAACTTTCCATTCTAACAAATCAACTACAATAATAACCTAAAAAGTGTTGAGGTCCCCCCAAAATACACCAAGAAAATGAGAAAGAAGAGCCTTGAGTTCCAAATGAGCGGCTTCTCTATAGAAGGTTTTTCTGGCGGGTACTCTATTCTTCAGATTAAGATCCAACTTCTTTAATGCATACATGTATGAACCCCTATCAATAAGTGAATTTACCTTCCCATCATACTCGTCAATACCATCATTTTCAAAATCATGATTACCGATTTGAGAGCCTCAACACCAAATCTTTCCTCAATAAAATATACCAAATCATCCTTATTTACTGTATCTATCATAGAGATCACACGCATTGTTCTTTGGCTACTTTATTGACTGGATACATTAAAATTAACATGTATATTATTCAATCGAAACTTTATCTTTCAGTCTCTATATCAACCAACGCACGTCCAATAATAAGGAAAGGTCTTCCAAAGATGATAGGACCTCAAAGTTAACTTCATAGTCAAAGATTACAAAATCAACTAGAAAGATGAAGGATGCAACCTTTGCCCAGATATTCGACAATATTCCCACTAGTTACTTCACAGTGCAATTTTCCATAAGAAGTCTCATCGAAATTGACTTGGATTCCTAATCCCAACTATTTGTAAATTGTTTGCTACATCAAATTAATGTTTTTCTATAAATTACTCAAAGCCCTTGAAAAGTTGAAACACCCAATAGTGCATAGTAATGTGAATGCTCCTGACCTTTCTTTTTCTCAACAAAACATCTAGAGGCTACTGCATTACAATGGTTCACATTATCCACGTGCTCAAAATTCACAGTCCTTTTCTTTTTCACCAAGTCTTTCATAAATTTACCACAGCCTGACATTTATTTTAAAGACTCTATAAGAGGGATATTTACCGATAACTCCTTAAACATTGACATAAACTTTTAATATTTTTCCTCTCCGGATTTATTTTTCAATATTTGTGGAAAGGGTGGAAGAGGTCATTGAATGGGCTTCAATAATTGGGTGACCTTTTTTTTCTGCTCCATGTTAGACTTAGGATCTTCTTTAGCAACTAAAGGATTTGGAGATGCATCATTATCTACCATAAAATACTCTGCATCAGTCACATCATCAATAATCTTGGGCTCATCCCTCTTGTCATCAACTATAGACAAAGGTTAATTAATAGTAAACTTTCCAGTACTAGTAGTAATGTCTAGGCAATGGATACTATTCTTGGGGTTCTTAACGATGTTGCTCGAAAGTATACCCAATGGACACAAATTTAATGTGGCGGGCATTTACCTAAATTATTGCTCAAGTTGTTTAATGGTGATCACATGAGACTCAACTTTTTTATTATCTCTCAAATGTCTTTGCTGATATCCTTAAGGAAATTTCTTGGCTCTCTAACCCATTACAAGTTTTTCAATCAAAGCTTCCGTCATCAAATTTCCAAAATTGGCATTACGGTTCCCTAGTGGAACGTAAAGCCCATTGTTGTCTTTGTCATCATCTTTCTATTTCTAATCACTATATATGTCTCTATGTTTGTATATATACCCATAACTATTGTAGTTGTCTTCATAGTAGTTACGACCTTGATTCCCTTGTCTATAGTTCCAATTATCTTTATTAGACCCTTAACCCTTGGCTTAGAAACCCACCACCTCTCTATCAATATACTTTTCTTCCTCATCGAAGTCTAAATATTTATACCTAGATGTATTACCTCGTGTGAACCCACCGCTTTGACCTTTTTTTCTCCAACTGCCTCAAATTACTTAGTAAGTAACCCAATATCAGTCCTTAGTTGTGCTACCTCTTGAGCCATTGTCTCATCTAGTGCTTTTTGTTCTACGAACATTCCAATTGCATAAGTACCTGGATGTCTATACATCTCCCGAATCTGCCAACCAAGACTTGTTTTCATGATTTAATCTAAAGTCTCGAAAGCATATTCTCCCATCATCGACTCATGAATGACCCACCAGTGATGGTGTCTGTTACAACCTTAGTGTTACAATTTGGGAATCTATAGAAAATCTTTAATTTCTAGGCTCTATAGAAGATCTCTAATAAGTTTCTACCAGTCATCCTGTGGTTTAGAACATATTGTGGCTTCTTTTTAAACCTTAAACAAGTCTCATATAGTGCCTCTAAATGCAACTGTCTAAAGTTATCTATCTCATCTTTCAATTACAAAATTCTGGAGGGAGGGAAAAAATTAGTCTAATAAATGAGTCCTCACTTTGTTCCAAGTAGTAATTGATCCATGTAGTGGTTCGGCCAACCATAAAATAGTTTCTCCTATCAGAGAGAATAAAAATATCCTCAGTTGAATATCCTCCTAACTCACTACAAATAGATTGTATGAACTGAAGATCCCCATAAAATGCATAATATGAATGTTTACACCATCCGTACGAAAGATAGAAAATACCCTCATTAAATTTAGCAGTTAGATCATTGAACTCTTAATATCAAACTTAGTACCTTGATGTAATTCTTGTGGGATGATTACACTCATTTCAATTGGCTCCAAATAATCCATGTATTTTTCGAGATCTTTAAACTGTGCGAGATACTGCAGTACATATTGTTTCCCCTATTCCTTCTCTATATGTCCCTCTCATCAAATATAGCTAGATAATTTGCCTTCTATTGTTTAGCTCTTTTTTCTCTTGCTTCTCGTCTGGAAGCTGGTTTCCTGACATTTTCCTTGGATATCAGTTGAGTAGTGACTTATTCCACAGTCTCGTGGACATTATGTTATTGTAGAGGCTAATCATAATATTTGCCACCACCATACACACCTTCTCGCAAGTCTGTTGGAATATGAACTACTTCTTTATCAATCCTTCTATTATTCCTCATAGTTTTGTCAAGATCTATATTAAGTGGAATCAAGGGATTTCCTTAACTCTGAGTACTAGGCATACACTGATGTGCACCCTAGAAAAAATAGAAAGTAAAATCATCAAACAAAAATAACAACCCAATAAACACGATTAATTAGCTTCGTAACCTTATTCTCTGGTAACAACACCAATATTTGTTGTCTCCAAAACAAAACCTAGGAGTAATTTATAGATAAAATAAAACCTATCCTAGTATAAAATGAAAATCTATGGGGTGACATTAGATGACAGAATGGTACGATCGTGATTAGAAGCCACAACCGTCCTTTGGTTCTCATGGATTTTTAACCTTATGTCTTGGCTAGTTTGGCTCTCTGTACGATGTCATAGCTTCTACTTACTATCGTACCGTGTGGTTGTCTGATTGATCTTCTCTTGGATTTTTTACAAACCATAAATCTGGCCTTCTTTCTCACAATAACATGCTATGACCATGACTTCAAATCACGATCGTGGGGACTTTCATCTTATATCTACTATAATTAGCTTCTATATATTATATCTAAGTCATCTTCTTACAATAACTTTCTACGATTCTATAATCGTTATATGATCATATGACACTTTTGTCTGAGTACTTTTGAGAATCAATTCTCTATATCTTAGTACAATAACCTTGGAATGATCGTGGTCAGATCCTATAGTCATGGCTTTGATCGTCTGATCCTTTTTAAGTCCAATTTTTAGAACTTTCTTTTTCCAAGACTTTTTATACGGCCAACCACATAATAGCTTCTCTCGTTAGAGAGAATAAAAATATCCTCAATCGAATAACCTCCTGACTTTCTCATTATTATTGGTCTACACATTATAACAAAGTAGTGTATGTAATAAATTCCTAATGGTAATATTGTGTAATTATGTATGAAAAAACTTGTTTATAGTGTTTAAAGTGCAATTGAATTAATCCAAGAGTAAAAACTAAGTTAAAGATCAAAAGGACAAAACTAGCATTCTTAGCTTAAGTTTCTAGTTCACCGTCTTGGATGTTGTGTTGTTTTGAGCTCTAATTCTTAGTGTTTGATGCTATAGGATGCTTGGTGAAATGATGATGATGATGAAGATATATGGATGATACACAAGCTGAAAATAAATTGGAAAAAACACCACAAGTCTTGGAATGGATGGACTATAGCACGGGACAAGTCTTGACGAAAAAATGACACTTTGGGAGTCCTTGGTGCGTCGCGGACCCAAGAAACTACTATGGGGAACGGGAACAACTTGGTGGATTCCTAAGGTAACAAAAACAATGTTTTTCATGATTAGGGTGTGTCAAACACCCTAGGTACCACGATAAGTGGGCAACGCCGAGGCATGCCATTTTCGGCTAGTTTTGTCCTCCTATAAATAGGACACTTGTACATAACGCTAAGCACCTTGGACGACTTTAAAACTTAGAGAGGGGATAGAAAACACTTAATTTAGGGTTTTTATATCTTTAAATTAGTTTTTAATGGATTTTATCATGTATTCATCTATCGTTATTACGATATTGTCCATGAGCAGCTAAAAGCTCCCTTTTCGGGGTTAAGGCCAAGAACATGATTACTATTGCTTTGAATTGATTTGGATTTTATTATTTATTATATTTGGTTGTTTATTCATTCGTAATGTCACTATTTTAAGTCTTATCTACCACTTAGAATACATCCATAGTCAACTTGTAAACTTGGGAGGAGGAACAAGAAGATAGTAGTTGGGGATGAATAAAGTAGGATTATAAACTTCTACATAACGAATGTTATAATTTGAATCTTGGGTAGGAATATACATAGGTGACCTAGATGAAATATAAATGCATTTATCTTAGTTCTCGCATTCCCCCTCAATGATGTAGTTTTGGGTCTAAGTTAGATAGGCGATTAGAGGCTCAGAAGACCATAATCATAAATCAATCCCGTGAATCATCAATCGAGATAAGTAATCTAACTAATGAAGTTCAATAGTATAATGGATTGTTCGCAGAGCCTTAAACCTGGGTTCCTCTTCATTGATTGTCCAAGTACTTTACTTTACTGCATTGTTTACTTTACTTTCAGTGTATAACTCTCAAATTCTTTTGGTTGTATTTGTACTAAATTAATCTCAATACTAAACAAGAATTGGATAGCTGTCAACATAAGTCTCTGAGGTATCGATATTTGTCTTTACTTAAGGACACTGTAATACTTTGTGATACCACATACACTTACGTATGCACTTGGGTGCAATAATAAGACCATGACTTCAAAGCACGGTCTTTAGGACTTCCGTTTGATCTCCATTATGCTTGACTCTTGCATATTGTATTTGAGCAATCTCCCTATGATCAGTTTTTTCGATCGTTATACGATTATATAATGCTTTTATCTGAGTGAATTTTGAGAGTTAATTCTCAAGTTCTCGGTACAACTACCTTGGGACAATCGTGGTTAGATAATACGGTCGTGGTTTTGATTGTATCTTCCTCTTTAAGTCTAATATTCAATATTTTCCTTTTTTGAGCCTTTTTATCCTGCAAACACTCAAAAACTGATCATATCTACATAAACATAAGCTTTTACTTACAAATATTCCTTGTTTTAAGCATCTTAAGTGTCCTAAATCCATTCACATCATTCAACAATGATATGCTCTTAGAATAATACAAAAAAGTGACAAAAGAATGGCAGTGGTGTTGTAACTATGGTGCAAATTGGAAGGGAAGGATACGGATTTTATGAGATGATAGTAGAGATGAATTTACTCGAATAGAGGTGATGATAGTTTATACATAGAAGAATTGAGATGAACAACACTATCTTCATGTACACTGCAATATATAGTCTGCGTACTATTGGTGATAGAGGCTGGTTGTGGCCAACTTTGAATGGTATAGCAAGTGGTAATCAGAGACCTTGGATTTTGGCAGGTGATTTCAACACAATCCAAAAGGTGGATGATAAAGCTATGGGGAGCCATGCACAAAAAGGTTAAGTTAAGGATTTTGATTAGTTCATTGAAGATAATGCCTTGGCAAAGCTAAATCAGTAGGTTGGAGGTTCACATAGACTAATGGACATGCTTATAGTTAAATTTATAGATCCATGGTTAATATTAAGTGGATGCATGAATTTTTCCACATTGAGGCAGTCATTATGGACCCATGATGTTCAATCATACTCCTATTACCATTCACTTTGAGCATTACCATCCAACTAGCAGGAAACTTTTCAAGTTTTCTAATGTTCTTACTGTTCATGTATGCTTACCAGGCTTGGAAGGAAAATATTTTAGGTACTATCATGAGAAAAGTATAGGAAAATATTAAATAGATCAATAAAGGGATTAAACAACCAAACATTAAGGAATTCATTATTATTACTACTAAAATCCAAGTTGTTAGAGCTGAGTTGGAACTACTGCAGGAAGAGATGAGAAGTACTCAATATGAATATGAGTTGTTTGAAGTTTAAAAAGATCTAAAGATAAACATAGAGCACTGGAGCCTTATAGAAGAGAGATCTGAAGCCTTATAGAATAGAGTGTTTCTCAACAAAGTCTAGAATGGCCTGGTTTAAATTTGGTGATGCTAATACCATGTATTTCCTTGCTAGTTTAAAAGTAAGGCAAACACCAAGTAAGATCAAACACTTGATTACTCTATAAGGTCATATGGTAGTAGTCTAGAGGATATATAAAAGGAAATTTGAGGGTTTTATACTACACTTTTAGGAATTGTAGCTGCAATATTACTAGTTATAGATCCAAATGTTCTACGACATAGGAAAATACTAACTAGGTCTCAACAACCGAAACTAATCAAGCTTGTTACCAGAGCTGAAATTGAATATAAACTGAAAGGTATAGATGGAAATGAAGCACCAAGGTGTGATAACATGTATTTTTTTTTTCAAGAAAAGATGGCCTATAATAGGGGATGATATTATATATATTAAATTGAGTATATTTGAATATGGTTGGGTGTTCAAGCCTATGAATTGTACAAGTGGGTGTAACATCCATATTTTCTGAACCGAAACGCTACATGGTGCTCATGAACCCGAAGGACCACAAGCTAACCCATGACTGATATCTGTACCTATAAACTACATAATATCTCATAAAATATGTGGAAATATGAACTGTAAGGCCATAAGGTTCAATACTGATACATATCTAAAAAACATAGTATAACAATACCAAAAAGGAATATAAATACTGAAGTCTGAACATCTAATCTGACATCTAGTCCAAAATCCTCTAACTGAACTAAATAAGGAGTTAAAGGAACATGTCTCCAACTAACTCCATGAACTGAAAAACTAATTTGAAATACTGTAATAAAGTAATAATAATATTGTCCTCGAATAAAGAGGAGCACTGACTGCTAAAATCTGCAATGCTACTGCTGCTCTGAAACTCGTGCCTCTGTACCTATAGCGTCAAATAAAACACCATAGCACGAATGTGTCAGTACGACTGAATATACTGAGTATACGAGTGAAATAGGCTAAATGAAAAGGGTCTTATATGCATGAACAATGTTGACTGATATGAACGTGAGAATACATACATACATACGTAACTGCAACTAAACTCGTGGTGATACTGACTACTGAGTCTGAATACTGACAATATTACTGATGATGAGATACTGAATGATTGAGTTTATTGATATTGAGATATTGAATGACTGAGTTTACTGATATTGATGTGTAATTCACTAACAAGTGAGGAACTGATAATTTATTACTTAATATTGGGAGACTGATACTATATTACTGATAAAGGAATGATTGTTTCTGATAGTTTTGATTATGAAGAACTGATTTGATTCACCGTATAACAGTCCTGAAACTGAGCTCATGATAACATGACTACTGAGTATAAATACTGATGACATGTATTTACTGATAACATAGCATGAATGATAACTGAATTTTGATAATTGATATATCTGATAACATGAGTTTTGATAACTGATATATCTGATAACATGAGTTCTAATAACTGATAGCATGAATGACTGTATATGATAGTCCTAAATCTGATGGAACTAGCTGAGTTTCGTACTGTATATGACAGTCCTGATATCCTGAAGAACTATCTGAGTTCTTTTACTGAGACTAATACTGAAACTGTGGGAAGTAGTTATCTAACCGATATGCCCCAAATACGCTATAATAGCTAAGCTGGGGTCCAATCACTACCCCAACTGGAGGGGTGTCAATACCGCACCACTGGTAAGGACAGCTGTGAGAACCCTATACTGGCAGGTACTCAAATGAGAATGGTGTGAACTCTAAACTGACAGGTTAAGCCATCTCATCAACTCTAATCTGACAGGTTAAGATGTCTCAACCTACGCTGGCTATGTAGTTCTGGAACACAAGGATGACTACTAAGAATCACACCCTGAACTGGCAGGTGAGTTCCCATCCTTGGGTTCACTCGGTGCTAACTTCTACTCCCATCTGAAGGACACAGAACTAAATAACTAGGCTGAACTAAATAACTAAGCTGAGCTGATTAGATGAACTGATACTGATTAACTGGAATGATACTAGTGGTATTGTTTAGCGGAACTAAACTAAGTTTACTGGATTCCGATGACTGGCGGAATGTACTTAGTTCTGAGGACTGGTTGAGAGTACTGAAGTTACTGAGATTGACTATGAATACTGAGGTTGCTGAGGTTATTGAGCACAGAGATTACTGAAATTTCTAAGTTTTCCTGAGTCACATGACTGACTGAATTCTATAGATCATGGCTTGACTGAAAGTATCATGAAAACATGACATGTATCTAGGCACACAACTATATTTTTCGAGTACAAGTACCCCCAGGAATCGATGGAAGGAAAATAACACAACTTGAATTTCTTGAGTACACGACCATCAATAACAATCCATAATACATGAGTAGGGGATTTCATAAAGTGCATGGTCATCTTAATATTTATCATGAATAGGAATGCTTATAATCAAGTCATAAATCTCATATTATAATATCATGGGCATTCTGACAACATATACTATTCATAGCAATGGCATGGAAACCATTCAAGCATAAGGGAACGACAACATGTAACGTTTAGTTCACATTGTAATGATTTGGGGTTATTATACTTCATGTATTTATTCAACATCTCAAACATGGTAGGAAAAGCATGGATATATGTTGTGTACATAATTTATATCTCCATTATCATACATGCTTTATACCACAACAATAACAACACATAATTTGCATGGAGATTCATATTGGAGTGTATGGCTAACATGAACTTGTTATTTAGATATCATGAAATCATGTAAATATGAAGTTTTAACATACTAGGCATTTTATCGAACACCTTGCATGCATTATTTAAGGCATAGGTGGATTTCATGCTTGCATTCTATCAATCCATCAAAAGATCATGTTTTTCAACTAACAACATAACTTTCATGAGATATACAGTCATGATACTATTATATAGAAAAACAAACAAGCATCAACATGGGTATGATCATATCACCACAACCAACCAAGCTTTTGTATTTTAAAGATTGATTCTTGAACTCCACGGATGAAAGGAATCCTTGGATGAATACTACGCATACCTTGGAAGGGAGGTTCTTGATGATTGACGGAGGAATTTCCTTGAAATTTGATCTTTAAGCTTGATTGTGCAACCCTAGTTTTTTTTTCTCCTAATAAGTGACCTCCACCAATCTCTGTATGCATTTATCAACTAATAAGTAGCAACCCTATGCGACTCAAGAAAATCAAGGTTATATAACTTCTCATGACAGTCAATCCAGAACTCATAGGAACCTTCACCTGCCACACCACTGAACCTAGAAGTACTCAAATGAGTAAATCTCTCAAACCTCTTTTGATCTTCAGAAGACATAATTGTACTTGCAATAATAAAAGGCATATTGAATCTGGACGGGTAAGATCCCACCTGAGGAGGTAACATAGATGAAGTATACACTTCTAATCTTAGAATACCTCACTCAGATGTAGACTCAGAAGGAGGAATAAAAATTAAAATCCATAGAGTACCATACGTTGATGTCGGTACCACTGGAGGATCCATACTCAGAATCGAAAGAATACCATAAGAAGATTCTAGCATAGACGGAGGTACAATATTTTGAGCTAGATAAACACTAGGTACACTAAAAGGAGCACCTTCCAAATGGGTCAACAAGCAATCAGTAACCCCTCCAAGATTGGGGTAGAACAACTCGGTGAAACAAAAGTAGGACCCACATCTCCAACCTTCTCAACCCGAGGCTCATGGGAGAGTCCTTTAGTGCTACCTCTAGATGGGGCAGATCCACGTGCCCATACACTACCTAGAGCCCATCAATGACTCACAACTCACCCTTTAGACTGGGCTCCCTCCTTAGATGAAGGGTTTGCATCTCTAACCTCTCGAGATCTAGTCATCACCATCTATGTAGAATAGAGTGAAATATGACTTAGAATACAAGTTATGAAAGATTTGCGTGATAAGGAAAAAAATAAGTAAAGTTTCCTAAATACATATTATTACCTCCCAAGGATAGATACGGACGTCTATGTACCGATTCGCGAGACTCTATTAGACACCTTGTCCTTACACTATTAAGACCAATGATGGAACTTATCATGGCAAGCCTTGAAAAGTAAGACTATCACCCAAACTTATATAAAATGAAGGATAATTCCCAAACCCAAGGGAAGACTCTTAGACCTAAGTTGAACCACACATATATAGGAAAAATAAAAAATACATAGCTAAATATACCATTCTATAACCCAAAACCTGGAGCCATAATGTAAGAACTAACTAATACATCTCAGAGTCAAAATATACAAAAAATATCCAAAAAGGAATAACTCTATCTCTGAATACATGTATGACATAGTCTTGATAGGGAAAAGGTAGAAGTCAACTCCAGATTCATAGATCAACTTCTACCTCAAATAGACTCTGAGTATTTCCTAAATCAGCTATCGTGTAGAGCACTCGTAGCTGGATCTGTACCAAATGGGTGCAGTAGGGGTGGGTACAATCTATTTTTACTCAGTAGGTATCATAGGCCGATTGAGAAAAGTAGAAAATAAAGCATACAAAATACATACTATGAGCAAGTCACCTGCAATCAGAAAATGTCCAAAAACATAGCCCAGACCATCTCCACTAATAGTTCTACAATATTCACATAACCATATGCAAATACGAGAAAAAGGCATAAGTATACAGATGTTAGACATACAAGCATGAAAATAAAAGGTACTCATAGACAGATAACACATCAACGTGATAAGACAACATGAAATAAGCACAATATAAATATAATGTACAATGACGATGGTGATGATGATGATGATGAAGACGATGATGTGATGCACGAAGTTGTGGTACAACCTTCATACACACTAACTGAGTTGTGCTCTTGAGGTAGGACCCATGGGAGGTTCATCAACTCATATACAATCCAAATTTAATACTAATATCCATAATTCCTCTCTAATGCATCCATCGGCAGAGGGTTTTTTAAAGATGTCACATTTTCTATCAGAAAAAGCCAGTATTTTTTGTATTTCCTCGGTGGTACCAATATTTCATGAATGTTTGTAATATGTGGTTGTAATGCTCACAACCAACTAGAATGAGAATTTTCAAATCCAATCAATATACAAATCAGTTGAGACAAAAAATCACTAAATATTCCAACCATTCATGAATTCAATATAATCCATACGCCAATAGAGCAAAAATACACATTAATACCACATAAAATCCAATTTAGGCTTTTTCATCTGAAAATACCCAACCCAATATATACATACAAAGCTAACTACATCATATAAGACCCGATACGGTCACACATAACAAATAATGATATCATTTTAATGATTGGTTCCCATATCCATAACATGATTTTATACCAATATTAACTACCCAGCCTAGTCTGAAGAAAGTTAAGCCATAACCTACCTCAAATGCCAGAAACAAATACAAAAAAGCCTTCAACCCTATCTTACACCTCATGAATAAACCCGCAATCAGCTAAAACATAAAAATATAAAATCTATGATTTGAAAAAAGTCAACGCTACCCATATTTCCCATTTCTGGGTTGGAGTCAAAACGAACCTCCAAAATGGATTTCCAAAAAATGAAGGGTAAAATTGGAATTTTAGTCCAAAATAAACTTCCCATGATTAAAGGAACCTATGGGAGAAAACCTAAGTAAAAATGATTTGGAATTGGGAATTATTTTGAGCCAAAATCCTTAATTTCCATCTTTGAATTCATGTTTTAACAAGGTTTAAATGTTACAAATTGAAGAAAAATGATTGATACAAGGGTTTGGAGCTTATCTAAGCTTGAAAATGGAAGAAATTTCTCAAAAACTCAAAACCCTAAACTTGTCTAAAAAATAGTGAGAGGGTCGAGGAGAGGTACATATATAATTTTCCCAGGTTTCGGTAAAGCAAACCCCAGGCCGCTTTAGTGATGACCGCTAAAATGCCTAGGGCCGTTAAAGCAGTACCAACGCTCAGGTGTAGGATTGCTAAAATGGACCCTAGTCACTTTAGCGGTTGTCTCTAAAGCACCCGAGCTACCATTAAAGTAGTACCCAGTGACTATGCTATGGTCGCTAAAGAGCCTAGTGGCCTCTTTAGTGGTCACACCAGTTCATGCACTAGTTGTGGACACTTGGAAAATTCCAAGTCTCCGTGGGCCCTTTGAGATTCATCCGAAATCATAAGAACGCAAATGAACTGTGCTACCCTATCAAATTCGATACTCCAAACTCAACGGCCATATCAGATTTTCAAGTAATATCATTTTCACAAAGTTGACCCCCGAAACCCAATTTCTCAACTTTTTGAACTGCAGGTCGAAATGCAATATGAAAGTCATAAAACTAAGCCAACCATGTTACTAATCTAAAATTAATGTTCAGGATTTGTTGTGTCAATTTTGCCATCTGATGCACAGATCAATAAATATTGACCGAATTTATCTATAGAGCCTTTATAACCACCAAAAATAACAATTTCATATAAATCACATCAAAATACATTAGAAACTAAGTCAATCATCCCCACATCCTAGAAACACCACAAAGCAACCACGAGAAGGGATAAAATGATCAAATTACATAAAAATAAATATTTTACTAAAATTACTAAAAATCATGTCATTACGAAAAGGTCTAAGGCAAGGGGATCCTATATCCCCTTACCTCTTTATGATTTTCATGAAGTACCTTAAAAGTCTACTACAAGGTTTATCTACCCAAAAGAATTTCAAATTCCATCCCTAGTGTATTAAGGTGAAGCTTATCCAACTTAGTTTTGCTAATGATTTGTAGTAGTTTTGCAGGGGTGATATAACCTCTGTCACTGTGGAATTTGATTGTTACAAAAAAAAATTTGAAGGCTCCGAGACTTCAAGATAATGCAAGAAAGAGACACATCCATACAACCACATGGAGTACTGGATGAATGGACTCATGCTTGGGAGCAAGTCTAATTCAACTTACAAATTCCCAAGACACATCGCTACAAAATCTTGAGTGTAACTATACACCATCACTTCTATGTTCAAACCTATCTCACAAAGGTTTTCACCACCTACTCTTTTCCTAACCATTTCCCATGACAACAACCTTACCTCATCTTCCAAATCCTTAGTTCTAGTGGTCACCCTAGACTCTCCCCCACTTAGGGACTTCTACATTCCTGGTTTACAAAATACCAACATGCTTTCTAAGCCAGTACCACCCTAATCATGGGAAGGGTTGTTAAGGGACCAAATTACAAGAATTTCCCATGCCACCCTAAGCAAGACCCCTGAAACAAGAATGACACTATAGGCACAAAGTACTTCATAGAAACCACCTATACTATAATGAAGAACTATCCCGACATAACCATACCATAAAAGAGTCCTTAGAACTAGACACCGAGAGAAACACAACTATATACATCGTAAGTAGTGCAAGGTAGAGTCAAGACTTATATCCAGGGAAAAAGGTGAATGCAAAACAAGAACCCTAGGCATATGTTCCAATAGAATGCGTGCAATACTAGTTTAGTACTCTCATAATAGAGGTAGAAGAGAATCACTAGAATATGCAATCCAACCTTCCGTTAAAGTCAACTGCTAAAGGGAAATTTTAGATCAACCATAAACCTTCATCTCATACCACTTATAAGCACGATACTCCGCTTTAATGGGTATCACCAAGGATGTACACTAGGGACACTTGGTTTTTCTATACCCAAAACCTTAGTCATCCATATGCTACCTAGAGCCCAGCATAGTCATATAGACTTCATGCTCTAACCTATCCATTATCTAAACCTCCAATCCATCCATTCAACCTGAACTTCCAGCGTATATGTCACACTTTACCACTATTGTATTCACCAAGCCATAAACTTTACCCATTCCACAAATCTCATTCAACCTACTAATTTACCTCCACCATCCTTGCATTACTATCCCAGGGTTAAATTACTTCTTTCATCAAAATCGCCACCTAGGATCAAACCTAACATTAATCAACCACCAAGCACTACAAACAAAGTACCTCATATAGTATATGCACATACATGGTCCACCTCACTAGGAGGACACTAAGAAGATAGAACCATTTATCTAAGAGATTCCTTAATCTCCCTTAAGCTCCTTTGACCCAACTGGAACCATTCCATAAAGAAAGAATAGAAATTAGATAAGTTTCCAAAACAAGACCAACCCCAAACCAACCTCCCCATTAGAAAGACACCACGAGGTTCGTAAGAAGGGACTCCAAGAAATCCACTCACTACCAAAATTGAAGGCGAAGGAATACTTTTTGAGTTATAACCTTTAACCCGGACAAAATGATAATAGAGATACCCCTTTTGAGACCAATCTCCAAATTCTAGATATAATATAAGATTTCCCTTAATAGATAGGGAATGAAACCACCCTCCTATTCCGAATAACCAACTCACCAGGGAGCCTAAAGACAACTTTTATGGATCCAATAGCCTAATTAGGCATAGCATGAGTACAGATAATCCATCCCTTGATTAATATCGAAATCCACCACATCTGATTCAATCAAATTCACCATAACCCCTTTATTACCAACAGCTACCACACATCCCCATAGACTCTTTTGGCAATCACAGAGTTACCTACTGGGGTAGAGATAGACACAAATAAGGTCACAATGGGAGAGGGAACCCCAAACCAAGTAAACCATTCACACCACAAATAAAGTAGTTTTTTTAACACACCCATGTCAGCATCAGAAGATGTCTCGAACTCTCGAGGGATAGTAAAGTCATTGAGAGGATCCCGACCAATGTCGAAACTAGAAGAAGCACCCCTTGGCACAAGAGTAGAGAAGTAGAAATTGATATCCTAATTGCCCAGGCGGCAATCCTTATAGGACACTCTCGATGTATGTGACCTAATTGACCATAAATAACATAACGATTCTTCCCTTCCTCATAACATCCATGGTACGACCGACCATAAAATCTACAAAAAGGGTAGGATGATATAATTTGGTTCCCAATAGCCCGAGATTAGGAACCTTGTGCCCTTGAAGCATTTCTAATCTGAGAATACCTTCCTACCAATAGATTCATGTATGGAGCACAAGCCATAGAATAGGAGTTTGGACTCACCCAACTCTTCTTCTTGGACCACTTACCACCATACCATTGGCCTTCCATTTATTCAGAGAATTGAGACCCCCTTAACTTGCCTATTTCTCGACCTTATCTCATTCCTCCCTGTAATAATAGGATCGAACTGGCTTGATTGAGTTTTCACCATCTAGGTCAATAGATTAATAGAATAATGAAACTCGACATTGGTAACCTCTCCTTGAGATAATTGAGAATGAGTGCCAATATCCAAAATAGGGTTAATGGAGACTGGTGGGACACCACGAGGAAAACTAGTAGCTGTGACCCTCGACCTGGTTTGTGCCCCATGAGTTGGACTAGATCCATCCACGTTGTCCTTGGGTGGGACAGGTGAGTTTCCATAAACTTTGGATCATTTAGAGGACATGACCTGCAAAGTGAACCAAAAAAGATTAATGAAAAAGTTCATGACCTTAGACTCCATAGCGTGAAAGCAGAACAACAAGAAAGTGAAATATTTCTAGATGCCTTGTAGCTTCCTGATTATAAGTGTGGTGGACGACATACCCACAAGAAAAACACTACTCGACATGACTTTGTGGACACTACATGACACCAAAACCTATTATGAGACATAATTGTAAAGACTGGACTTTTTGATGAATTATGTAAAATATTTATTTCTATTTGAATTAACTATTTTATCCCTCCCCAAGATTATGTTGTGGTATTTCTAAGGTGTGAAGATGCTTTGCATGATTTCCTATGTATTTTGGTATGATTTATTTGATATTGTGCTTTTTGGTGGCTTGAGAAGTCTTATAGTTGACTTCAGTCAACTTCTTTTGATCTATGTATCAGATGGAAAAACGTACTAAACCAATAGGTCCAAAATATTAATTTTAGAGTGGAAACATAGTTGGTGTGGTTTTATGTCTTGTAAATCTCATTTTGACCCTCGGTTTGAAAAGTTGTGATTTTGGATTTTGGGGGTCAACTTTGTGAAAATAATTTTTTTTCCAGAAATCTGACATCATTATTCAGTCCAGAGCATCAAATATAATAGGTTAGCATATTTTGTTTGCATTCACGGGATTTCGAATGAATCTCGAGGGATCCGCAGAGACTTAAACCCTGTATATACCCATGTTTTACCATTTTTTTCATTTTTGTAACTTGGAGCTTAGGGTTTTACACTTTTGAGAAATTTCTTTCATTCCTAAGATTGGGTAAGTTTCTAAAAACCTATTTCAACTACTTTACTCCAATTTTTATCATCTATTTCTTGTTTTAACGTGAAATAAAGTGGAAATTGGGAATTTTGGCCTGGAAGGCCCATAATTGTATTCTTCTATTTATACCACGATTTCAATCCATTTTTACTTGGGTAAGTTTCTAATCTTATTATAATTACTTTCTATCAATTTTGTCTTCAAAACAACTACAAATCTTGATTTTTAAAATTGATTTCGGGAATTTTACCCGGAAAGCTTGAAATTAATTTTTCTTTAATTTGGACCTTATTTTTAACTCATTTTTACTTGGATTTTCATCTGTAGAATCCAAAAAATATAAAAATATATTTTTAAAATAAAATTATGATTTTACTATTCTTTTTTGAAAACTCATTTTGAGGGTATAGATAATATGGATATTGTTGGCTTTGTTTTGACATATAGATTCTATATTTTCATGTTTTAGTTGATTACATGCCTATTCGTGGGGTGTAAGTCCTTAGATCAAAGTCTTGTGGATCGTTTTCAGCATTTGAAGTAGGTTATGACTTAACTTCTTTCAGATTGGGTTGGGTAGTTAATGTTGATACAAAATCATGTTAAGGGTATGGGAATTAATCATGCTAATTGCTAATTTTATTGTGTTGTGCATTATATCATCATTGCACTTACCTTATTGTGCCTATTTTATGATTGTGTATCTGTCTTCGACTTGTTATCTACCTATTTTTTCTATCTGCCTCAACTTGTACTTGATGTTCATGTATTTATTTACACTTCTTTTCTCTACTAGGACATGATATAAATGTATACTTGTATTACTTTCTTGCATTTTTTTGTAATATATATGAGTATTATAGAACTGTTAGTGAAAATAACGTGGGATATTTTTTATTGCAGTTTACATTCCCTTAGTGTGTACTTTTGTATGCTTTATTTTCTACATTTCTCAGTCGGCCTATGATACATACTGAGTATAAGTGGACTGTACTCACCCCTACTATATCCTTTAGGTGCAGATCTGGATTCGAGTGCACCTCACAGTGGTTAATTTGGGTGCCTTCAAAGTTATTTAAAGTAGTGGTTTGATTTCATGCGTTTGGAGTTCACTTCTATCATTTTACATTAGACTATGTCTTTACTAGTATTAGGAGATAGAGTTATTTTTGTTGGATTTCTTATGTATTTGATTCATGGAATGTATTAGTAGTTCTTACACTATGACACTTGGTTTAAGGAGTTATGGCATTATTTGTTATGTTTCCTTTCATTTCTAATGTATGTATGTGGTTCAGCTTCATTCTAGAATCCTTGCCTTGGGGTTATTGTTTTCTTTTCCCCTTGTGTATTAGTTTGGGTGGTAGGCTTACTTGTTAAGGTTCATCACGACAAGTTCCATCATGGCCCTTGGTTTTTTTAGGTTGTGAAAAATTTGTATTAGAGAAGCCATATTCATTGGTCTTAATGGTGTAAGAACAGGATGTCTAATAAAGTATCATGGATTAATATGTAGACATCGGTATCTATCTACGAGAGGCTATAAGATGTCTTTGGGAAATTTGTCTTATTTTGTTCCTTATCATATGGATTTCTTTCATACCTTATGTTCTAAGTCATGTTTTACTCTTTTCTGCGTAGATAGTGTTGACTAGATCTCGTAAGGTTAGAGATGCAGAGCTTTCATCAGAGGAGAGAGCCCAATCTAGAAGGCGAGTTGCAAGTTGTGGATAGACTCTAGGTAGTGGATGGGCATGTGGATCTACCCCATCTAGGAGTAGTACTAAGGGACTCTCCCTTAAGCCTCGTGTTGAGAATGTTGGAGATGTGGTTTCTACATTGGTTCCACCGAGTTCTTCTACCCTAGTCTTGGAGGGATTGTTGACCCATTTAAAGGGTGCTCCGTTGAGTGTGCCTGGAATTTCCCCAGCTCTGAGTATCATACCCCCATCTATGCCAGAGTCTGTTTGTGGTATTACTCTCACTCTAAGTGTGGATTCTCTAGTTGTACCTACTTTTTCTTTTCGTACTCTAAGACTCTGAGTGTTATTTATTATTTAGCACCTACATCTGAGTATGGTATTTCAAAATCAGAAGTTTAACCTTCATCTATGTTATCTCCTCAGGTGGGATCTCAGCCTTCTAGATTCACTATGCCTCCTATTATTGTGAGTATAGTTATGTTTTTTAAGGATCAAAAGAGGTTTGAGAGATTCACTTATTTGGGTTCCTCTAAGTTCAGTGGTGTTGTGGGAGAAGATGCCTATAAGTTCTTGATTGATTGTCGTGAAAAGTTTCATAATTTGGGTTCGCTTAAGTAGCATAGTGTGTACAACTTATCAATTGAGAAATACTGGCAGAGATTAGTAGAGGTTGCTTGTTAGTTGCAGACCTCTTGATTTTCTCGAGATGACTTGGGATCAGTTTGTTGAAACCTGTTTGGAGAGATTCATGGCTTACAGCCTGAGGGATCAGATTGGATATAAGTTTGATGACCTGGAGAAGTGCTCCATAACTATTTTAGAGTACAAGGCACGCTTTCATGCCTTGTCCATATATTCCTATGCCAGCACTGCCTTTGAGTTTGAGAAGATTCAGAAGTTTGTAAAGGGGTTTATGTCTCTCTTTAGTTAACTATATTTCATATGGTTGTATTTAGAGCATTATTATAGAGTATAATAGATCATGCTAAGATGAATGAGGGTATTCTTTGAGAATCTCACGAAGGCGCTATGAAGGTGCATTATTTTGGTAAATTTAGAGGCCACACTTCTTGACATAGGGATTCCAGAAGTTTTTGTGGATATCATGGTAGGCCAGTGCAGGAAGCCTTGTAGAGTTCAGTTAGTGGGTATTCTAGTTCAGAAGTTCAGGATGGTCATTCTAGTCCAACCATACCTCATCTTACTGTGTCGGGTCATAGAGCTTGCTATGTTTGTGATGAGATTGTCCATTTAGCCAAGGACCATCCCCATCGTATGTTTAGATCTACTCTTATTTCAACTGTGAGAGGTAGAAGTTCTACTAGAGGTGCACGAGGCAGAGGTAGTAGTGCCTGTGGTGGTGATCGCAGGGCTACTCAGGCAGTTGGTGGTCATGGATAGTTCTATGCTATACCCTCTAGACTAGAGGTAGAGGCTTTCGATGCTGTTATAACAAGTATTTTCTCTATTTATTTAAGATTTGTATCTATTTTATTTGATCCGAGATTGACTTTTTCCTATGTATCTGCGTATTTTACTTTGGGTTTTGATTCTGCTAGTAAGCCTATAGAAAACTCTTTAATGGCGCATCGAGTGTATCAATTCTGTGTTGTGACTTTTGTTGGCCGTGAGACTTGGGTAGATTTTCTTATCCTAGATATGGTTAATTTCGATGACATCTTGGGTATGGATTGCTTGGCTTCTTACCATGTTGTCCTAGATTGTTATGTTAAGACCGTGACTTTAGCTTTGCCGGGTGTGCCAAGGATAGCTTGGAAAGATGCACTTCATTCAGGTCTGAAGAGGGTTATATCTTATATTCAGGCTTGTTGATTGGTTAAGAGGGGATATTTGTCTTATATGGTTCATATTAGTGATACTATAGTTGTTTTACCTCCTTTGAATTTTTTTCGGGTTGTCCGTGAGTTTATGGATGTATTCGCTATGAATTTTTCTGGTATGCCTCCAGATCGAGATATTAATTTTGCTATTGATGTTGAGTCGAACACTAAGCCCATATCTATTCTTTCTTATAGGATGGACCTAGCTAAGTTGAAGGAATTGAAGGATCAGTTGCAGGAGTTGTTGGATAAGGGATTTATCTGACCTAGTGTATCACCTTGGGTGCGCCTGTCTTATTTCTGAAGAAGAAGAATGGGTCTATGCATTTGTACATTGATTATTAACAATTGAATAAGGTGATAGTTAATAATAAGTATCCTCTTCCTTGTATTGATGATTTGTTTGACCAGCTTCAAGGTGCTTTGATATTTTTGAAGATTTATTTGAGATTCGGGTATCACCAGTTGAGGATTAGAGCTTTGGATATTCTGAAGATAGCTTTTCAGACTTGGTATGATTATTATGAGTTCTTGGTCATGTCCTTTGGGTTAAACAATGCCCCTTCCATATTCATGGAGTTGATGAATTAGGTATTTTAACCGTATCTTAACTCCTTTGTTATTATATTTATAGATGATATCTTGGTTTATTACTAGAGCGAGGCCAATTATGTGAAGTATTTGTGGATGTTGCTTCAAAGGTTAAGGGATGAGAAATTATATGCTAGTTCTCCAAGTATGAGTTTTGGTTAGAGTTTATCTCTTTCTTGGGTCATGTGGTGACTAAGAAAGGTATTATAGTTGATCCAACCAAGGTTGCAGTGATTCAAGATTGGACTAGACCTACTTCGCTCACTAAGATTTGGAGTTTTGTTGTCTTAACAGGTTATTATCGACGTTTTATTAAGGGTTTCTCATCTATCGCAACTCTATTGACCAAGTTGACTCAGAAGAAGATTTTTTCAGTGGTTCGATGCTTGTGAGGTGAGCTTCCAAAAGCTCAAGGATTTATTGACTTCAGCTTCTATCTAGACTTTGCCATAGGAGGGTGTGGGATTTATCATATTTTGTGATACTTTTGGTGTTGGGTTTGGTGCGGTTTTGATGCATAAAGGTAAGGTGATTGCATATGTTTCTCATTAGTTAAAGCTCCATGAGAGGAATTATCCTACCCATGATTTGGAGTTGTGTGCAGTGGTTTTTGCTTTGAAGTTGTGAAGCCACTACTTGTATGAAGTCCGTTGTAAGATTTTCTCAGATCATCATAGCCTTCAATATTTCTTCACCCAGTGAGATCTTAATATGAGGTAGCATCATTGGCTTGAGTTGCTTAAGGATTATGACTAGACTATCCTCTATCATCTGGGCAAGACTAATGTAGTTATGGATGCCTTGAGCTAGAAGTCGACTAGCACGGGTAGCTTAGAGCAACCTTTGACCCAGGAGAGACCTTTGGCCATAGAGGTTCAGAGTTAGCTAAACAGATATCTAGGCTTCACATTTTGATACCTGGGCATATTTTGGCATTTGTAGACGCTAAGTCTTCTTTATTGGAGCAAATTCGAGCTCATCAGTTTGATAATATTGGATTGAGATTGATTTAGGATAAGGTGTTGAGTGTTGAGGCTACGGAAGCTACACTTTATTTAGATGGTGTCTTGATGATTGGAGACTGAGTTTGTGTACCGAGATTGGTAGATTGTATTAGATTGAATTTAGAGGAGGCCCATTGTTCCGGGTATTTTATCCATCCGGAAGTTACTAAGATGTATCGTGACTTGAGACAACATTACTGGTGAGGTGGTATGAGTAAAGATGTAGCATATTTTGTAGCTCATTGCCTATGTTGCTAGTAGGTGAAGGCAGAGCAAATGAGACCAGGTGATTTTCTTCAGAAGTTACCCTTTCCTGAGTGGAAGTGGGAATGGATTACTATGGACTTCGTGACTGGGTTACCTTGTACTTCTCGTGGTTTTGATATTTTTTCTATCATCATGGATTGATTGACCAAGTCTGCTCATTTTATTTTGGTTCAGGTTTCTTTCAGTGCCGAGAGGTTTGCCCGTATCTTCATTTATGAGATTATGTGTCTTCAGGAGGTGCTAGTGTTTATCATTTTAGATCGAGGTTTAGTATTCACATATCACTTTTGGAAGACTTTTCAGGAGGAGTTGGGTACTCGAGTTGATCTTAGTATAATATTTCACCCTCAGACCAACGGTCAGTCGGAGCGGACTATTCAGGATTTGAAGAATATGCTTCGCGCTTGTGTGATGGACATTGGTAGTCAGTGGGAGCATTATCTATCCATGGTAGAGTTTTCTTATAATAACAACTATCATTCCAGTATTGATATGGCTCCTATTGAGGCTTTGTATGGTAGGTGTTATCGCTCTCCAGTTAGTTGGTTTGAGGTTTTTGAGATTTAACCTCGAGGTAGGAACTTGCTTCATGAGCCTTTAGATATTGTTCAAATTATTTAGGATAGGTTTCGAGTGGCTCAGAGTAGGTAGAAGTGCTATGGCTATCATAGACTTCGTGCCTTGAGATTTTTTGTTGGCGATTGTGTTTTTTTTTAGTTTCACTTATGAAGGGTGTAATGAGGTTTGGGAGGAGGGGCAAATTTATCCCCAGGTATATTGACCCATTTGAGATTTTTCAAACTATTAGTGATGTGGATTATGACTTGTCTTTTCCCCTAGATTTAGCAGTTGTTCATCTAGTTGTTTATATTTCCATGCTTCACCGTTATATTTTGGATGAGTCTCATGACATTCGTTGGGAGTCGATTCAATTAGATAAGAGGTTGTCTTTTATGGAGGAGCTGGTCTCAATCGTGGCTAGGGATGCAAGGCGGTTGCATTATAGAGTTATTCTAGTGGTTAAGGTTCAATGAATACATAGAACGGTAGGTGAGTCTACTTGGGAGGTCGAGTCTCATATGCGTAGTTTTTATCCCTAATTTTTTATGGTTTCAGGTATTTCTCTTGCCTTTAGTTTGAAGACGAACTAGATTTTTAGTTGTGGATGATGTAACGACTTGAATTTTTGATAAATTATGTGAAATAAGTATTTTTGTGTTCATTGGCTATTTCACCCCTCCCAGTGGTTGTGTTGTGGTATTTCTGGGGTGTGGGGATGATTGGCACGATTCTCGATGCATTTTGGTGTAATTTATGTGATATTGTGGTTTTTGGTGGCTTGAGAAGCCTTATAGTTGACTTCAGTCAACATCTTTTGATCTGTGCGTTAGATGGTAAAACAGATTGCATCAACAGTTTTGGAACGTCGATTTTAGGAAGGTATAGTGTGGTTTTACGGCTTTTAAATCTCATTTAGATCATCGATTTGGAACGTTGCGATTTTGGGTTTCAGGGGTTAATTTTGTAAAAACAATGTTCTTTTTTAAAATTTGATATCGCATTATTTTCAGAGCGTCAAATTTGATAGAGTATCATATTTTGTTAGCGTTCACGGTATTTCAGATGAATCCCGAGGGGTTTGCAGAGACTTGAACACTATATATACCCCTATTTTGCCATTTTCACTCATTTTTTATACTTGGGGTTTAGGGTTTCACACTTTTGAGTAATTTCTTCAATTTCTAAGCTTGGTAAGCTTCTAAACACCTATTTCAACTACTTTACTTCAATATTATCATATATTTCTTATTTTAACATAGATTAAAGTGGAAATTGGGGATTTTGGCTCGGAAGGCCCATAATTGTATTTCTTCAATTTAAACTCTGATTTCAATCCATTTTTACTTGGATAAGTTTCTAATCTTATTAATATTACTTTTCTATCAATTTCATCTTCAAAACAACTTCAATTCTTAATTTTTAAAATGGATGTCGAGGATTTTCCCATGTAAAGCTTGAAAATGATTTTTCTTCGACTTGAAAATAGGCAATATGGGTATCCTTGGCTTTGTTTTGACTCATAGATTCTATATTCTCATGTTTTAGTTAATTCTGGGTCTATTCGTGGGGAGTAAGGCTTTAGATTGAAGTCTTGCGGGTTGGTTTTCGGCATTCAAGGTAGGTTATGTCTTAACTTCTCTTAGACTGGGTTGATAGCTAATGTTGATACAAAATTATGTTAAGGGTGTGAGAACTAATCATGAAAATGACTAAGTTTATTGTGTTGTGCCTATGTGGGGACCTATATATGTATGTATTTGGTGGTTTTGGAACATTATTTGCTATGGATGACCATGTGGGATCTTATATGACATTTTTGACCTTATCTATGTGAAATTGATTATAAGTTGCCAAGGAGAAAGCCTAATGTGGTATCAATTGTATAGTGTGATGTATTCATACTCTGTTGCCATGTAAATCGTGTTGGATTTCATGGATGGTTGGAAAATTAATTGGATATTTGGCTCACTTGGTTGGTATATTGTTTGGATATAAAAACACTCATGTTGGTTGATTCATCCTTATATCATACTCATTCATGAAATATAGGTACCACTGTGGAAATAATGAAAACACTGGAAATACAGGCTTTTTCCGGCAAAAAATGTGACGTCTTAAAAACTTCCTTCTCGAGGGATGTGTCGGAGAGGAGATGTGGATATTGACTAGATATGGATTGTATACAAGTTGATGAACCCACCATGGGTCCTATGTCGTAAAGCTTTAGCTCCATAGGTGTATACGGAGGTTGTGTGACAACCTTGTGCAATACATCATCATCATCATCATCATCATCATCATTTTCATTGAACTTACCTTATTGTTCCTATGTTGTGATTGTATATCTGTCTTTGAATTATTATTTACCCATTTGTTCTTTTTGCCTCTACTTGTACTTGATGTTCATGTATATGTTTGCTCTTTTTTTCTCTACTTCAATATGATATAAATGTATATTTGTATTCCTTTCTTGCATTTTTCTTTAATATATGTGAGTATTGTAGAACTATTAGTGGAAACAGTGTGGGCTACCATTGTGGGACATTTTCTAATTGCAGGTTACATTCCCTTAGTGTGTACTTTTGTATTCTTTATTTTTCTACGTTTCTCGGTCGGTCTATGATACCTACTGTGTACAAGTGGACCGTTCTCACCTCTACTATACTATTTCTGTGTAGATCCTGGTTCGAGTGCACCTCAAAGTGATGGCACTACAAAAAATGGGTAATATAGCGGGGATTTATTTGTGGTGATTATTTTAACCTCTATAAAATTATATGAAATGCGTAGGTTAAAAATCTGCCGCTAAGAGTTATAAATTTGCATGGGTTTTAGACCCCCGCTAAAACCCCCACTATCAATACAAAAAAATACTCTTATACCCTGAAAAAGATATTTTCTCTCCTTTTTTTTTAATTTGCCAAATATTTCTCTCTTTTTTTAAATTGGGCAAAATATTTCCCAAAATAGCTCTCACTTTTCCTTTCCCAAATCGACAGTTCTCATTTCCCCCAAATTAGTGTAGAGAAGAGTATTTGTTGTGGAGACCAAGAACTCCCAAAATTTATTCATTTCCCCCAAATTAGTATAGAGAATTTCGGATATATAGCATTGTTGATAGCAAAGAAATTTTCGTGCTTAGTGTCGAATCAATTTGGTGCTAGCTAGTGAGCTTGCTGGTGGTGTTTGCCAAAAAAAGGTCTGATCTTTAATCGTTTGTGTTTCGTCTTTAATTCCTTTAAATCCTGTGACGAACACAAATATGTATAAATCCTGTTGTGTTTATTCTAGATCCGCCACTACTAATTGTGTGCTCTTACTATTGCTTGGGGAGGAAAAAAGTCTTAATTTCTTAAATTATGGAGCAAATATGTGTATTAAAGTTATGCATCACCATTTAATAAACAAGACCCTAAGAAAAGTTTTATTTTTGTGAACCTAAGAAAAGTTATGTATTATAAGCTTGATATAACGCTAAAAATTTAATTTATTTTAGCTTTAATTTAGGCCTATTCATCTTCTTTTTCTTAATTAATCGATGAAAATCATAGCAAACTTCTAATATGAGGTTCATTATTTTCCTTAACATATGTGGTGTTTCTGGTCCGCATGCAAGATATCTATGTATGTTGCAGCAATAACAAATGGAATCCAAAAGTAGAAACATGTTTAGGACATAAGTCACTTCTTACCCTGGAAAAGAAAAAATTCAGAAAAAGATACTCGCAATAGGTAATGTTTTACGTAATTCAATACTAGCTAGCAAATATTCTAAGATCTTACAATTTTTTTCACCAAACTCCTATAATCCAGAGGATGTTTTCTATTAATAACGAGTTGGTGGTTTTCTCTTGTGATGTCTCTCTCACGATGTGTTCAAAATGCGTATTAACTATTCGTGGCATCATGTCTCTGTTTCGTAATTTAGTCAAGGAGTGTGACCTCCTAGGACTACTGATTTTCATTGTAGAAACAACATGAGAGTTACTGTGTTATCAAACTACTTTGTTTAGTTATTTTTTAAATTTATGTTGTCATAATAATACCTGTTATTGCTGAGGAAATATTCAGTTTTTTGGATGATTAATGATGTTAGGTTGCCCAAATAGTAAGGATGCCAGCTCCATGGATCAAAAGGCTTGTTACTCTATGTGATCAAGCACCTGCTACACCATACAATGTGATTAGGAGGAGTTAGGTTAAAATTTTGATGAATTGTTTGAATATTTTGACAAGGATCCACTGAACTTTGCTTCAATTGCTCAGGTATCTACTTTTCTACACACTTTCTCCATTTCTCGTCTTGTTAAACTTTAGAATGCACGAAGACACATTTCTTTGCAAGAAATGATGGAAATCAAATGATGAAAGATGGAAAAACTGGTTAAGTGTTCTATTAAGCATCCATTTGAGTAGTCTTTATATTTCTTTAAGCTCAGACTATTAAGATGGCATTTTATGCATTTAATCAATATTTAATTCATGTTCAAATCTATAACGCTATATTGTCATTTCTATAGTTTAAGACTTGCTGCATAAGTAAGCATGGCCATTTCAGGTTCATTGTGCAAGACTCAAAGGTGACAAGAATGACGTTGTCGTCAAGGTAAGAATTTGCGTGTCATCTTGCAATAATGGTATAATTATGATGTTCTAATTATCGTAAAACTATAGGTCCAACATCCCGGAGTTCAGGAATTAATGATGACTAATATCCGCAACTTCTAAGGCTTTGCATTATATATACAAAAGACAGATGTCAAGTTTTATCAGTTCTCTGTTACTAAGGATTTGGAGAAACAGGTGCCAAACATTCATCAATTTGCACTGTGTCTTGTTCTATTAGACTTTTCATTTTCTTTACTTTTCATGTCCTTATTCCTATTTGATATTTTCTTACTTTGATGCTTTCTATATGATGAGGTTCTCCTAGTGGAGCACGTAATTGTGATTGATTAGATTCCAAAAGAAAAAAAAACTGAGAGTAATTCTAGACCCTTCTTATGATTATCTCAGGTCCTTTTGACTTAACAAGTTTGTATATGTTACGGGTGATGCTCTGTACTGCATAAGAAGTTTTTAAAAGACAATCATGCGTACCATCCACTCTTAGTTGGTAGCTGCAATGAGTTAGAGGCTAAAGTGATTTACTGAGTTGTTTCCCCTGCGGGCATAATTTATAGGTAATTATTCTCCGCAAATCTATCCACTTTGATTTTATTTGAAAAAATAAAACTTGAAGGGAATATGTTGATCAACGATCATATTGTATTTGACATGACTTTTTGAGTGTCTTGATATTTTTTTCTACTGGTTGCGCATCATTTCTAATGTTTCTTTGTCAACTTATAATTCCACTAGAACTACAGAGTGATGGAATTTAGGAGCTTTTTTTTTGCATAGAAATATGATTAGTGGCTAAACAATAAAGAAAGTTTTGATTTTTCTGTACCATTATGTGTTGATAGGTTTTCATAAATTTTAGGAACTTGCAAGAGAAACAAAGTACTTGTGTTAATCTGATTTAAAGTCTATTTGTATATGTCTATATCTGTGTGTTGGGGTAGCTCTGAAGTCCTCTGTATTATGAAGAATTTTCACAAAATATCAATGCCTAAACACAAATTATATTGTTTTTGTGTCCATAACGCGTCCGCATTTGATTTTCCATATTTTGGGCTTTTGACGCTTAATGATTGGTTTCTTGTGCATTGCATTTAGCAACATATCTATCACTTTATTTCTCTTCTAATTTTACTGACTCTTATATTGTTCTATGAATACTTTTAGCTTTCCAAAGGTGTTGAATGTTTGAGAAAGAAACCTTAGAAGATGACTTCTTTTAGCAGATTCATTTGACTAGAGGTGACTTTGATAGAACAAGTAATAATGCAGCATCTATAATTTGCGACTCGCTAATAGTGTTCCTAGGTCTTCTGACTATGTAAGCCATAGGAATCTGCCCTGCTACTACATCAGGATATCTGGATTCAAGTGAGAAAAGAGAACAATTGAGTGTCGCTCTCCAATTACACAGTGGACTGAAGATTCACCTAATGCTCTAAAAGCCTCTCTAGCCTTTAAGTATCAGGGTCATAAAGTTAAAAAGCATTCTGTGACAAATATAGGTTTAAAGAATGCATATGACCACCATAAAGAGCGATCGAAGAGAGTAGAATTTTCCAGACTGGAATTTTGTAAATGACATGGATAAAATTAAGAAAATTTCATTACACATGAGATACTAGTTAAATATTTGTGAGGGAATATACCGAAGAAGTAGCCTCTTTGTAGAGGAAGACTAGCTTACAAATTTTGATATAGTAATGCACATTGGTTAAGTTGTTTTGCAGGAAATGCAGTATATATGATATCAAATACAAATTGGACAAAAGAGCTAGTATGAGTTTTCCATCATACTGACACATGAGTAGTAACGTGACGAGAATAAGAAGACAATAGATGAATTTTATACCACTATAAGTAAAGTTCAAGTTCAGCAGGGGGAACCTGAAAGTTCATCGATTCATAAGATAATGATGCAGTAACATAGTAAGAGATGCGAGATAAGAAGTTAGCCTACTAGTAGCCGATGACAATTTTATTTAGGGACAACTATAATTTTAATCCCTTTATTAATGCAACAGTAAGTTCAGTCTTTATTCCTGATACATCTGACTAAACACTACATTGTTTACTGCAGATATGCCAAGGTTCAAGTGATTGCAGAAAAAGCAAAAACTAGGTCCGATGGTATCTACATCACTAGGTACTGAACCAGCACCTTCTTTTCTGGAAAAAAAATAATCTTATGATGTTGAAATATGTGTGTGTGTGTGTGTGTTATACCCTTACTTTCAATTAGTTAGTTGTTTAATGTTATAATTTGAGGGTCAACTTTGAAGCCTATTTTTCCAGTCATTTACTTTATTGTTTGCCTTAATTAGTCCAGATTCTTTACACAATTTATCAGTATACAATTCTATCTTTCACAGTCAAATTACACCAAGTCAAGTATAAATATAGAAATAACGCATAAAATAACAAAATAATGGTCCTAATATGAACCTTCTCAGTGAGTTGTGTACTAGCCTGTTAACTATTACATTGCATGCCTATTTAGTAAGTAATCTAGTAATAACTCTCTATAATATCACCTCGTTATAACGATATTTCACTATAGAGGCTTGATTTTCTCTGGAACTTTGAAAATTTTTCCAACATGGTGTTAAAGCATGATGTTCACTATAACACTTGTTTATAATAAGGACTGAAAGTTTATCGGTTGATTTTTATACTTTTTATTTTTATGTAGCCAAGTGATGCGCTAGTGGACCCATTTCGCCCATGAATGCAAGGAGATTACACGATGATAATGATTCTAATGATATTCTTTGATTTCGTTGCATTTTTCTTGGATATTCAATTATGATGATGTATGTAATTGTGTGGTTGGAGTGAATCTTAGAATGTTGAAGGTTTTGTGTTTAAATTTGGTTTTCGAGTTTGAAGATACTAGTTAATGTTGAAAATTTGGAATTTGAAGATGTTAATGTTGAAACTTTAATTTTGAAGTTTAATGTTCAATGTATTTTTGATATGCTTGTCAATTACAATTTTTAATTACTCATGTTGTATTAATGATATATGAATTGAACAAATATTAGATTATAGGTTATGCCTAAAGAAACAATTAAATTTGAGCTAAAATTAGAATTTATAATTAGTTATTGAAAATTGATGGGTCCTACTAAAATTTTAAAAAAAATTACAGAGGTTTTAACCTCCGCAATTTTTAAATAAAAATTTATTATAAAAAAAATTAAATTTAGAGTAATGGGGAGGCAACCACCGCAAAATAACTCCCGCAAATTAATTATGGGGGTCAGAAAAAAATTGTCGCAACTTGTTTGTGGCGGCTCATATTGTGATGGTTTTGGGAACCGCCGGAATTACATTTTGCGGAGGCTTTAAACCCCCGCAAACCTTAAAATTAATCCCCACAATTTGATTAATTTTTTATAGTGTGGATTGGAGTGCCTTCAAAGTTATTCAAGGTAGTGGTTGGATTTCATGCGTCTGGAGTTCAGTTCTATCTTTCTATATTAGACTATGTCTTTACTAGTATTCATCGACAGAGTTATTCTTGTTGGATTTCTTATGTATTTGATTCATGAATTGTATTAGTAGTTCTTACACTGAGACACCAGACTTTGAAAGTTATGGTATTATTGGTTGTGTTTCTTTCCGTTTTTATTATATATATGTGGTTCGACTTCGTTCTAGAAGCCTTTCCTTAGGGTTATTGTTGTCTTTTTTCCTGGTGTATCAGTTTGGGTAATAAACTTTCTTGTCAAGATTCGCCGCGACAAGTATCATTATGGCCCTTGATTTTTGGGTCGTGAAATATATGGACCCCATTCAAGATACTATCTCAATCCTCATGAGAAGCAAAATGGAATATGAAGTAACCCTTATCATGGGCTAGGATTTGCGGCATTTTCACCCCTTTTCGTACCGTCGAAACATAACCTTCCATGCTTTTGACAAAAGGTGTGTCTCCCAGCACATAGCCAATCAGAGCAGTCTTCCAGTATGCCGTCTGAGCTTTGAGGTCATCTTCGTCAATCGTGACAAATTTTTTACCATCCTTGGTGTTTGGAGCAACATAAGCAAGAGTTTTCTCCTTTACTGCCTGCCGATTCTGTTGTTAGTCGTTTTTGACAGCTGGAGGTTGGTGTATGACAGCATATGCATCTGTGAATTGGAGTCGACGGTTAGATAAGCCGGAATCCCCAAAATCTCGAAGTTGTATTGACACTTTTGAGTTCGAATCAGTTGATTTTACCTCCTCATGCTCTGAAACGGACAAGAATGTTGGGGGAAGGTAACTCCCAAAAGTAATTGGGGGGAAATTAGGTCTAGAGCAGTCCACCAGCATGACAAGTTTGGTCGGAGACGAGGTGGAGGAGCGAGCCATATCTGCAGAGGCGTAGGTTAGCGAAGCCTTGCTAACATGCACCGAGAGAAAAGCATGCTCCTCTCATCGGTCTGAGCTTCCACTTTTATTACTATTTCCGCTGTTTGATTTGAGAAGTATTTCAGGTGGCGGATTGACTTACCTACGAAGAGAAAGCATAGATTTCATTGTGGGCAGTGACAATATTTCAAGATATATCAAACTTTTATATTTTCTTTGAATTCGGGATGATATATTATTAGTAACTTTTAAAGTTAACCAAAGCATATACTCTTTTTCAGTCGAGTTTTGTGTTTAATATTAAAATCTGATCAAGTCTGTCAAATTTTCTATTATTACTACAAATATTTTTATTTATCATATTTTATCTATAATTCCAACAAAATAAAATTCTGCAGTGATATTCTTTCTTGTAATAAAAGCAACTAAATAAGTAAAATAACCGATAAAATTATAAAGATAAGGAAGTGGAGAAAAGTGAAAACAAGAAAGAACAAAGATTAAAGGGGCTTTATTTCCTTATACATAGGCATAATAAACATATTTTCATTATTTGTTCCTGTAATTATGAATTATGATCATGATATTTTATTCTCGTTAATTTATAAGGATTTTCTTTCTGTGTATTTCACTTTCGCTGTTTCTTTTTCCCATGTGAATTCTATTTTAGGAAATTGATAGATTTCTAAAGATAAAAATAAGTTTGAAAGAGCAAGGCAATGCAAAATTTCTTTACGTGGCAAAAATGAATCTTTGACGTAAGTGTATAATTCAGCACAGTAAACATAGATTATGACATTTCAAGTGATAGATATAATTTATCTCTTCAATATTTGATTGCTTTTGTATAGTCATAGGCAAATGCAGATTATAAATATCGGGTTTTATCATTACTCAATAATTAAGATGGCTGAAAAAAATAATAATTAAGACATGATGCACAAATATTGGTATTAAAATCACAAAATTACAATAAATAATAAATATGAAATTATAAAACTTAATTCCTCGATCTACCTAGCTCAATATATATAAACTAATATTGAAAACAATGTTTTAAAAGTCTGGCACGTGATGCAGGGCGTTTTACTTAGCATGGAACAAGGTGATGGAGCATAAGCCCCATGGATCTTTGAATTTATAATTTATAATATAGTAAAATAGTATAATAAAACAAGAATTATAAATAATAAATTAATAGTTTGAAACAATTAAAAATATGATTAAAGAAACTCATAGAAAATAATACAATTTTACGAATAAACAAAGAAATGATATAAAAATTATTATGAAATGCAAATCAACTCAAACATCTTTAACTTTAAATAATAAAAAAGAATCTTCTTTTTGTAAAATATATTACTATCATATTGTGCAATTTACATCTCTAAAAGAAAATACTCATTAATTTTATTAGTACCTTCATGGTAATTTTGAGATGACAAAACATGATAATTTTCTTTCAAATATCGATTATTTTGAAGCATGTGACAATAATAAAATATGATAATTTTGAGATGCATTCCAATAATATGAAAATCAATGATAGATGAATATGTAAAACTCAACTAAGTATTTTTAAAAGAAATGTTAAGTAATATTCACCTTCACGGTATTTCGAATAGTAAATATGCAATCCAATTACTTGTTATTTGAGTTATTCTCAATCTTCTTATTCTATAGATATAAAAAAAAAAATACTATTAAGCATCATTTATTTATTTATTTTCACTAGACAAGATTAAATTTAGGAAAATAAATCATTCATAAAATATTTTTATAGAAAAGATTTTAGTGCAACCAAACACTGAAAAATTAACAGGAAATACTTTCCTCTATATACCAAAAACACACCCCTCATGTAAAATTGAAAATTATTAGGCGTCACAAATACATATAAAACGTTGTTAATTTTGAGTTGAACTCACTTTTAAAAACATTTTACATTTTCTTAGTTTTCACTTTCCCTCATTAATCAATTTGATCTTGCTCACAATATATAGTTTATAAACATTAACCAAAAAAAAAAAAAGTTTATAAACAAAATATGATAAGTTTGTCTACCACTATATAGCCATTAACATATATTGTACTCAACAGTGGGATTCAACTAAAGGATATTAAGATCATTTATGATGTTTATATCAAACAATATGAAATAGAAATATACAAAATTATATTTCTCTTTAACGAAATGAAAAACGAAAGGAAGAGTAATTAAGAAAGTGAAGAAATACTAAAATGAAAATGGAAGAAAGAAACAGCAAATATCAGTGTGCTTCCTTGTTGAATGTATAGAACTGAAATAAGATTTATGTTGAAGATCATAATTTTAGTGTTTTATTAGTAACTAGCAAACATATCCGCGCTTCACATGGACATAAATAGATATGCTTGTATATAACTATTTCAATTTCTTTGTAATATATGGATCTCATTTTCTTTTCATTACATAATACAACAATTTTACTTATATACGTTGTTTTTCTCAATTTATTGATATTTTGTCTTCACACAAAGTTGAAGAAAATAAAAATTATTTTTTAAATTACGAGGTCTTAAATTAACGATATATTAAATGTATTAAAATTTTCTTTGACCTAGTAATCTTAAGTATGACAATGCGAAAATTTGAGATCAAATTGTTACTACAAGAGGAAAGAGTCATTCTTTTTTATATATATAAAAAAAAGAGCTAAGCAAATTAAAGTAGAGGAAGTAATATTTTCTTAATTCAAATAAAAGATGTGATGTTAAAATAGTTACATTTTTTTCCTATTCAAGATAAACCATTACTTTCGTTCAATAATCTAGTTTTCTATTCGTTTTTTCTTTATCCTACTCTTTAAATCTTTTTTATTCTCACTTGATTTAATGAATTTTATTTGCTTCTTCAATTTTTTTATTTTCTTAAAAATAATTTTATTCATTACTTATTTTTCTCCGCTAATTGAAAAGAGACATGTTTACTTTTGCTGTAAAGTTTAATGCTCTTCAAGGAGCAGATCAATTAAAGAGAGAAATTAAAATTATCAAAAAATTTATAGATGAAATGAAAGGGGAGAATAATTTATTTTTCTCTTATTCATTAGTTCTTATTTCCTTATCTTTCCATTAATTTATATCTCTCGCATACTGGTAATTTATTTTGTCAAATGAATTTATTTATGAAGGAGTTTGAAAAATCATGGTAAAAGATATTTCACTCAATAAATTTAAATACAATTTATTACTATTATAGTATTATTTGATATATTTATATAATCCTGATCACCAAACACTTTTATTGAAGAGTAAAAGTACCTTTTTATAATATTTTATGACTGACAATTCTTTTTTTCTCTCTCTGAAAATAAAAATAAAAATGAAAGAACAAAAATAAAAAAATAAAAAAATAAAAAATTAATAAAATACAATATACATACTTGCATATATCCTTTCATGTTCCCTTTAATGAAAGGAACAAAAAAATGAAATAAAAAAATTAATAAAATACATATATACATACTTGCATGTATCCTTTCATGTTCCCTTTTTTCCTCTCTAAAAACTTTAGAAAATGAAAGTTGGTCTAGTTAATTTTTTTTTGCTTTCCTCTTTTTTCAATTATCTTCATTCTCACTCCAATTCTTCCACATTGCCATCATCCTATAAAAAAATTAAATATAATTTTTTTTATTACATTACATATATAAATCTGCAATAACTATGTTTTCTGTTCAACACACTTTTCATGCTATGTTATATTAGTATGTTTTTTATAATAATAATAAAAAATATCTTAACAAAATGACTGCTTTAATTTGTTATATGCAAGTTATTTAGTAAAATACATTTGTACAATATCAAAGTAACATATTCATAAGAAGTACTAACCAAAAAAAGAAAAAGAAAACATACATTACATAATTAGGATGAAGAGTATGACAAGGAAAAAGAAAACATATATAAAGCTTAACTATAGCTATTTGAATGATCTGAATTTATTGAACTTCTTTCATGAAGTAATCCTATTGAAAATTGTAATAAACTTCATTCTATCTTCTTTGCTTCTTCCTTCTTCCTTCACTAATGGTGTTGTTATTCTTTTTTGCGACTTCTTCTGATCCATTAAATCATTGAAAAAGCTCACCATTGGAGACCCTTTGAACTTGCCTCTGCATTTGAAGATAGATTATGACATGATGTTATCATCTCATTTCTTGATCCAATAAGAAATGAGAATCTAATGAGAATTCTATCAATCATATTGGTAATGTCTAGTTATATTCTAATGAAGAATAGATAACGATTATAGAAGAGATGAAAAGTTACAATTATAACAATTAAGAGATGAAAAGTTATAATTAAGATATGAAAGCTACAATTATAATCATTAAGAGGTGTAATTAAGAGAATTAAGAGAGTAGTTTTTATTTTAAGAAAAATGTACAACAAATTAATTTTAACATGAGGAAAAACTCAAAAAATCCACAAAAAAAGATAAATGGCAATGGGGGCCTCTAAGACATGCCACATAAGATAGGTTAAACTTCTCCTTTATATATATATATATATATATATATATATATATATATTGATTGTTGCTGAGTTACTATTAGCTCGATCAATTAGTTAGTTGATGAGTTGTTGTCAAATGAGTTGTCAAGAAGTTTTTAGAATTAGTTAATTAAAAGATATTTTTAATGTAGATATTTTTCTGATTTCAGCCTATAAAAGTTGTGTATAGGATTCATTGTATTTATTCATTTAAGCACTTATCAATAAAAATTCTCTCACTACTCTTCTCCTACTTCCACAAGCTCCAATAATGAAATTTTGATTATGTAATCTAGAAGTTTCATATGGTATAAGAATAGTTAGTGTTTTCTATTTCGGATAAATATTGCGATTGAGTTTAGATCTCTTCTAGTTAGTTAAGTTCTTCTTCAAGATTACAATAATGGCACATTTGAAAAATCGATCAAAATGATTCTCTGTATTGGTATTTCGGATGTTATAGGAGTTGTATTAATTCCAATAAAGTTGATTGATTCTGAGAACTATGAGATAAGAAGTAGCTCAATGAGGATTGCACTATTAGAAAAACGAAAATATGAATTTGTTACAGTAGCATGCACAAGAGAATTGTACAGAGATAACTTGCATGAATAGGGGGGAAACATGCAATGCAATTATGTTATCCTGACTGATGAACACAATGAGTGAAGAGCTTCTTAGTGGATTGTATATGCTACGAGTGCATTTGCAGTATGGGAAGATCAGAAGGAAAGATTTGATAAGGTAAATCGAATGCGCATAATATAAATTGCATCGGAAAACCACCAGACTTTCACAAGATACTAACTTTGTATCTCTGTATTTTAAAAAATTAAAGACTCTATAGAGTGAATATGATGGTGTTATACCACCAACTATAATTGCCCAAAATCAAAGGATTATGCAGATCATTTGTTCCAAATGAGGCTAGAGTAGTTTTTCGATGTCAAACTGACAATTAGAAAATTTTTGTTGAAAGATGCTACTCCATCTATAAAGAAAGAATATGATATGATAATAGAGGATAAAATACAACATTTAACATGTGTGGACACCGTGATTGAGAAACCAGATCAAATTATAATGAGTGTGAATAGAAATCAAAGGAAAGAGTACGATACTATAAGGAAGGAAATATGAGTTCTGTTATTTCATTGGTCACCCCAAGTAAAACTGCTACAAGTTGATAGGTTATCCAGTGGATTGAACAAAGTAAGAAACATGGTAACGAAAATGATAATTTTAGAGGTATGGCTAATCAAACTCTAGTAATCATATAGGACATAGATATAATAGTCATGTACATGCTGCTCAGGGAGAAATTGAAGGTCTCCTTACAACAAATAACGTTGTTGGTGGACCATATGATCACACTCAAGTGGCATCAATTAGTATGACATTAACCTGTCACAAAGGCAATAATGCTACTTTAGCAAAAGGTAAATCTTTTACTGAAGATGAGTATAGACGTATACTAGACATGTTAAAGAAGGATGTGAGGCAGACAAAATAGGTTAATATGTTAGGTACCACAACTTGCTTAATGTCACATGTCTTTATATAAGATAAGATAGTTGATTCTAGTTCTTCTGAACATATAGTATCAAGTAGATGAATGTTGAAGGATATTAATGACTTGACTATGTCACAAAAAAATCATGCTCATTTGTCTAGAGGAGATAAAGTGGAATTTACTCATATTGGTAAAGCATACATATCTGAGAATGAAGTTGAAAAGAATGTTCTATTTGTATAAGATTTCAAATTCAATTTGTTATCTGTCTCCAAGATCACGAGAAAATTGTCTTATCTGTATTCTTTTATCCTTATTTTTGTGTATTTTAGTACCTCTTTAGTGGTAGGGTAAAAAGAATTGATAAATAAGATGGTGGATTGTATATGTTTGGGAGTTAGATTGGAATTAAGAAGCTGAAGAAATAAAAAAATGAGGCAACAAAGGTGACTGCAAATGTGACTAAGTCTAATGTCAAGATTTGGCATTCAAGGCTTAACATCCTTCTTCTCAAGCTCTAAAGTATCAAGACTTTCTAGAATGCAGAAATGATGTGAGATACTCAATAATTGTCTTTTTTGTCCATTATCTAAACAAGTTAGGCATTTCTTTCCTATTAGTAATTCTAGAGCATCTACATTGTTTGATATTGTTCGCATGTATCTTTTAGGACCATATAAGACCCTTACAGTTGATAAGAAGCACTACTTTCATATAGTTGTGGATGATCATATAAGATTTGTATGAATTTTTCCATTGCAATGAAAGTTTTAAATCATTGTTGCTATCAAAATATTTTTGGTAATGATCAAAACTCAATTTAACTCTCACGTTAAGATTGTAAGATCAAACAATGGTGCAAAATTTTGTAACCACCAATGCACTGAATTATTCCTCTAGGCATTTACATCAGACTATTTGTTCCTATACTTTATAATAACACTTTACAACAAAATGACATGGTAGAAAGAAAGCATAGAGATATACCTGATGTTGCTAGAGCTATCGGATTTCAATCAAAGATGCCAATCAAATTTTGAGAATACCGTATTGAAGCTATAATTTACTTAATGAATAGATTGGCTTTATAGTTCTTAACTATAGGACTTCTATGAACTGTTGTATTGCAAGAAACCTATGTTAACACTTAAAGGTTATCATGCTTCAGCCTTATTAAAGGGTGATAAGTTTTCAACAAGATCTATTCCTGCTATTTTATTAGGTTACTCAGAGTTCCAGAACGATTATTTATTATTGAATATTCACTCCAGTAAAACCTTTGTGACTAAGGATGTAGTCTTTCAAAGAGGTCTTCTATTTTACTGATGCCAAGCTAGAAAAACACTCTTCATTTCCTATTTTACATGGTTCTTCTCTGGAGATAGTGCATGACTCATGTCAAAATAATGAAGTGCACAGTGAAATTCCATCTGAATCCACATTTAAGACTTGTACATCACCATCACAAACAGTAACCTCATAGGTTATTGAAGACAAAAAGGTATGTTTACCCTCTATTCGTACAGAGACACCACCAGTAGTAGAAATATCTATTTACCAACTGCTGAATATTGCTCTCTCAGAAGAATTACAAGAATTACTAGAGAACTTACTTGGCTGAAGGATTTTTACCAGTGTAAAGAGGCTTCAAAGTAGTACAAGATATCTCTTGGTCAACTATTTATCATATTGTCACGTTACCCCTCAATATCAAAGATACATGACTAACTTCACTAATCATGTAGAGCATAGGAATTTTAAGAAAGTATCTAAAGATGACAACTGGACTGCAACCATGAAACTGGAGATTTAGGCTCTTAATGCTAATAAAACATGGATACTTGTTGATCTACCATAGAGAAAGAATATAATTGGATCAAAATGAGTATAAAAGATTACATATCAAGAAAATGATAAGGTGGAAAAGTACAAAGCAAGTCTGGTTTCAAAGGTTTATAGCCAATAAGAAGGCTTAGATTATCATTGTCACACCCTTTTTGCCCCGAAAAAATATTGATTTTATAGTTTGAAAGGATTTTAATTATTAAAATAACAAAAGAAAATATTTTGAAAAAGGATTTTATACATAAACTCAGAGTCATCATTTGGCATAAATATGGTGTGCCAAGTCATCTTTAAAAATTATTTTTTAAAAATGATTTGACTCTTAAAATTGAATTCTGTTGATCGAGGGAAAGGTGTTAGGCACCCCTCGATCCCATGGTCTGACTGCGGTTGCTTCGCCAAGTTATACTGGCTAATAGGACACTATAAAATGATAGACCCACAAAAGAACACATACACAAACAAACAAACAAAGTTCCAAAAAATAATATCTAGTCCAATTAATTCAGTCCAAAAATAAAAAAGTATTGAAATAAAAGCCTAAACTAATCTAAACTACCCTAAACTATGCTCTACCTGATGCCTCGGGTCTTGATCACGAATATTCTCTGCATACATGATACTTCGGTGCATTCTTTGTTGAATAAGTACAATTTATCTCCGAGCATCCTCCGGTAAAATCAATGCATTTGAGTGAATGTGATAAACTAAAACAAGCGAATCAAATTAAATCAAACAATAATACCATTTTCCTGCTAATTTTGACCTAAGACATGATACTACGAAATGAGAGCAACATTAACACTTATCCAATTTAATCAACAACAAACATATCAAAGCTAGCCAAATGTATCTATTTTTATCAATTTTCAATCCCTCATTGAATCAAGATTTACCTCAAATGAGTTTAAATAATTCAATTACTCAATTTAGATGGACCAATCAACCAACATCAACAACCATTCACGATTCGAACATAACAAAATCACATAAAATAAAATCCACACAACATGAATTTGTCACACATTTTGTAAAAGATTAAAAAGAATATTGAGAGTAGAAATTGGACCTAATATTAAATGCCTCGGAATGACGAAGAAAAGTAGAATCTAAACTTTTAGGAAGAGTCATAATATCCCGATAGAACCGTCAAATCAAAATCCAACTCAATACATCAAAATCGAACAAATTAAATCAATCGCACCCAAACTCCTACAGATATAAAACTCAAACAGAATTCGATTGGAAAATAGGAAATTTATTGGTGTTTTGGGTCGTTTAACGATGTTTTCTGATAGATTTTGGAGCGGATTGGAGCTGGGTTGCTTGTTTTCATTTGCCGAAGCTTCGGCGAGCTCTGATAATGACAGAAAAGAGGAGGCTGGTTGGGTTTTTGGTGATCTTCAACATGAATGGGTCAGATTTTGGTGGGTTTTAGGAGTTTTAGGGGTGGGGTTATGGTTTTCATTGTTGGTGATGTCATTTTTTGATGATAATTCATTGAAAAATTCAGAAATAAGTAGATTTTGCCGCTATTTTTTTATCTTGTCCCTCTCTCCTCTCTCGCATATTTCTTTATTCTCTTTTTTTCTACTTTGTTTTCTCTCTCTCTGATTTTCACTATGTATCTGTGTGTATTGTATTCTCTCTCAATTCCTTCTAATTAGTGGATGTTTCCCTTTTTTATCACTCTATTTTCTCTCTAGTCCCTACTTTTTTCTCTCTTAATTCACCTCCCTCATACTTCCTTTGTCAATCTCTCTTCTTGATTCTTTTCTTTTTGTGTATCTATATAATGGGGTATATAGTATGTGTGCATATAAGTTTCTCTATCTTGTTCGTATATGTATATGTGGGTGTGTATATGACAAATGTGAGGTGGTGTAACTGGGTGTGCATTCTAGTGTGAGTGTGTGTATTGTTCTTTTGTTATGGGTGAAAGCAAAATGTGAGTGGGTTGTGGGGACATGTATGGTGGGGAAAAAAGAGAGGGGTGGTGAGGTTGTTATTTTTATTATCTTATGGAGAGATTATCAAATAGGGTAAGGTGCATGGTAAAGTGAGGGTGTATAGGGTAAATTTGAAAATTGGGAGGTTCAAATTTATTTGTCTACGTCATGCCCCTCTTTGACTGTGAACACAAAGTGTTTCCAGACAAAGAGATAGAACTTTACTCGACCATTATTCAAAAGAAAGAAATAGAAAGATAAGAGTGCAAGTGAGTCTTGATTTTGGACATCTTACCTATCCCAAGATATAAGGGTATCAGGCTATATGTAGTTCTAAAGATTGAAAAGAAGAGGGACTATATCAATTTAGAGAGTCGAGTGAGGTCTTGTCGAGGTTTCTACCCGCGACTCTGTCAGTGCATTAAAAGTGAAATTACAAGTTAAAAAGATAAATGGAATTAAAAAAATCCTAGCTATGCAGCTTCTCCTGATTTCATGACTTGAGTTTTCAATGGTTTCAAGAGTGATAAAATATCTGATTTTTTTGGGGTTAAACATGAAAATATAATATTTCTCTATGTAATATTTGTGATTGGAGATGAACTTGAAAAATGACTGTGTTGTTTAGGTGGGACTTCTGAATTTGAACTTGAACTTGAAAATCTTTACCCTATTCTCCAAGTAGGCTCCTGACTTGCAATTTAAAATCTTCACCCTATTCTCCAGGCAGGCTCCTGACTTGCCATTTTTTTATCCTGTTCTCCAGGTGGGCTCCTGACTTATCATTTCTTCACCCTGTTCTTTAGGCGGTCTCTTAACTTGTAATTTCCTCACCATGTTCTCCAAGCGGGCTCCTGACTTGCAATTTCTTCACTCTATTTTCTAGGAAGGCTCTTGATCTTCAATTTCTTCACCCTGTTCTCCAGTAGTGCTCTTGACTTGCAATTTCTCTACCCTATTCTCAGAGCGGGCTCCTGACTTGCAATTTCTTCACCTTATTCTCCAGGCAGGCTCCTGACTTGCTATTTATCTACTATATTCTCAGAGTAGGCTCCTGACTTGCAATTTCTTCACCTTATTCTCCAGGAAGGATCCTGACTTGCTATTTATCTACTCTATTCTCCAGGCGGGCCACTAACTTGTTATTTCTTCACCCTATTCTTTAGGCGGGCTCCTGATTTTCTATTTCTTCACTCTATTCTCTAGGTAGGCTCCTGACTTGCTATTTCTTGACCCTGTTCTCCAGGCGGGCTCTTAACTTATAATTTCTCCACCCTATTCTAGAGGAGGGCTCCTGACTTGATTTATCTCCACCTTGGGCTCCTTACTTTTAATTTCTTCACCCTGTTCTCCAGGCGAGCTCCTAAACTCAAAATCAAAACTAGAACAAAAATTATCCTAAACAAAAGTTATGATAAAGAGAGATCTCATTTTTCAAAAATAAAGTCCTATTTTCTAGGAGGGTCCTAAAGTGAATTTCCAAATAACATGAATGAAATTTTTTTTCCCAGTTTATCATCAAAATTTTTTTGTAAGTGTAAAACCCAATCACAACTACTTGCAAAATGCAAGGTAAATCAAGACTATGCTAAATAAATGCATCTCTTGAGGATAAAATTGAATGACCAAGACCAACTAGTGCATCTCTTAAGATTAAAAGTGAGAGATCTGGCTAAAAAATGTATCTTTTAGGATTAAAGGATCTTATTAGGAAGTTCACCTCCTAGCCATGAAACAAGAAAGACCCAAATTAAAAAGTGTGTCTCTTAGGGGTGTAGGATGGTGCGTTTTACCATAATTGTGATTACCAAACCTATCCAGCAATATTGTATCTTGCATTTGCAGGAGTGACCAATTCGACCCTTTGATATTTAGTCTCCAAAGTCCTTAATTTGAGGGTAACATGTGTTCCTATTTCATACAAAGAAAACTTCTGGGTTTAAAAACATGGTTGTTAGTTTGTGGCTTTAACTTTTGAGATAATTGCTCTAGCACTTGTCATATTTAATAGCATATGCCATTGACTTGTTGCACCATTTATCCAAACTTAGACTATTAACAATGACTCTGAAGCAAACACAGTATCTCTATCTACGGTATCTCCCCACTAAACTCTATTGAAACTTTGTATTACCATGAGTTCATAACCTGCCAGTTGATGAAAATTCTTTGAATACCTTGATTCTCTTTGGATCATGCCATCTTTACGTGATAGATTTCATCTTGCTTTGTGCAATTGAAGAAGCTAGTATTAAGTTTTGATATCCTTTCTTACTTGTTTTGACATGAATTTGACTCAAAAACACTAGAAAAATGACAATGATTTTCCATTTGGATACAAACTCAAGAAAACAAAAATAGAAATATAGAGAAGAAAGAAAAGTCAATGAATGTCCCCTTTTTGAAAACAAAGAAAGAAAAAACTTATCTGAGTACGACAACCAGCTCTAATGATCATGACATGCCTTTTGGAATTAAGCTGCCTGATCTTTCCATCCAAACTTATCACCAGTATTAATGACCGTGGAACTGAGTTGTTTCCTTAAGCCCATTGCACTCATAGTCTTCATTCGGCTAGTGACGTCCCGATGAATTTTTACCAACAAGCCTCTCTCATTTTTATTTCTCTCGGCTCATCATCGTCTTTTGGTGCTCATGGGGTTTTCATCAACAAGACTCTTAATTTCATTTCCCTAATCTCACTACCGCCTTATAATTTTTGTGAAGGTTTTTACCAATAAGACTCTCTTATTTTCTGTTTCTCTCAACTCACAATCATCTTATGATGCCCGTGAGGGTTTTCACCAACAAGACTCTCTCATTTCATTCTCTCAACTCATAATAGTCTTATGGTGCTCATGAGGATTTTCACTAGTAAGATTCGCTTTTTTTTCTCTTAACTCACAATTATCTTATGCTGTTCGTGAGCGTTTTTGCCAATACAACTCTCTCATTTTATTTCTCTCCTAATTTCTTATGCTGACAAAGACAAGTAGTATCCAAAACACAATGTCGTACATCCATTGCTTGTTTAGCCTTAGCAATCTTAAATATTGATCCAAAGGTCTTTGTGTGGATATAATGTAGCCTTTGTTTATGGTGAGAAAGAAAGGATGACATGAGGCTCAAACGACACTTGAAATGGGTGGGATTTACAACTTTTGGAATCAACTCAAATAATGAAAATTAACTCTTGCCCCAGTTTCTTTCGATTGGGTAATTCTAAATTATTTATTTGGTAGAAATGATCCAGAGTAGGGATGCCTATGTATTTTTTCATTGCAAGAATCAGGTCAAACGTTGTTCCAGCGTCTTGTTCTTTTGCTTGATTCTGATTTCTTTTATTTTTTATTCTCATTTATTTAACTCTTTTTCTTTGTGAGACTTTTCTTACTCTATTTTTTTGACACTCTTATCTTTTTTTTTTCTCTTTGACAAACTTTTTTTCTCCTTTTTATAACTTTTTCTGACTCTATTTAGATTCCAAAAGAGTGGTATGAAAGAAAATAGAACTAAATCTCAAATGGGGTATACAAAGGATACCACATGGTTTGGATTGCAGAATGAAATGCCTTAGTCATATCAATGCTTAAAAATACAAGTACATCACATGCAATTTGAAAGATTAATACTACTTATATCACAACACTAACTTGAACTAAGAATGTGTGTCACTTCTTCTTCTGTACTTGTCAAACGTACAACTCCATACTTTTTTACACACATCACATTGGATGCATCGTACTTTAGTGGAGCAAAATTTTCTATTGTTTCTCTTTACAGGAGATCGTGCATCTACTGTTTGAACCAATTTTAAATGATTGAGATATACCTTTTCACAGATGGCTAGGTTATTCTTGTGATTTTCAAAGGGATTGACTTAATTTATTCAAGTAAAGCTTCAATTTGGTCACCAAATGCCTCATCACTCTATCTATTTTCTCAAATGCTCTTTTTCTAACTTTAACATTTAGATTCAATGTGTCATGATTAACCTGGATTTTAAGATCTGATAGAAAATTCTGCAAGCACGTCATATCACTAGATCCAACATAAAATATACTGTGTAAAAAAACCAACAAACAACATATATTAATAAAGCAAAAAAAGACACTACAGTTAGTTAGAAGAAAAGATAGAAGGGTTTGAATATAAACAATAAAGAAACAAAATAAGATAGATCCCGAACTACAACCCTAAAATAATTCAAAAAATGAAAAAAAAAAATAACCAACAATCCTTCCTAGTAAGGAGAAAAGTGACTTCCCAATTGCTATTGTTTGCACATCATCATAACTAGATATTTCACCACTATTAATGTTCTGCACCATAATCGATTTATCTTGAATCATCCTTTCTATTTCTCTTTTCAAAGAATAACAATCTTCAATACTGTGAACCTAAACATGTGAATGATATGTACATCATACATTAGAATTAAAATTTCTTGAATGTGGATCAGGAGTATATCCAAGAAGGGGAGTGATAATGCCCCACTATATCAATTTTTAGAACAAATTTGTATATGATTCCCCAATTGGTGTGGAATTTTACCTTGGTGTCGACCTCTTTGCATATTCTGGCCTGGGATAGAAATTGGGTCTAGAAGGACTTTGGTATGTTTGTGGGGTTGGAGGATGATTTTGAGGAATTGGTGCATGCTATTGTGGTTAAGAAGTGGGTAGAACATATGTCTATGCAGTATCTACTAGATATGGAGGTGTGGGAATGAAGTATAATGGGTATTAGGGAGGATAGTAATGTTGGGAGTCATTATTGCAATGACCCTTCAAGTCATTTTTTGTATTCCCATTTATTTTCACTATTAGAGTTTTTTCGTAACTTCCCCAAGTCATTTATGACTTGTTGGAACTGATAGTTCGGTTACCGGGTAGTTTATTTGGTTTTAGAGCCAATTTTCCGTTTAAGAGTTTTCACCAATTACAAATAGTCACCGAGCGAAAACATCAGTAAAATGATTTCAGATGCAAATTCCAACTGTGTCAGCAGCTATGGAATATCCATTTTAGGCTAGGTAGACCCTTGGTTCGGGTCCCACTGCACCCGCGCTCATTTCAACTCATTGATCAAAAAGTCAAAAATTAAAAGATATGGGTGTGGGAACCACAAGTCACCTAAATGACCTTGGATGGAAAATCCGACTTCACCAGTACATCTGAAACATCAAAATTAGTGGGTTTACATAGTTCGTTTGCAAAAAATAAAGTTTGAATGAGTCCATAAGGTCAAAAATAAGTTTTCACCTTGCGGCCCCATTTAAGCTCGTATAAAAAGGCCCTATGGTTGAATTTTGTGAATTCTTCACTTCTTAACCCTAGCAGCCATAGAAAGACTTGGTAGATTCCAATTGATTTTTGGGGGTAAATTAGAAGCTTGTTTAACATTTATATTTGCGATTAACAATGGATTTAAGGTAAGAATCCTTCCATACATACTCTAATTTCTTGAATTTTTGACCAAAACCCCAATTATCTTTAGGGAATGATTTTGGCCCAAATAATCTTGGTTTTCACTTGATTCTTGAGGGTTATTACTCCCTAGCAGTGTATGAACGTTGGTTTGATCTTGAAAATTTATTTTTCGTATGTGGGACCCACTTGGGGGGGGTTGGTGTCGTTTTTGGATCTGAAGTACAATGGTGCAATATGAGTATCAAAATTCTCATAACAATGTGTAGATTGTGTTTTTAATAGCTTGGCACCTTGAAGAAGCTTCTAAAAAAAAAAGCAAAATGTTTGCGGTTCGTGGGTTTTCTTAGGATTTGAGGTAGGTTAGGTGTACTTCTTGTTAGATTGAGCTATGTTATAGTATAATTGTGATATTTGTTGGATTTGGAGTGGTGCTACGTGTTGTATTTATTGAATGGTAACACAGGGGATTAGTTGGATTATTTAGGCCATTTAAACTCATATTTTGGAATACTTGACTTGTAGGCTAAAATCTTGGTTATTTGGACTTCATGCCTCATGGATGGCATAAGAATGTTGTAGTTGCTTTAGTTAGATAAAAGTGACTTTGTCACTCATCTATGGGGTAAGTTTTTCTGTTTTTAAATATAATATTCCATGGGTTACAGAGACTATCAGCCTATTGCTATACGTCTTGCTATTACTAGCATGTATTGCTAACTAAAATCTGGATACAAATTGTTAGTTAAGAACCATTTTGATCATTTATGCTTTGTTCTGAGATGTTTCTGATCCTTCTACTTAATGAAACTTAATGTCAATATATAGTCTTGATAATGGAATCTTAGTATATCACCATCAGATACTGCAACTTGTATACACAATTAGGCACATTGGAAATTGCATTTGGTTTTAGGCATCCTTCAAGTGCCAGTTACTTTGATAATTTTGGATTTTTAAAAAAATCACTGCTCATAGTTACTCACATAACATTATTTCATCATTTTTAAGTTAATTGTATTGATATTTCACCTTCTATAAGCTACAAGCACAACCCAGCAAGCATCATAAAAAAATCTAGGCTTAGTAAATGATCACTTAAAAATCTCGATTGAGTCCCAAAAGAAGTGTGGAAAATGAAGCTTGTGGTCACAAGCCAGTCAACAATCACAATTTTGTCATGAAGTTGCATTATTTGTCTATTTAAAGTAGAAGAAAGAAAAGCTAAATTGGAGATATGTCGTCAAATTATGGTATAAATTGCCAACTTGGATGCCTAATTTGGATTTAGCCATATAGTCAGGGATATATTATTGTATAATCTTAAAAGAGAAGAACCATCATTATAGTCTTTATACTTCGCTGATGGTGATTGTGACTGCAAAGCTAGTTTTCCCCACTCACTATATTTCTCTTCCATATTATTATTATAAGTAAATTTGGTTGTTGACTAAATTATGTTTAATGCTATGAGTAGCTATGAATTTTTCTATTAATGAAGACCATGAATATGTTACCATTTGGGCCATTGACTAGACTATTATTTCGGACTTTGGGTTATGAAATTATTTAAGTTATGCTTTTGTCTAGTAACCAAGCCATTGATTATGCTAGTAAGCCCTCTCGTTGCTAATATTGTGAGTCTTGATACTGAGGCTCTAGTTGGTAAATTTATTAATTTTATAAGGGGATATGCTAATAACCATGTTGATCCCGATAATGCATTATAATATTCCTGCTATATATATTCATACATCTATGGATAAATTATCCTCGATGACGAATGATGAGATATGAAGGTAGGCTCTTTCTTACTTGTCTTTTACTTTACTTCTTGTGGGACTTGTATTTCATTTATTGGTATTTATTATATATATATATATTGATGTTGTGACAATGCTCGGCATGGTCGAAGGATGTATTGAAGTCATGATGATTCCCGATAAAGCCGTTAGATGTATTTATGTTATGGTGATGCCTGGTTCGAGTCTAGAGGATATGTTGATAATATTGATACCCGATGTGATTTTAGAGTATATGTTGGTGATATATATATATATGTGTGTTTGTGTGTGTGCGTACGGGTATGTGTATGCTTTATATGTTTACATCCGCTTGTGAAATGAAGTAGGAGGTTGCCCTTAGGATGTCGATTATAGATTTCTAGCGCTAAGAACTTATAAAGTAAAGTAATTAATGTTTATTGAAAACTAGAGAGTGGAAATGGTTATTGCCTAATAATGAACTGAGACCAGTTGGTAAGTGGGATTTATTATAAGCTAAGGATTCACCTAGTGAACAATGTTAGTACTAAATAATAGATTAATTAAGGAAGGTCGGCTAATGGAATAAGTTATGTGGTGACTAGTTATCTATAAATGACTATATTACTGAATGGTTATGCATTGTTACTATTTCCTTGGGTGTACTCTGTGGCGGTATGGGATGTCGTGATGGGTTCCTTTACTTTATGCAATAATTGGTGTATGGGCACAAACTTTGTACTTAAGTGATTTGTGACTATATTGGTGTTGTCTTATGACTCTGAATTATTTTTTTGTTATGCATAATGGTATTGGCATGTGTTGATGCGTTATGGTATATTATTATTCCAGTTTGACTACTGGTTATATTTGGCGATAATGGAGATGATTTAGGTTCAATTCTGTTCCTTGAATTAAATATATTTATCTTGCATTATATCATCTTTATATCAGGACTTAGCTCAGGCGGCTGATGATGCCTACTGAGTACCCGTTGTTTTGGTACTCATACTACACTTCTGTAACTTTTTTGTGCAGATTCAAGTACTAGCCATTGTTTTTGGGTTGTGTTTATTCAATGTTGACATTCTGGTGATAGGGTGAGCTCTTGGAGTTTTGAGTCACCCATTTCCCTTTATCTTAGATTAAGTCTTTCATATTCAAGACAAATATACTGACTATTTAAGATTTTTGGATTATATTTCTATTTCTACCATATTTAGGTTCTCTTGTACTGATATTACCAGTTTGTGGGATTGGTATCCGTGTTTGAATATCTTTATTTAGTGGAACATTGTTTATGCATAAATTGTGTCAGTTTATTTTAGCCTATGCTGGGCATTTAATACCTAGTTAACCCATAGCGTCAGCTCCGGGTTTGGGTGTTGGCTTATCTACTAGAGGGACTTGGTAAGTGCCCTCATGAATTGTAAATTGGGTCATGACAAACTGGTATCAGAGCCTACGTTTCACCGGTATTTTGGTACAAGAGCAAGTGTCTAATAGAGTCCTACGAATTAGAATGTTGATGTTTGTTTCCTATCTTTCGGGGATAAGTGACATTCATAGGAGTCTTTTACTTCTTTTCATTCATATCGAGTTACGAGTCTGAGTTGGTTTGTAGAATATTTTCGTAACTTTACTTTTCACAGATACCGATGAGACGTGCTACCTCTATGCGAGATAAGGGTCCCAAGATCGGGCCCAGGAATCCTGCTCCTATTTATAAATGACCCAGAGGTCGAGGATAACCTCGTGATGTGTCCCCATCTAGGGTCCAAGATAGGCTGTCTTTCCTGGACCCTATTATTGCACCTGATCTAGAGATTCCTCCGCCATCGCCAGCAGTGGGCCAAAGACTAGCCCAGGCTCTACCAGATTTCATTCCTTCTTCATTACTCATAGATGCCTTGATTCAGATGTGTAGTATGGTTGGTGGTGTACCGTCTGATGACCTTTATTAAGATGTTGAGTATGGTTGGTGGTGTACTATCTGATGGTTTATAGACTATTGGGACAAGGGCACAGCTTGTAGCTACAACTCCCAACATTAAGATTCCTCCTGTGTCAGTTTTTATTAAGTCGGTAGCCGTATTTTTAGTTGTGACCCAGCCTGTTATGTCTGCCAATCAGCAGAAAATATTGGTTATATTTTTTAGGTTGGCTCCCACTAGGTTTTTTGGTGCTGTTAGAGAGGATGCATTTGAGTTTCTTACTTCTTATGAGGATATGCTTCATGGTTTAGTCCTTGTTGAGACTCATGGTGTAAATCACACCATATTTCAGTTGGATTTTTCTGCTCATCACTGGTGGAGGGGTTTTGCGAATTCTAGATAAGTTGGATCTTCTCCCTTATTATAGATTCAGCTCTCTGAGATGTTTTTGGAGAAGTATATGTCACATAGTCTTAGAGATCAACTGAGGGATCAGTTCTCCAAACTGTAGTAGGGCTTTATGATAGTTGCTGAATATGAGGCCTATTTTATGAGTTGGATAGACACGCGACTTCTATTTTTTACACTAAGTAAGAAAGAGTTCAATGTTTTGTCAGAAGGTTGAGACTCCCTATTCGAATGGCTACTCATAGTTTAGTTATTGTGGGTAGGAATTTTGCTAAGGTTTCTGATCATGCTAGAGTAATGAAAGAGATGCACGGGGAGGGTCATGAGGACCATAATAAGAGGCCTATATTCCAAGGTAGATTTGGTGGGAGTCATAGTGGTTCCTGCTTTAGAGGTGGTGATTCTCATGTTGGGTATACTTCGCGTCCATCTTCTCAGCCTCAGAGTCATCTTAGTAGACTAGTTTAGGCAACACTTTAGACTATTGGCGGAGGTCAGTTTAGCGCTAGTGGTCACCCTAGTAAGGGTGGTGATCAGTCCTCAAGGGGTTCTTTTTTGAGTCATGCCAAATGTGATGGTTATTTCAGGTCAACCGAATTCGTGGGTTCTGGTTTTTCTCATATTTTCTGTTATACTTGTGGACTTTTTGGTCACTATTTGTGAGAGTGCCTCTGTCATGTGGTGATGGTTTCTTTAGCCCAGGGTATTTCTCCTATTAGAGTAGTTCAATCCTCAGGTAAAAGTGGTTTTCATGGTCGCACGGGTAGTTATTAGGGTGCTCGAAGTGGTACTCAGGTAGGTAGGACAAGAGGTCGGTCAGGTGCCTAGCCAGGTAGCATCGGTGGTTAGTTATATGCAGTACCTTCTAGACCCGAGGCTGAGACTTCAGATTTTGTGGTTATAGGTATGATTTTAGTGTGCCGTAAGTCGACTTTTTCTTTATTTGTTCTCAAATCCACATTTTTATATAACTGCCTATTACACACCATGGTTGGAGTTGACTAGTGATCTATTATCTATGCCATTGCGTGTATCTACTCCCGTGGGTGTTTCTTTAGTAGTGGATCGAGTATTTAGATCATTTGTTATGACAGTTAGGGATGTTAATAATTTTTTGATCTTATTATTCTGGATATGCTGGATTTTGATATGATTCTGGGCATGGAATGGTTATCCCACTATCATGCGATCATGGATTGTTTTGCCAAGACCGTTACTTTAGCTATGCCTGTTGTACCCCCAGTCGTGTGGTAGGGAGTGGTTAGCCGCGAGATGATAGGGATTATTTCTTATATCTATGCCAGGAGACTTATCTCCAAGGGATGCAAGTCTTATTTTGCTTATATTTGTAATAATCGTACAGAGAATCTATCGTTTGATACTGTTCCTATCGTTTTTGAGTTTCCTGATGTGTTCCCTACCGACCTACCTTATATTCCCCCTATCCATGAGATTGAGTTTGCTATTAACCTCGAGCCTGATACCCAACTTATTTCCATGGCACCTTAACATATGGATCCTGCCAAGCTTAAGGAGCTGAACTCTCAACTTTAAGATCTTCTTAGTAAGGGTTTCATTAGACCGAGTGTGTCTCTGTGGGGAGATCCTATATTGTTTATGAAGAAGAAATATGGTTTCATGCGCGTGTGTATCAATTATAGGCAGCTTAATAAGGTGGCGGTGAAGAACTGTTATCCTATGCCTCGCACTGATGATTGGTTTGACAAGTTTCAGGGTCCAGCAGTGTTTTCTAAGATTGACTTGAGATCTGGTTACCATCAGTTGAGGATTCGGGCTGAGGATATCCCGAAGACAGCTTTAGGACCCGTTATGGTCATTATGAGTTTTTAGTAATGTCTTTAGGGTTGACTAATTCCCCATCTGCATTCATGTATTTGATGAATCGTGTATTTATACCCTATCTAGATTCCTTCATTATTGTGATCATTAATGACATTCTTGTTTATTCATGGAGTAGTGAGGAGTATGCACTGCATTTGAGAGTTGTGCTCCAGACTTTGAGAGATCATATTATTTTTTCCAAGTTTTCTAAGTATGAGTTTTGGCTTGAGTAAGTGACATTACTTAGGCATGTGGCATCTAAGGCTGGTATTATGGTAGACCCGACTAAGATTAAGAAAATTCATGATTGGTCTAGACCTACGTCTTCAATAGAGGTCCACAGTTTCGTTGGTTTGGCTGATTATTATAGACGCTTTATTGAGGGCTTTGTGACTATTTCATCCTCTATGACCAAATTGACTCAGAAGAAAGTTCTTTTTGATAGTTCGAGGAGTATGAGTCGAGCTTTGGGAAGCATAAGTATTTTTTCACTTCAGCTCCAGTGTTAGATCTTCCTGTTGAGGGTGAGGGATTCACCGTGTTTTGTGATGCTTCTGGTATTGGTCTTGGTTGTGTTTTAATGCAGTGGGGTCATGTCATTGTCTATGCTTCTAGACAGCTTAAGGTACATGAGCGCAACTACCCTACTCATGATTTAGAGTTGGTGGAGGTAGTTTTTGTGATTAAGATATAGAGGCACTGTTTGTATGGTGTGCATTGTGAGGTTTTCATTGATCATTGCAATCTTCAACATCTTATAACCCAGTAAGAGCTTAATGCTTGATAGCGTAGATGGATGGAGATGCTTAAGGACTATGATATTTCCATCTTGTATCATCCAGGTAAGGCAAATGTGGTAGTTGATGCCTTGAGTTGCAAGGTAGTGAGTATGGGTAGCTTGGCTTGCATTGTAGTTTCTCAGAGGCCTATGGTACAGGACATTTAGTCCTTAGCCGATTTGATAGTTTGTCTTGATATGTTGGATCCTATGAGGATTTTAGATTGTGTGGAGGTGAGGTCTTCCCTATTTGAGTAGGTTCATGATCATCAGTATAAGGATAACAATCTTTGCCTACTTCGTGATCGGGTGATGATTGATGCATCTGAGAGGCATACCATCAATTTTGAGGGTATTTTGAAATTCCAGGGCCATATTTGTGTTCCTTAGGTTGGCGATGTGATTCAGTCGAATTTACATGAGGCTCGGAGCTCTAGATTTCCATTCATCCTGGTTCACCTAAGATGTATAGAGATTTAAGGCAACTTTATTAGTGGGAGGGCATAAAAAGAGATGTGGAAAACTTTGTAGCTCGTTGTCTATATTTTCAGTAGGTAAAGGCCGAGCATCAACGTCCTGGTGGTTTGACTCAGAGGTTGACCATTCTTGAGAGGAAATAGGAACGAATTACTCTGGACTTCATTAGCGATTTTCCTTGTACCTCCCGTGGTTTCGATGGCATTTGGGTTATTTTGGATTGTTTGACCAAGTCATCATTTTCATTCCTATTCAGATGACCTATAGTGCTAAGGATTAGCCCATATGTATGTTCGGGAGATAGTTCGTTTATATGTGGTGCCTATTTCTATCATTTCAGATCGTGGTTCTGTGTTTATTTTGAGGTTTTGAAGGGTATCCCAGGAGGATCTAGGTACTCGAGTGGATTTGAGTACAACTTTTTATCTGCAGACCAATGGCCAGTCCGAGCAGACTATTCAGGTACTTGAGGATATACTCCGAGCTTGTGTCATGGATTTTGGAGGACAGTGGGATCAACACTTTTCATTGATAGAGTTTGCATATAACAACAACTATTATTCAAGTATTGAACTAGAGCCTTATAGGGCTTTGTGTGGTAAGAGATGTCGCTCTCTGGTTAGTTGGATTGAGGCTTACGACGTAAGTCCTTGTGGTACAGATTTGCTTCAGGACTCGGTTGATAGAGTCAAAGTGATTCAGGATAGGTTGAGAGCATCTCAGAGTAGGCAGAAGGCCTATACAGATCGTCAACTTCGTGCCTTGAGATTTGGAGTTAGTGACCGTGTATTCCTCCGTGTTATAAAGGGTGTTATGAGGTTCAGAAGGAAGGGTAAGCTCAGTCCTTGATATATTGGTCCTTTTGAGATTCTCCACACAGTTGGCGAGGTAGCCTATGAGTATGGTTCACAATTTTTCATGTATCCTTGTTGCAAAAGTATATTCTGGACCCGTCTGATGTTCTTAGATGGGACTCAATCCAATTAGATGAGCAGTTGACCTTTGTGGAGGATGTCGTGCTTATTTTGGCTAGTGATGTAAGGCAGTTGCATACTAGAGAGATTCTTGTAGTTAAGGTTCAATGGAGGAACCGCCCAGTATAGTAGGCCACTGTGGAGATCGAGAGCAGATATGGGCCCAGTATCCTCACATTTTAGAAACTTCAGGTATTTCCGCATCTTTAACTTTCGGGGATGAAGTTCCTTAGTAGTGGATATTATAATGACTCTTCAGGTCATTTTTCGTATTCCCACTTATTTTTACCATTAGAGCATTTCCATAGTTGTCCCAAGTCATTTATGACTTGCTGAAAGTGATAGTTCAGTTATCGGGTAGTTTATTTGGTTTTAGAGCATTTTCTTGTTTAGAAGTTTTCACCGATTACAAATGGACGCCAAGCAAAAATTTTAGCAAAATGATTTTGGATGCAAATTCCAACTTCACTAGCATCTCCGGAATATCAATTTTAGGCTAGGTAGGCCCTTAGTTCGAGTCCCACTGCACCCAAGCTTATTTCAACCTATTGGTCGAAAAGTCAAAAATCAAAAGATATGGGTGTGGGACTCACAAGTGGACTAAATGACCTTGAACGGAAAATCCGGCTTCACCAATGTATCTGAAACGTCGAAATTAGTCTATTTGCAAAAAACGGAGTCAGAATGAGTCCAGAAGGTCAAAAACAAATTTTGACCTTGCGGGCCCCCATTTAAGCTCGTATAGAAAGGCCCTTAGGTAGAATTTTGGGAATTGTTCACTTCCATGTGAACCCTAGCAGCCCTAGAAAGACTTAATAGCTTCAAATTGATGTTTAGGGGTTAATTAGATACTTGTTTAACATTTATATTTGCGATTGACAATGGATTTGAGGTAAGAATCCTTTTCTTGAATTTTTTACCAAAACCCCAATTATCTTGGGGACATGATTTTAGCCCAAATAATCTTGGTTTTTACTTTATTCTTAAGGGTTATGATTCCCTAGTAGTGTATGAACGTTGGGTTGATCTCGAAAACATGTTTTTTGTATGTGTGACCTACTTGGGGGTTTTGGTGTCGTTTTTGGACCCATAACACAATAGTGCAATATGGGTATCAAAATTCTCGTAACGATGTGTAGATTGTGTTTTTGATAGCTTGGCACCTTGAAGAAGATTCTCAGAAAGGAAAAGCAAAGTGTTAGCGATTCGTGGGTTTTCTTTGGATTTGAGGTAGGTTAGTTGTACTTCATGTTAGATTGAGCTATGTTATAGTATAATTGTGATATTTTATTGGATTCAGAGGGGTTCTAGGTGTTTGATTGATTAAATAGTAACATTGGGGATTAGTTGAATTATTTAGGCCATTTAAACTCATATTTTGGAATACTTGACTTCTAGGCTAGAATCTTGGTTATTTGGAATTTATGTCTCATGGATGGCATGAGAATATTGTAGGTGCTTTAGTTAGATGAGAGTGACCTTGTCACTCATGTTAGGGGTATTTGTCCCCATTTTGAAATATAATATTCCATGGGTTACAGAGACTCTCACCCTATTACTATACGTCTTGTTATGACTATCATGTACTGCTAACTAAAATTTGGATACAAATTGTTAATTAAGCACCATTTTGATCATTTATGCTTTGTTCTGAGGCGTTTCTGGTCATTCTACTTGATGAAACTTAATATCAATATATAATCTTGCTAATGGAAGCTTTACTAGTCTCATTATATCACCACCAGATACTGCAACTTGTATACACAATTAGGCACATTGGAAATTGCATTTGGTTTTAGGCATGCTTTAAGTGCTAGTTACTTTGATAAGTTCGGATTTTTCAAAAAATCACTGCTCATAGCTACTCGCATAACATTATTTCATCATTATTAAGTTAATTGTATTGATATTTCACCTTCTATAAGCTACAAGCACAACCCAACAAGCATCATAAAAAATCTAGGCGTAATAAATGACCACTTAAAAATCTCGATTGATTCCCAAAAGATGTGTGGAAAATAAAGCTTGTGGGCACAAGCCAGTCAGCTATCACAATTTGGTCACAAAATTGAGTTATTTGTTAGTTTAAAGAAGAATAAAGCTAACCTAAATTGGAGACATGCCGACAAATTCTAGTATAAATGTCCAACTTTGATGCCTAATTTGGATTTAGCCATATAGTCAGGGCTATATTATTGTTTAATCTTTAGTATAAGTACCATCATCATTTTGCCACTCCCTATATTTCTCTTCTATATTATTATTATAAATAAATTTGGTTGTTGACTAAATTATGTTTAATGCTATAAGTAGTTATGGATTTTTCTATTAATCAAGCCCATGATTATGTTACTATTGGGCCATTGACTAGATTCTTCATTCCGGCTTTCTGCTATGAAATTATTTAAGTTATGCTTTTGTCTAGTAACCAAGCCATTGATTGTGTGAGTAATCCCTCTCGTTGCTAATATTGTGAGTTTTGATACTAAGGCTCTAGGAGACATATTTATTGATTTCATGAAGGGCTATGCTACTAACCATGTTGAACCCGATAATGCATTATAATATTCATGTTTTATGTATTTATAAATCTATGGATAAATTATCCTCGACGATGAATAATGAGATGTGAAGGTAGGCTCTTTCTTACTTCTCTTTTACTTTGAATTTTTTGAGGCTCGTCTTTTATTTATTGGCATTTATTATATATTGATGTTGTGATGATGCCCAGAAAGGATGTATTGATGTCGTGATGATTTCTTGTAAATCCCGAGGATGTATTGATGTTAGGATGATGCCAATTTTGATTTCAGAGGATATGTTGATAATATTGATACCCAGTTCGATTTTGAAGGATAATTGATAATATTGATACTCTGTTCGAGTCTGGGGATATGTTGGTGATAATGATGGCAATATTATATATATATATGTGTGTGTGTGTGTGTGTATATATGTTTATGTATATGCTTTATATGTTTACATCCGCTTGTGAAATGAAGGTAAGAGGTTTCCCTTAGGATGTTGGTTATAGATTTCTAGTGCTAAGAACTTATAAAGTAAAGTAATTCATGTTTATTGAAAATTAGAGAGTGGAAATGGTTATTTTCTAATAATGAACCGAGACTCGTTGGTTAGCGGGATTTATTATAAAATAAGGATTAACCTAGTGAACAATGTTCGTACTAAATAATGGATTAATTAAATAAGGTCGGCTAATGGAATAAGTTATGTGGTGACTAGTCTATGAATAACTATATTACTAAATGGTTATGCATTGTTGTCATTTCCTTGGGTGTACTCTCTGGTGGTATGGGACATCATGATGAGTTCTTTTACTTTATGCACTTGTTGGTGTATGGCCACCAACTTTGTACTTAAGTGGTTTGTGATTCTATTGGTGTTGTTTTATGACTCTGAATTATTTATTTTTTATGCACGATGGTATTGGCATGTGTTGATGTGTTATGGTATATTATTGTTCTGTTTTGACTACTGATTATATTTGGTGATAATGGAGTTGATTCAAAGTCTATTCTATACCTTGACTTATATATATTTATCTTGGATTATATCATCTTTATATCATGACTTAGCTCAGCCGGTCGATGATGCCTACTGAGTGCCCATTGTTTTGGTACTCATACTACAGTTCTATACCTTTTTGGTGCAGATCCGACTACTAGCCTCCATTATTGAGTTTGTGCAGTATTGACTTTTTGGAGATAGGGTGAGCTCTTGGAGTTTTGAGTTGCCCATTTCCATTTATATTAGATTAAGTCTTTTGTATTCAAGAGAAATATATTGACTATTTAATATGTTTGGATTATATTTCTAATTCTACCATACTTAGGTGCTCTTGTACTGATATTATCAGGTCATGGGATTGGTATCCGTGTTTGACTATCTTTTTTATAGTGGAACGTTGTTTATGCATAAATTGTGTCCGTTTATTTTGTCCTATGTTGGGCATTTCATACCTAGTTAACCCATTGCATCAGCTTCTGATTAGGGTGTTGGCTTACCTACTGGCGGGACTTGGTAAGTGCCCTCATGACTTGTAAATTGGGTCGTGACAATTATATGGAGCTTGGGTATAAACTTAGGCTTGAGACTGAGGGTAATGACGAGATGATCTTCTTGGATGTGCATGTGGTCCAACTACAGCAACAAGTATATCTTCATTCTTCTTCTTTCCTCCAAAAGTCCCCCAACTGCTTTGAATTGCTTGAGTAGTGGCTTTAATGCAGCAAAACTCACATTGCGATCAGACTTAATCCTATCCTCTATTATCTCTCCCATTTTTAGGACCTCAATAAATGGCTTGCCTAATGCTGATAACATGTGTTGAAAGTATATTTCATTATATGCTTGAATAAACACTGCCACCATTTTGCTTTCTTTCATTGGTGGTTTCACCCTAGCAGCTTGTCCACGCCATCTAATGGCATATTTCCTAAAACTTTCGACACTCTTCTTTGTCATGCTGGTCAAGGACTTTTCATCGGGGATCAAGTCAATATTGTATTGAAATTGTTACACAAATTCATTAGTCATATCTTCCTAATTTTCCACTTAACAAGGTCTTGATCAACAAATGATTCGGGGGCTAAACCTGCTAGACTTTCTCCGAAATAAGCCATAAGCAATTCTTCTTTCCCTCCAACTCCCCTTAATTGATTGTAATAACGTTTCAAATGTGCGATGGGATCGCAGTGTCCATCATACTTATCAAACTTCGGCATCTTAAAGCCAAGAGAAAGGTTAACACTTTGAAACATGCATAAGTACTTAGATGAGACACTTTTATACCCCCCAAGTCCTTACAAGTTTTTCATAGCCGGTTCTAAAATTTTCTCCTTTCTGGTTAAGAGGAAATTCAGGGGTTTGAGTGCAGTTATAAGGATCAGTCAATTTAAATGTTGTCTCAAGAGCATAATATTGATCACCAGAAATATTCAATACAGAATAACTTGCAGAGTGGGGAAGCACAACCGTTGGATGGACATCAGAAGTAGAAGCTTCATGTGGGGGTGGAGTAACAAAAATAGAAATTACAAGTAGAGCCGATAATGTGGTAGTTTTTTGTTTAGGAGCTAGGAAATGAATATTAAAAGTGTTGGGATAGTGTTGCCCCCGAGTAAGCCCTTATGCATGTTGTGGAGTGTCAACATAAATAGAATATTGTGCATGTGACATTGGAGGTAAGCTAGAAATATTTTCCTAATTATCAGTGGGAAATGGAGGAGGAGGCAACCCATTATTCCAAGATCGGTGCAATTCAACCATTTGTTGCCTTAATTTCAAAATCTCTTCATTAGGTCCTAAATTCTCATTCCCCAAACTCTTTGTCTGATCAGTGAAAACAACCTCAATATCATTGTTAGTCATAGCTAACTTCCTCTCAAACTTAGTGTAACATGGAGGACCATCCAAAATACCACAAACCAACTACCTTAAACTAAGTAAACAATAGAAATAACAAATACGTTAGAGTTCAACATCTTTTTCAAATATTTTTTCTTTTTTTTCTTAAAAGATCACCGAACCCTAGAAGGGGACCTATGTATCTCACCTCCGAGAGAGGAGAATCAGGTGTGCGTAGTTCGTGAAGTTTTGATACAAAATAAAGAGTTATCACAAGAAGTTAGTGAAAGTATTTATGAATTTTTCAACTTTGAATCCCTTGTTAAAAAAGATATCTATGATTACCAAAGAAAAATCTTTTTGTATTTTTTATATTGAAGAAATGTGTGAAACAACTAATCTAAAATGAAGAGGAAATGAAACCTCTTTTGTCTTTTATTATTTTTTGAAAAGATATTATAATAAATCTTTTTGGATTTTCGATTTTAAATTTCATACACAAATGAATTCTAAAACTACTAAAGAAAAATATTTTTGAATTTTCTTTTTAAAGATGTATATGGAACACCGACTCTAAATGACGCATGAAGAATTTTTTTTTTTTTGGATTTTTTTAACATCACCAAACTCAAGAAGGGCGCCTGTGTATCTTACCCCCAAAGAGGAGAATCGGGTGGGCGCAGTTTGTGACGTTTTGACACAAAACAACCAATCAAACTCATTTTTTCTTTTTATTTTTTTTAAATTTCTCAAGAAGTTGGGTGAAAATCTTTTTGAATATTTCAACTCGAAATCCCTTATTAAAAATTAAGCCTAAGATTTCCATAGAATCTTTTTTTTTGGATTTTCGATATTGAATTTCATACGAAAATGAAACCTAAAACTTACTAAAGAAAAATCTTTTTGTATTTTCTTGTAAATATGTATATGAAACACACACTTTACATGAAGCGTGAAGAAAATCTTTTTTTTAAAATTTTTAGATAAGATCACCAAACCCAAGAAGGATTGCCTACGTATCTCACTTTTGAGAGAGGGGAATTAGGTGTGCATAGTTCGTCCAGATTGGACAATTAAACATTAACTAACAGACTAGACCCAAACCTAAGACATGACCAAAATAAATGATGAAACACGCAATCAAATCTTTATTTTGAGTTTCAGTTTGAAACTTCATATAAAAAAGACACCAACAACTACGAAAGAATTTTTTTTTTGTATTTTTAGGTGAAATTCTACAAAAAGAAAGCAACAACATAAATTTTTTAAAAATTTTAACGTAGAAAACATGAAGACACTAAAAGAAAAATCTTTTTGGTATTTTCATTATACGAAATGTACAAAACTATAAAAAAAAATATTTTAGAATTTTCCTCTATATAAATGTATAAATCTCTTACCAAATTAAAAAAAAATTGATAGAAATTTTTGAGTTATAAATGTGTGATGAAGAAAAATAAAAGAAAAATATTTTTGATGTATTGGTTCTTGAGAAACTATGTGCAAAAGGTCAATATCTTTTTAAATATTTGATTGTGAAAAACAAAAGCCATAAAGAACTCCTATAAACTACGAAACACTTTACTTTGACTCATTTTTTCTTCTTTTTTGTTCAACACTTGTCTAAACACACTTCTCCATTAACTTTAGCACATGCCACCCTGAATAAATCTGTCAAATGACAGTGTTACCCTCAAAGATGCAACAATTAACATGTAGAGATGCTTAGGGATAAGTCTCCTACAAAGGACAAAACAGGTCTCGTTAGGTCTCAACATGATGCAAATAAGAATGACCTTAAGACTAATCTTGGCTGGGGTTCAACTAACAAGGCTGTTCGGGGGAGTGTATGGACGATAGTGGCTGCAATAGTTTTTCATCCACTCCATGCACCCGATGTTTCCCCTCATAAAATAATGGTGACTCAATGAAGGTTTGTGTACACACATTTACTACAAGACTTGTTTCAAAATAAATAACCCGGGGTAATGATATGATAATAGTTATAAAGCGGTAACACATAAGGAAAAACTATAAACACATAGCACATAGACATTCAACAATGATAAAGGAGAACACAAACAAGCATCTATACACTTATTATTCCAAACAAAGATGATACAACTCAACATCAAAACTCGAATTCTAAAAAATTCCCATTGGAGTCGTCAGAGGTATCACAGTACGGAAAAGAAAATTGACTTTATAGTTCGAAAGGGTTTTAATTATTAAAGTGACAAAAGAAAATGCTTTGAAAAAGGATTTTAAAGGTAAACTCGGAGTCTCCACTTAGCATAAATATGGTTTTCCAAGTCACCTTTGAAATTTTTTTTTCAAAAATAATTTGACTCTTAAAATTGATCCATACAAAATTCTATTAAGAAATTCTGTTGATCAAGGAAAAGGTGTTAGACACCCCTTGATCTCGTGGTTCGACCACGACCGCTTCATCGAGTTATATCGGCTAATAGGACTCTATGAAAAGATAGACTCACAAAAGAACACATACGAAAACAACAAACAAAGAAAGTTTCAAAAAATATACCCAGTCCAATTAATATAGTCCAAAGATAAAAAAGTATTAAAATGAAAACCTACACTAATCTAAACTTCCCTAAACTATATTCTACCTTATGCCTAGGGCCTTGATCACAAACATCCTCCACATACATGATACTTCTGTACATTCCTCGGTGAATAAGTATAATTTATCTCGGAGCATCCCCGATAAAATGAATACATTTGAGTGAATGTGACAAACTGAAATAAGCAAATTAAATTAAATCAATCAACAATCCACTATTCCTAAAATTTGCCTACCTAACCTACCATTTGTTACTAATTTCAACCTAAAGCATAATACTATAAAATTAGAATGACATTAACACTTATCTAATTTAATCAACAACCAACAAATCAAAGCTAGCCAAACGTATCCATTTTTATCAGTTTCAACCTTTCCCCAAATTAAGATTTACCTCAAACGAGTTTCAAATCATTCAATTACTCAATTCAAATAGAATAATCAACCAATACAAATAACCATTCATGATCCAAATATAACAAAATTACATAAAGCAAAATCCACACAACATGAGTTCATCACACATTTTGTAAAAAATTAAAATAAATATTAAGAGTAGAAATTGGACCTCTAATCAAATGCCTCGAAATGATGAATAAAAAGTCAAATCTGAACTTTTAGGAAAAGTCACAATATCCTGATAGAATCATCAAACTAAAAGCGAACTCGATACACCAAACTTGAACAAACTAAATTGATTGCACCCGAACTCTCGTAGATATAAAGCTCAAATGGAAACCGATCAAAAAATGGCAAATACATTGTTGTTTTTGGGTCTTTTTTGACGTTTTTTGATAGATTTTGGAACAAATTGGAGCTAGGTTGGTTGTTTTCGCTCATTGAAGCTCCAGTGAGCTTAGGCAGTGATGAAAATAGGAGGTTTATTGAATTTCCGACGAGCTTCGATAGGAAAGGGTAAGCTTTTTATGGGTTTTTAGAGTTTTAAGGGTGGGGTGGTGGTTTTCGTCATTGGTAATGTTGTTTTCTAGTGAGAATTTGCTAGAAAATCCTGAAATAAAGAGGATTTTGTTGTTGTTTTTTTGATCTTCTCCCTCTCTCCTATCTCGCATATTCCTCTATTCTTTCTTTTTCCACTTTGTTTTACCACTCTCTCTAATTTTCACTGTGTATATGTGTGTATGGTATTCTCTCTCAATTTCCTCTAATCAGTGGGTGTATCCTTTTCTGATCCCTCGATTTTTTTTGCAGTCCCCCCTTTCTTCTGTCTCATTCTCCTACCTTATACTTTTCTTTTTTTATCTCCCATCTCAATTCTCTTCCTTATGTGTATATATATGAAGGAGTATATAGTATGTGTGTATATGGGTTTATCTATTCTGTTCGTATATGTATATGCAAAGGTGTATATGAAAAAATGTTAGGTGGTGTAACTGTGTGTGTATTCTAGTGGGTGTGTGTATTGTTATTTTGTTATGGGTTAGAGTAAAATGTGAGTGGGGTATGGGGATATGTGGGGTAGGGGAAAGGGCGAGGGTGGTGGTAAGGTTGTTATTTTTTTTACCAAGTAGGGTGGGGTGCGTGGTAAAGTGAGTATGTATAGGGCAAATTTGAAAAATAGGAGGGTTAAATTTATGTGTCTACAATCATGGCACTTTCTCACCTGTTTGTAAGATGACAAAGTGAGATGTGTTATTGCATTGTTGTGTCTAAATATTGGATCTTATTTTGAATGAATGTTTGCAAAGATTTCCTTCAATTAGATCTAGATGAGGAAGTGTATATGGGCATGCTTGAAGGTATTAAGAAAACAAGAGAGACTAAAGTTTACAAATTACTCAAATTCTTGTATGGCTTAAGCAAGCTTTCAAGCAATGGAACATCAAGTTCACTCTTTCGTATTAGTTGTTGTTTTTTCTCATAGAGCACATGATCACTCACTATTTACTCTAAAGAAAGGTGAAGACATATTTATGGTAATTTTGTATGTTAATGAGCTCCTCATCATTGGAAGTAATGATTAGTTGATTAATCTAGAAAAAGAGGCACTACATCAGCAATTCAAACTAAAAGATTTAGGTCAGCTCAAGTATTTCTTGGGCATTGAAGTCTTTTGGTCAAGCACATGTGTTGTCTTGAATCAAAAGAAGTACATTTTAGAGTTAATCAATGTTATAGGCCTCAATGGTGCTAAATCAGTTTCTACTCCTTTAGAATCCATGTTAAGGTTAACTTTAGTAGTGTTTGATAGAGTTGATAGTTTAACCGATGACAATATTTTACATGATGTTACTTTTTATTGGAAATTGATTGGCAAGCTATTATATGCTACTATTACTAGACCAAATATTAGTTACGTAGTGCAAATTCTCATTCAATTCATGCAAGCTCCTATAAATATCATTGGAAGTAGTTACCAGAGTAGTCAGATATTTGAAAGGAATAGTTGTTCAAGGTATCTGGTTTCAGGCTAAACCTAAATCCATGTTTACTTGTTGGTATGAGTCTGACTGGGTTATGTGTCTAACACGACCCAACCCAGGGCCTTGTTCTAATGGGAATCCAAAGTCCGACCGGGACCGCAAACCACCCCCGCTACCCAACCCAACCTCCAGCCGTCTGCCCTGAGTTGGCTGAATTTCGAGCATACAACAAGATAGTGTACCAGCTCACATGAAGGCTCTGGGATAGGATCACAACCGTGACCGGCCCAACAGAGTCAAACCATCCCATACAAACCGTCCAACCATACCAAGCCAAACATAAACCCTAAAGCTGACCATAACCAAATATGTTCCATTAATAATTAAATAATCCCAAAGTGAAATATGATCGTTTAGTGAGAAATTTTGTCCAATGATGTCAGCCCCAATACCAATACTAAGGCTGACCCCAATATCAATTCCTCCCATTCCGACCCATAGTAGTTCCACAAAAGCCTCTAACCAAAAGAATACAAATACTCGGTTGAGACATGCCCCCAACCATAGCCAAAACCAATATCCATAAATAATCTAGCATATGAAATAACATCCAAGAAATAGAGCCTTCCAAATAGATAGAAGCTCACCACTTCAATCCAAAGCTAACCCCCGAATGTCTAAATGCTATGCATGAGGAGTAGAATGGTTGGTTCCTATATCGAGCAAGGATACAGTGGGGTAGAAACCAAAAAAGGATCTGAAACAACCTCGGGATCAAAACCAAAACATACAATCATATATGGGGTCACATTCGAAAGAGTGGACCCCGGATCAAGTAGACAATACACGTCATGAGAAAAGAGTTGTAACGTACCAGTAACGACATCAGGTAATGCCTCAGATTCCTTTCGAGATGCAAGAGCATACAACCTATTCTAGCCAGTGCTAGTACCAGAAGCAGGAACAGACACAGAAGTCGCACCACTAGGTGCACGAGCAGAAGATAAAGTAACCGGAGCTTTGACTACTCCTGAAGCTCCCTTACCAACCGAACAATTCTTGAGCATATGGCCTAGCTGACCACATTTAAAATAATTATCCCTACCTTTATCACAATATACCCAATGAAGACGACTACAGAACCTGCAAGGAGGGCATAAAAAAGCTGACTGACCTCCACTCTCTTGAGATTGGGTACCCAGTGCCTGGAAATTATCACCACCTTGCGGACGTCTTTCACCCGACTGCCTCGGGTAGGGAGTGCTGGTAGTAAAGAAGGAACCGGAGCTCTCCAACTTCACCTTTGACCATTTACCTCCATCCCAACCACCCTGATATTGAGCACCACTCTTCTTATAGAACCTACTCCTCTTACCCATTTTTCCCCAAAATTTGCATGTTTCCTCTTTTCATCCTCCACCTGCTGTATGTGGACAACTAACCTCGAAATATCCATATACTTAATCATAAAAGAGGTCTTGTGTTCAAGGATCAAGTCTTGAGATAGCCCAGAAATGAACTTTATCATCTCTCCCTCATGTCAGCCACCAAATCAGGAGCATACATTGACAGTTGATGAAACTTCAAGGCATATTCCTTGACAGACATCTTACCTTTCTTGAGATTCATAAACTCCTTCATTTTTACTAATCTCAGCTCTTGAGGAAAGAAATGATCCAGAAAAGCATTAGAAAAAGCATCACACAAGGACAACTCTGCAACATCACCTCTATCCCTATCCCACTCCTCGTACCATTGGTACACAATATTCTTGAGATGATAAGCTACAAAGTATATACCTTCCACATTAGTAGCCTACATTACCCTGATTATCTTCTCCATTTCATCAAAGAAACCCTGAGGATTTTTCTTTACCTTCATGCTAGTAAAAGTAAGAGAGTTCAGCTTCATAAACTGGCCAATCCTTATGGCCTAAGTAGATAACCCACCAGACACATTCCTTTTAGCATGAGGAGCAACTAATTGAGCAATAGTATGAATAAGTTGGTGAAATTTTGCATTATTCACCTCACCCTGAGGAGGACTAGTGGCAACCAGAGGAACTCCAAAATAATCAAGGATCGAGAACGAGTGTGATCTCCAGGTTAGGATGTACCCCATCAACATCATCCCCAGATGGGACAGATGAATTTCCTTGTATTCAAGATCATCGAGGCGTGAACTAAAAAGTGAACAACCAAGGATTAGAGAAGAATTCCAGGACTTAGACTCCAAGTTTGAAAATAGAATGTCAAGGAAGTAAAACATTCCTAAATGCCCTGTAGCCTTTCTCTTATGAGTGTGGCGTGCTACACACCCTTAAAAGAGACTCTACCATATAGGGCTTTGTGAACTTCCAATTGTCCATGAACCTAAAGCTCTAATATCAACTTGACATGACCTGACCTGGGGCCTTGTCTTAATGGGCGTCCCTAATCTGACCGGGACCGGACACCACCCCCACTACCCAACCAAACCTCCAGCCACCTGCCCTGAGATGGTTGAATTTTGAGCATATACCAAGATAGTGTAACGGCTTACATGAAGGCTCTGGATAGGATCACAACCGTGACCGATCAAATCTAGTCCAACCGTCCCATACCAACCATCCAACCATACCAAGCCAAATCTAAACCATAAATCCTACCTTAACCCAATAAGTTCCATTAATAATTAAATAATCCCAAAATAAAATATGATGGAACAGTGAGAAATTTTGTCCAATGATCTGAGCCACAATACCAATACCAATACCAATACCAATACCAATACTAAGGCTAACCCCAATACCGATCCCACTCATTCCAACCCATAGTAGTTCCATAAAAGCCTCTAACCAAAAAAATACAAATATCCTATTGGGATATGCCCCCTACCATACCCAAAACAAATATCCATAAATAATCCAGCATATGAAATAACATTCATGAAATGGAGCCTTCAGAACGGATGAAAGCATACCACTTCAATCCAAAGCTGACCCTCGAATATCTAAATGCTATGCGGGAAAAGTAGAACGGACGGTTCCTACATCGCGCAGAGAAACAACCGCCCAAAGATAGGTTAATGGGTGAACGCTAGTATGAACTCAGGATAAGAATAAAATTATGCCAATTATAAAACCAACTAAAACCATCGATATGCACACAAACCATACATATACATAAATATATATAACCATGCCGAAAAAAGGAATCGGGTTTAGCATGCCATTTAAAATCGTTACCTGGATTATGTAGCTTTGCCGTCCTAAACCACCCACGGACTGTACAGGTTCAGTTTCCCCTGCTGAAAGTGCCCCAGTTTGCCAAGCCGCACGATCGAAGAAAGGAATTTGGGATGAATAGTAAATACCCCAAAATATAAAGTGTGACATCATGCACACGGTTGCTAGGACCAACCTCATATTAACAAATATGAGTTTTCAGTTTAGGTCCCCCCTGGACCTCCACCTTCCATGACTTTTCTACACATCCCTCTTTAAGCCCAATTAAAACCATTACCAGACAACTAAACCTTTATCCATTTATTATTAACCAAGGCCATTACTAGTGGTATCGCCATACCGACTATAACTTGCAAGCAATGTCATTATCCAATCCTTAGGGGATTCCCTCTGTACCCCACATTATTTCCAATTAAACCAAAACCATGGTGACCAAGGCCTTTTCATTCCATTTAAAACCATTTAAACCATTCATATCATTTAGGGTTCCATTACCAAGTTTAAACCATGCATAAGTTCCATTGAAAAATCTATATTATAATAAAAGTGTTGTTATGGGAATTTTATCAAACACATTGGAGGCATAGTATTTCCAAAACCAAAGTCCATTACCAAATAACCATTCTCATGCAACCAATTATTCAAAAATACTATTAATGCTTATAAAGGCATAATTAAAACATGAGAAAATAGTAACCAAGCATTTATAACCAAAACTCGCATATCATATTTGAAAATCCAAAATCATACAACATTCAAATCATGAAAACATTGTATAAAATTCATGAATTTAGTTGGAATTAACAATGAGGGAAGAGAACATGCCTTAAACCAAAAAGATGATGGAGAGAAATCACCAAGACAAGCCCTAATTTACTCCTTAAGATAAAATCCTAGCTTCCTTTGCCCCAAACTCTAGATAGGAGTTAAGAGTATTTTCTAAGTGTTTAAGAATAGAATAGTAGTGCAAATAACCTCCCAATAGGAATATAATTCAGGGGGCCTTATAAGGATAAGTGGGGAAATATCTAGATTTCCCTCACTTAAACGACATTTAATTTCCGTCATAGGGTACGACTGACCCTTTGAGTCATACCTATCCTATACGAGTGGTACCCAACTCTCGTACCCTATGCTTTCCCCACCCAACATCGTCCAAGGTAAGACACACCCAAACCCAAGTCGTAGCTAATTGTACACTGAACACCATACGAGTCTTGGGTACGACTCATACACTGGCTTACGGATCATGGTGAGCCACTCATACTCAGATCCAACTTAATTTACAAAGTCTAAGATTAAGTAAAGTAACCAAATAACTCGTACCCAACTATACGACTCATACAAGCCAAATTATACCCATTCCATTAACTGCATCCATCCCACCAACCAACACTGGTCAGTATACGAATAGACCATACCACCCGTACCTAAGTGCACGACTCGTTCTCTTAAGTTTTACATTTCCTAAAAACTAGAAATTAAGGAAATTTTCTAAGGTCCAGAAACTAAGGTATTTCAGTCTCCCCCACTAGGATCATTCATCCCCGAATAAAGAACAAGGTAGGGGTAACAACACACACAAGTCATTTGCATTATCAAATATATTCCCAATATTTAACAAAGTTTGAAAATAGAGATGCAAAGATATTAATCTTTCCTTTAACAAACTCAGAAAATAATGATGTGTTGAAGAACACATACCTTCCGTACGAATCCCAGGAATAGAAAACAGGTGCGGATATTTGGACTTCATATCCTCCTTTGTTTCCCATGTAGCTTCGTCCACCATATGGTTCCACTAAAGAACCTTAACCGAAGCCACATTTGTTGTCCACAACCAAAAAAACTGCCTATCCAAGATCTCAATCGGGACTTCTTCATATGACAGAGAGCCCGAGATACCCAACCCCTCTACAGAAATAATTGAAGAAGGATCACTAACATACTTCCTCAACATGGAAACATGAAATACCGGATGAATAGAGTTCAAACTATAAGGCAACTCCAATTCATAAGAAACATGACCAACCATTCGTAAAATCACATAAAGACCAATATACCGAGGACTGAGCTTCCTATTTTTGCCAAACTGCATTACTCCCTTCATGGGAGATAACTTTAGGGACACCTTATCCCTAACCTCAAACTCTACGTCTCTATGCGTTACATCTGTATAGGACTTTTGGCGACTTTGGGCAGCCTTAAACCTATACGAAATAACCTTCACCTTTTACATAGCCTGATAGAACAAATTCAGACCGAACATATCCACTTCACCAAGCTCGAACCAACTAATAGGAGATATATACCTCCTACCATACAATGCCTTAAAAGGGGCCATACCAATACTAGAATGATAGTTATCGTTGTAAGAAAACTCTACCAAAGGTAGATGCTCAACCAAACTTCCACCATAATCAATCACACATGCTCGAAGCATATTCTCCAATGTCTGAATAGTTATTTTTCCTTTCCCATCTGTATGAGGTTGAAAATCAGTATGCATACTCACCTTAATACCCAATTCCTTCTAAAAACACCGTAAAAAATAAGATAAAAACTGCGTACCACGATCAGAGATAATCGAAACAGGTACCCCATACATCTTTACAATCTCCTGAAGATATAACTTTGCATAATCCTTCACTAAAAAAGTAGTCCTCACTGTCAAAAAGTGAGCAGACTTTGTCATCCTATCCATGATGAATCAAATTGAATCAAATTGGTTCCACAACCGAGGAAGACTGGTAATGAAATCCATATTGATTACCTCTCATTTCCATTCGGGCAAATCAATTTCTTGATACAACCCACTAGGTCTCATGTTCTCAACCTTAACTTGTTGGCACACCATGCATTTGGACACAAAATCAGCCACATCCCTTATCATCTCATTGCACCAATACATCTCTTTGAGATCATGATACATCTTTGCCAATCCAGAATGTACAACGCAGTGCAATTCATATGCCTCAGCGAAAATTCTTTGCTGCAAACCATCGACATCAGGAATGTACAACCTCCCTTGGTACCGTAAAGTGTTGTCACCACATATCTTGAACACCATTACCTTCTACATACCCATATTACTCTTGATTTTTATCATGATAGGATCTAGCACTTCCTTTACCTTAATCTCTGCACCAAGAGACAACCAAACCACTTCCTCTACCATTACACCAACATCCTCGAAGTCCAAAAAATAAAATCTAAGATTAGCCAAGCGGTGAATATCTTTCACCAATTCCCGCTTTCCTTCCTCCACATAAACTAAACTCCCCATGGATAACTTTCTAAGAGCATCAGTAACCATGTTAGCCTTACCTGGGTTATAGTGAAGAATCATGTCATATTCTCTAATAATCGAGAGTATACCCTGAATGGAAGATGGTTCTTATGGTCACAAGTGACCACAAGCTAACCCATAATAGTAGTACCTGTTGTGAGCACTGGGTAAAACTAACAACAAAAAGTCATATACGGAATTTAACTGGAAAATTCCATAAGGTTTTAAACATAGTTCTGATAATGTCTATACAATAATACTTAAAATACATATACACTGGCTAATAATAACAATTGAAAACTCACTTACTGTTTGTACTAGTCTGAAAGACTCTAAACTATCTGACTGTGGAGTTGATGGGACAATCCCCCAACTAACTCGAACTGACTAAATAACTAAATATATGATAACTCGTCGTCGAAGGATGAGGACTCACCATGGTTGATGTTGTTGATACACTGGAAAGTCTAAGTACAATTGGGAATTCGAGCATCCAAACCTATGATATAAGACATCATAGCGCAAAAAATAAGTATGTGATCAGTACTTTAAATATACTGGTATGCTAAATGAGTTTAAGCTGATATGCATGGGTTCATTTGCATGAGTAATAACTAACTGGATGTATATCATGAGGTACTGAGTAAGAATGCATAAAAACTGAAAAGACTGAGAATGCATGACCAAACTTAAAACAAGTTCTGAAAAAGTCTGTAAACTAGAATACTGAAATCTGATAAATGAATAACCTATAAACTATATGCTATGGTCAAACAAAATTGAACTGAATTCTAAACTGAGTACTAAAATTGAAACTATGGGAGGTATCATCTAACTAACATGCCCCAGTCTGAGGTAATCGGGGTCCAACCTATGACCCCAGTTGGAAGGGTGCTAGTACCGTGCCGCGGGTTCTAATAATGGCTTGTGGAGTCAGTCCTAATCTGGCGGGTGACCCTTGAAATCAGTCCTAAACTGGTAGGTGATCTCTGAGAGTGTCAGTCCTAAATTGGCAGGTGATATCTCATAACCTATATTGTCTACGCGGTTCTGGAACTTAGGGATTGCTACTAAGGACCCAGTCCTAACTGGTAGGTGAACCTTCATCCCTAGGTTCGCTCGGTGTTGAATCCTACTCCCAACTCAATGACACTTATTACTGTACTTAACTAACTTAACTAGACAAGTAACTGATCATGAAGTCTAACTGAGTGGTAATACTCATGATTTATATGAAACTATTCTAAAGCTACTGAAACTAAGTAAATAGCCAAATTTCGGGTATTCATAACCCCCAAGACTCGCTAACATTAACAATAGGACCACATGAAAGCTTTAAAACCATGGAAGGAAATCATTATTCACAATTATTCCCTTAAGCATTTCATCAAACACATGGGGACTAAAACTTTAACATGGAAATGTTTTTAAACATAAAAAGATAGCACAATCACATGACCAAATCATAAACTGAGGGTTTTATTCTGAATTTGTATAAACGTGATATGGAAGTCACAATATTTAAAACATACTATAATCCATTCCACGTGAAATCAATTGAAAACATAACTTGAAAATCGAATTACCAAGATATAGCTAAACATACTTCAATTTTCAATGTATAAGGAATCTTTCTATCAAAAAGCTCTTGGAAACATAACAAGGAGTCATTATTCAAACCCCAATAATTTAGGCATTTCATCAAACATATGAAATTCATATACTTGAGCATGAGAATAGTCAAAACATGAGGTGCTAACATAATTAAAATACCACAAATCATGGATTTAGGGATTCAACATGCGAATAGCACCATTCAAATATGTAAGGTTTAATTTCAACAACAATTACTTGTAAACATCATGTAAAAATCAAAATTCATGGGAGTTCATGGATAGAGTTCACAATAAAATGTAAAGATCATTCTTTTAAACTTGAAATTTGGGTTCTTGGACTCCATGGTTGGAAGGGGTCCATGGATGAATATCTAACATACCTTAATGGAAGATTGCTTGAACTTAGTAGCTTGGAACCTTGTTTTTTCAAGAAAGAAACTTGAATTTGTTCTTGGGAAAGGGGAGGGTTTTTATGTGAGTTGATTTGAAGAAGATGGGCAAATAATGCCCCTTTTGAGTTATAAATCATGTTTGGACGGCAAGGGATGAGGGAAAAGGACTAAACTACCCCTTGGCCTCTTTTTCCCGTGTAAATAAACCTCGTGGCGTGACCCCTAGAATGAGGAATGGACTTTGCGTCGTGCCTCCCAGAAATGAGGAATGGACCTCGCGTCGCGAGCCTATCGTAACACCTTACTGTTTCTCATGAAAATAGTCATAACTTTTTGTTCAAGTATCGGATTAAGGCAAAATTGGTATCGTTGGAAAGTTAATTCAATTATCTACAACTTTGTGGGTATTGACCTGAAAAATTCCATGTATATAAAAAGTTATGCACGTTCAAAGTCGACCCTTGTAGAATCGAATACTAAACTTTGAAAGAATAAAAGTCTCTTAGCTCAACTTTGTTCTAAGTGATTTCTATTAATATTTTTCACATCGAAAGCACATCAAACACGAGGATAAAGATCATAAAACTTATATTCACATGGGAATCATTTGGATTATGGCTTCTACACATAGGAACGATGGTTCAAAGACTAGCCCGGGAATGTGGGGTGTTACATAGTCCTTAAAAAGATCCAACCACCTCCTTTGCCTTAGATTTAGCTCCTTTTGATTGAAAACATACTATATAAACTTATGATCAAAAAATATGTCTACGTGCACTCCATACAAACAATGCCGCCAGATTTTAAAATCAAAAACCACCACCTACAGCTCCAAATCATGAGTAGGATAATTCTTCTCATACACCTTCATTTGCCTAGAAACATAGGCAATCGGCTTCCTATGTTGCATCAAGACACAACCGAGCCCTACTTAAGATGCATCGCAATAAACCACAAATCCCTCATATCCATCAAGCAATGTCAAAACTAGAGCCAAGGTTAGCTTATCTTTCAACATCTCAAAACTCCCTTCACAAGAATCTAATTTAGGAAACTTCACCTTTTATTAAGTCAACATAGTCAAAGAAGAAACTATCATAGAAAATCTTTCCACAAATCGCCGATAATACCCAATCAAACCCAAGAAGCTTGAATGTCGATTGGATTCATGGGTCTAGGCCAGTTTTTAACCACAGACACCTTTTGTGGATCCACCATTATCCCCTCGATAGAAATAATATGACCAAGAAAAGTCACAGCGTTCAACCATAACTCATAATTGGAGAACTTGGCATACAACTATTATTCTTTCAAGGTCTATAATACCACATAGAGATAATTACCATGATCCACCTCACTCTTGGAATAAACCAGAATATCATCAATAAACACAATGACAAAGAGATCCAAGAACTGTCTAAAAAACTTGTTCATCAAGTCGATAAATACTGTCGGGGCATTCGTCAAACTAAATGACATCACCAAGAATTCAAAGTGCCTATACCGAGTATGAAAATTCATCTTAGGGATATCCTCCTCCCTAATCTTAGTTGATGATACCTAGACTAGAGATCTATCATAGAGAAGAACTTGGCACCTTGCAACTGATCAAACAAGTCATCTATCCTTGGAAGAGGATACCTAGAAAAGGACGAAAGAGCATTATTTCCCAATTCGCGATTTAATTTTTCCAGGGACCGGTTGGTCATTTCCCAAAGACCCAAATCCATCTAAACACGAAATTTAAGTCCTAATAGAGCATTATTTTCTCATTATTTCACAATTTTCTCAAATTAAAATAATCTTATTTTAAGAACAAAAACCCTAGCCTTCAAAATTCAAGATCAAATCTCAAAAATTCACTATCAATTCTCACAAATTCATCAACTCAGGTATGTTAATTGTTCATTCATAGGTCCCTTTCACCCATGGAGTCCAAGTATCCAAATTTTAAATTTAAAGTTGTGATCTTCACAAGTTACCATGATTTTAAATTGTGATTTTAACCATGAATCTTGACTTTATACCATGCTTACATGAAATTATTGTTGTTTATCAAACCCCACATGTTTTAATATTGTTATTCACTGATTTAAATCATGATTAAGTGATATTGATGTTGAATTCATGCTATTACTCCAAGTTTTATACTATTCCCATGATTAGCTTAAACTATGAATACCAAGTGTTTGATGAAATGACTATAAGAGTGATTTTTGAATAAATTCTTTTATGTTATGTCCCCAATGTTTAGTACTATTTTTTTGTTACTGCTATTGAGTCCTAGGGGTTATGAATACTCAAAAATTTAGCTATTTACTTAGTCTCAGTATCTTCGAAATAGTTTTAGAATATGTTATGAGCATTATCAGTTCAGTCAATCATCGGAATTAGTTAAATTTAGAACAGTTTAGTATTTCGAGTCAGTTCAGTTGGGAGTGGGATTTAGCACCGAGCGAATACAGGGATGACAGCTTCCCTGTCAGATAGGCAGAGTTGTTAGTAGCAGTCCCTGTATTCCAAAACAATGTAGTCAGTGTAGGATACAAGAATTCACCCATTAGTTTAGGCTTGACTACCTCTTAGGTGTCACCCATCAATTTAGGCTTGATACCCTGATCCTTGGGGACATAATTATAGTAGATCCACACAGCCAGTATTAGTACCCAAGGCATGGTACTGACACCCTTCCAACTGGGGTCACAGGTTGGACCCCAACTTGCTCATTGGGGCATGTTGATTAGATGATAGCTCCTACAGTCTCAGTCCAGTCATCAGTTTAATGATTCAATTCCATATTTTCTTGATCATAGCATACATATATCAGTTATTCAATTTTTAGTATTCAGTATATTAGATTTTAGATTATATTTAGAATATATTTTATGCTTGGTTATGCATCTTCAACATTTATAGATTTTATGTATTCTATTCAATATGACATGCTATACATTTCAGACAGCTATTACTCATGTTCAGGAAACCATGCATACCAGCCTACCTCATTTAGCATACCAGTTTATTCAAAGTACTGATTGCATACTATTTTCTAGCGCCATGATGTATTATATCATAGGTTTGGATGTTCAATTCCCGAATCACGCATAGACCTTCCAGATTATAAGTCGTAGCAGTGATTATTCCTCATATTTAAAGGATATATTATATTTACATTCATATTTTCATTTCAGTAGTTAGTTGGAATTAGTTGGGGCCTGTCCCATCAACTCTTATTCGGTCAATTTAGAGGATTTTAGATATTTCAGACAGTTAGTCAGCTTTTAGATTTCAGTTGTCATTGTCAGATGTTTTATCAGTATTATAAGTTATGTTTAGCGATTTTATCATATTTATTTCTTAAAACCTTATGGAATCCCTTAGTTAAATTTTGCATATGATTTTTTGTTATCAGTTTTACCCAGTACTCATAGCAGGTACCAGTTCATGGGTTAGCTTATGGTCCCTCGAGACTGTAAGCATTGTGTGGCGCCCAGGGTGTACTCTCGAGGCATTACAAACTTGGTATCATAGCCTAGGGTCTTAAAGTATCCTAGGAAGTCTGAAATTCGCGTGAAGTAGAGTCTTTTGCATGGGTGGGAAAAGTGTTTCACTTATGAACATGAGACTACACGGGATTTAAGAAAAGTTTCCCTTCTTTCAGTGTTCATGTTATGCGATAGAGAATTATCTCTATTTAAACTCCCTTCCTAAATCATCTATCCTTCCGTGTACAGAAAATACCTTCCAAAAAGAAAAACAAAAGAAGAAATAGGAATTAGCCCACACCTCCTTCTGTTCAGAAAGATCCCCTAAATAAGCCTGTCTCTCATGCCAAATTTAGAGATGTTTTCACTATCTTAGCTTATTTAGTAGTTGCTCAGAATAATCTTCAGGTTGTTGTCCTATCTAGGCTTTTGAATCATGCCCAACTGAGTGAAAAGGGAGAGCGTAGGAAGAAAGAGAGAAAGAATAAGAGGGCCTGAACAAGTATTTTTAAGCCTAGGTTAAGGGGTAGTAACCTCTCCCAATCCCATCATAAATTCTCAGCCCTAGCTCTACTTTTAGCCAGTGCTCCAATGCCTAAGTTTATGAATGATAGTTGAGATAGAGCACCAGGCTCTAAGTCATAAGGTAGTGGGAAGGGTGTTCGTACTAATTCTCTTTGCAGAGAATGTGGTAAGAATCATAAGGGTATATGTAGAGCCAGCAGTGATGTGTGTTTTGGATATGGCGAGTCAGGCCACAGAGTAAGAGAATTTCCTAAGGTTGGTCAGCGGAGTCAGTACAGTCATCCTTCAGTTCTATCCAATCGCTTAACTTAGCAGGGTGCCACTTCCAGTGCAATCCATGGTCAGCGCTAGAATAGACTATATGCACTCCAGTCCCAACATGATCAGAAAAGTTCTCCCAATATAGTTATGGGTACGTTACAAGTCTTTCATATTTATGTTCATGCTTTGTTATATCCCAAGGCTTCACTTCCTTTTGTAACACCTATATAGCCATCAACTTCGAAGTCAGTCCCAAAATCCTAGCAGATCCTTTTTCAGTGTCTACCCCAGTAGGTCTCTCTATTATTGCCAGGCAAGTATACAGGAACTGTCTGGTGATAATATCTCAGAAAGTCACTTCAGTTAATTTAGTGGAGTTAGAGATGATGGATTTTGATGTCATTCTCGTCATGGATTTGCTCCATTCATGCTATGATTTAGTTGAGTATGGAAACAGAGTAGTTTATTTTTAGTTTCCAAATGAACCGGTCATTGAATGAAGGGGTAGTACCTTAGTTCTTAGGGGTCAAATGTGTTTTCAGAGCCCTTCTTGAAATCCTATGACAGTAGATAGCCTAGAGTTAGAAGCATGAATCCAGAAGTTTAGCGGAAGTAAAGTGGGGATAATATTATCAGAACTTGGTGGACTATGTATCCGTGGGGCTAGTTTTTATAAAAGGTGAATCAGTAGGATTGAAAATAGTGTATGCAACAATTTAAGCTAAGTATGATGGTATGGGGATGCTTATGTAGTATCCTTGAGCTTTAAGGTTGAATGGGGCTATTGACGCAGTAATTGATGTTCCTACCAACTACGTTATGGACTATAAGATATTAATGTCAGGTGTTCAGGTCTAATAGTAGTTCTCATGGTTTAGAGAGAAATATAAGTTTAAATATGTGATATTTGTAAGTTATAATGAAGGTAGTATGGTTATTAAAGATTTGGGGATATCCATGTTATGTGTTAGAATCTAAGTTTTTATCTTTGAAGGTTGAGCTAATAGAAAGAGAAGTTAAAAATTTTAGGTTAGTCAATTTTAAGTTATTACATGATAATTGTTGGGGCAATAGAGGGTTAAGAGTTGTATCTCAGAAAAAAGAACTAGGAGGAAGTTTTACATTATCAGGCATCGTCATTCAGAGTGAGTTTACCAATAATGTGTATTATTATACCCCATACTCTAGAGTAAAGTGGTGACAGCTCAGCTTAGAGTTGTTGATTAAGTAGTTCATGGACTTATAATGATAGCTTTAAGATAAGGGGGAGATGATAGAACAAGTAACTAAGTCAGGCTCTCAGATCCTAGTAGTGATGCCAGTATGTGTAGAAAAAAAATAGGAGAGGATGATGCCCAACCCGTTATTATCTCAGTGCAAGGGTCCTCAATCATCACGATATCTACTCATGCCTTACATATCATCCCTATGATCATAGATCATATTCATGCACTGTATAGAAAATTATATATGCTTCCAGTTCCTAGTATGAGGAGTTCCAGTTCATCCAGTAGTCCGAATCATATTCCATGAATTTATGAACTCCAAACCCAGGTCATGCAGTTCATGACTCATGTATTCATGTTTTATAGTATGCTCAGTTCCCATGACTCATGATACACCCCTAATGATCAGCGAAATTTAGATTATGTCATGTATATCCTCAGTTTAGAACTCTTGTTGAATCCTTGATGTTGATATTCTATTCCTCGGGCCTCTATTAAGTGTCAAATTCTGTATAGTATTCATTCATGCTTCAGGTCCTCATGTTTTAACCTTTCAGTGATCTCTCCTTATGAAATGATAGTAATGATGAACAAATGCTTAGATGGGGGAGAGTAAATATCTCATGTTAAGGAAAGATTGTTGCATGCTTATTTTACTCTAGGTTGTAGTTATGAGGATAGGATTAAATGTCATATTGGTGTGTAAGTGGGTAAAGGCATTACACGTTAGTGAATGGCTAATAAGATGTTATAGTTAGCTGTTGAAGGGGAAATCAGAATTATTCATAAGATAAGAAGTTGTGAAAATGCAAGGGGTGTTGAATTCATGATTCAGACTAGTATTACAGTGTTATGGGTACATTTTGTGGATTCAGTGGGCTTGTACATAGTGGGAGAATTCAATCTAGATCAGACTTCAGTAGGTAGAGTTATCAGTTCTCATGTGAGTATCTTCAGTAGCCTCAAGTATAGTGCAGTATGAAAGAAGAGTGTATAGTTGAGGGAGCATTCGAGGAAAATGTCTAAGCTCGAAAATGGCAGTTGCATTGTTTAAGGTATAGTAATTCTACCCCGGCTTATGTTTCATAGGCCTATGTTACATTTCCTAGAATTATAGCCATGTTAGGGTTTCTTATACAAATGTCTTGTTCAAAGAATGCCCAAGATTCCCTGATCTCTAACGTTATTAGAACCTCTTAGAAAGAGCGTTAAAGAAATGTTCCAGTTGAGTGTAGCCATTTCAAGGGGTAATCTGTTCCCATCCATGTAAACTACGAATTCAGCGTAGTTCATACACCAGGAATCAGTTTCAGAATCAGATATTCGGTCATGGTTTAGATCATAAGCATTTCGTGCATCATCTTAAGTTTTACTGGTATTTCAGCCAAGTCAGTATCATTCGGGGGACGAACTATCCTAAGGGGGAGATAAATAACCCTGAGCTTTTCATGTACTAAATCTCTCATATTTTATTCACGAAACCAGATCCATCCATAGGTAATGATTACTCATAAGTTGACTCTCTCGTCCCTATCTCAGCCTTATAACCATTCTCATGTCATTACATGTGTTCAAGAAACTACTTCAGTTTATGATATCTAGTTCATGTATCATGTTTCAAACTCAGTTATGATCTTATGTTCACATTCATGCGTGTTCGGTAAATGATCTCAGAATCCTTAGTATTCTCAACTTAAGGTACCAAATTTTCCTTAGAATATCTCTTTTTCCGTACCGAATTTCAGTTGCATATCATTCTCATGTCATTCATGAATTCACAAAACCATTTTAGTCATGTGTCATGATTCATTCTTAGTCAATTAATCACATTTTCATCACGTATATTCAGCATGTAATCTCAGTTCCTCAGTGTTTTCAGCTTAACCAGTCTCATTCGAGGATGAATGTTCCCAAGAGAGAGATATTATAATACCTCAAAAATCCAAACCAATGTTAACGTCATGTTTCAAGCTAATGCATAGTACATTATCGCTCTTTGATAGTTTTATGAGTTAGTTTGAGTAATATTAGGATCCCAAATAACTCCCAACTATTGGACGAATTAAAATAATCCTTACCGATTGAAATTTTGATAAGAATGTTTCTTTAGTCAACTTCAAGAGATCATATCTTTTTTTATACTAATAATTTTCCATCTCAAAACCCACCAAGATGTAGGAAATTGAATTAGCTTTCCAACGATACAAATTTCACCCAAATCCGATACTCGGGTGAGAAGTTATGGAACTTTTAGTGAAAACGGTAGCTCATTACGGCAGCACCACATCATGGTGACGCCAAAAATGGCGCTCGTCCTTTTCCAGTGTACCATCGTGATAAGCACCGCATTACACCGACGTACCATTTCACAATTGTCTTTTTCCAGTGTGTCATCATGATTACCATCGCGTCGCGCCAAAGTTCCAGTCCGCAGTTGTCCGTGTCGCGCCGATGGATAAAATGGGGATTGTGATATTTCCAATGGCCCGATGCGATTGTACCGTCTTGTGCTGGTGAGCAAAATTGGGATTTTCAATTCGCGATTTAATATTTTCAGGGATCGGTCGGTCATTTTCCAAAGTCCCAACTCCTTCCAAACACGGAATTTAAGTCCCAATAGAGCATTATTTGCTCATTATTTCACAATTCTCTCAAATTAAACTAATCTTATTTTAAGAACAAAACCCTAGCCTTCAAAATTCAAGATCAAATCTCAAGAATTCACCATCGATTCTCATGAATTCATCAACTCAGGTATGTTAAGTGTTTATTCATGGGTCCCTTTCACCCATGGATTCCAAGTATCCAAATTTTAAATTTAAAGTTGTGATCTTCACAAGTTACCATGATTTTAAATTGTGATTTTAACCATAAATCTTGACTTTATACCATGCTTACATGAAATTGTTGTTGTTTATCAAACCCCATGTGTTTTAATATTGTTATTCACTGATTTAAATCATGATTAAGTATTATTGATGTCGAATTCGTGCTATTACGCCAAGTTTTACACTATGATTAGCTTAAACTATGAATACCAATTGTTTGATGAAATACCTACAAGAGTGAATTTTGAATAAATGCTTTTATGTTACATCCCCAAAGTTTAGTACTATTTTTCTATTACTTCTATTGAGTCCTGGGGGTTATGAATACTCAAAAACTTAGCTTCTTACTTAGTCTCAGTAGCTTCACAATAGTTTTAGAATATGTTATGAGCATTATTAGTTCAGTCAGTCATCATAATAAGTTAAACTTAGAATAGTTCAATATTCTGAGTCAGTTCAGTTGGGTGTAGGATTTAGCACCGAGCGAGTGCAGAGATGACGGATTCCCTATCAGATAGGCAGAGTTATTAGTAGCAGTCCCTGTATTCCAGAACTACGTAGCTAACGTAGACTACGAGGAGTCACCCATTAGTTTAGGCTTGACTACCTCTGAGGGGTCACCTATCAGTTTAGGCTTGATACCCTGGTCCTTCGGGACATCAGTATAGTGGATCCACACAGCCAGTTTAGTACCCGCGGCACGGTACTGACACCCTTCCAACTAGGTCACAGGTTGGACCTCAACTTGCTCATTGGGGCATGTTGGTTAGATGATAGCTCCCATAATCTCAGTCCAATCATCTGTTCAGTGATTCAATTTAAGATTTGCTTGACCATAGCATGCAAATATCAATTATTCAGTTTTTAGTCTTCAGTATATTAGTTTTCAGATTATATTCAGAACATGTTTTATGCTTGGTCATACATCTTCAACATTTACAAATTTTATGTATTCTTTTCAGTATGACATATTATACATTTCAGACAGTTATTATTCATGTTCATGAAACCATGCATACCAACCTACCTCATTTAGCATACCAGTACATTCAAAGTACTGATCACATACTCTTTTCTTGTGCTATGATGTATCATCTCATAGGTTCGGACGCTCAGTTCCCAGATTGCACATAGACCTTCTAGATTATCAGTCGTAGCAGTGGTGATTCCTCATATTTCAAGGATAGATTATAACTACATTCATGTTTTTAGTTCAGTAGTTAGTTGGAGTTAGTTGGGGCATGTCCCATCAACTCTCATTTAGTTCGTTTAGAGGCTTTCAGATATTTTGAACATTTAGTCAGTTCTCAGATTTCAGTTGTTATTGTCAGATATTTTATCAGTTTTGTTTACAGATTTAATCATATTTATTACTTAAAACCTTATGGCATCCCTCAGTTAAATTCCACATATGATTTTTTGTTATCAGTTTTACTCAGTGCTCACAGCAGGTACCAACTCATGGGTTAGTTTGTGGTCCCTCAGAACTGTAAGCACCGTGTGGCGCCTAGGGTGTACTCTCGGGGCATTACATAAAGACCTCAGGAAACACATTTACTACTGAAGCTAAATAAAAGAAGGATTCTTCGAGTTAGAATCTTTAACTCGGACCAAGTGATAAAGACAACCTTTAGAGATTAACCTCCGAGCTCTAAGATAATAAATAAACCTTCCCCTAGGAGCTACAGAACTTCCCTCCCACTCTATAACTGGTTCACTAGGGAACCTAAAGACAACCTTACGGTTTCGATAATCAAAGGATGCCTAACAAGAATGCAACCAATCCATCCCTAGAATGACATCGAAGTCTACCATATCCAGTTCAAACAAATCCACCAAAGTCTGTCTATCACCAACAGATACCACACACCCCCTATAGACTCTCATAGTAATAATCGAGTCACCTAGCGGGGTAGAAACAATAAAAGAATCTAAAATAACCTCAAGATCAAAGCCAAAACATACAACCACATAAGGGGTCACATTGGAAAGAGTGGACCTCGGATCAAGTAGACAATACACATCACGAGAAAAGAGTTGTAACGTACTAGTAATAACATTAGGTGGTGCCTCAGATTCCTACCGAGATGCAAGATCATACAACCTATTCTAGCCAGTGCTAGAAGCAGGAGCAGAAACCAAAGTCGCACCACTATACGCAGGAGCAGAAGATGAAGCAACCAGAGCTTTGACTACTCCTGAAGCTCCCTTACCAACCGAACAAAGTATATAGACTAGTTGTCCAAATTTAAAATACTTTTCCCTGCCTTTCTCATAATAGCCCCGATGAAGATGACCACAGAACCTGCAAGGAGGGCATGAAAAAGTCAACTGACCTCCACTCACTTAAGATTGGGCACCCAGTGCTCGGAAATTATCACCACCTGGTGAACGTCTATCACCTGACTACCTCGGATAGGGAGCACTAGCAGTAGAGAAGGAACCAAAACTCCCCAACTTCTTCTTTGTCCATTTATCTCCATCCTAACCACCCTGATATTGAGCACCACTCTTCTTAGAGAACCTACTTCTCTTACCCATCTTTTCCCCAAACTCTGCATGTTTCCTCTTTTCATCCTCCACCTTCTATATATGGACAACTAACCTCGAAATATCCATATCCTTGATCAGCAAATTGGTCTTGCTTTTAAGGATCAAGTGCTGAGATAGCCCAGAAGTGAACTTTCTCATCCTCTCCCTCACATCAGCCGCTAAATCAGGAGCATACCTTGAGAGCTGATGAAACTTCAAGGCATATTCCTTGACAGACATTTACCTTTCTTGAGATTTACAAACTCCTCCATCTTCATTTCTCTCAGCTTTTGAGGAAAGAAACAATCCAAAAAAGAATTATAAAAAGTATCCCACAAGGACAACTTTTCCACATCATCTCTATCCCTATCCCACTCCTCATACCATTGGTACACAACATCCTTAAGATGATAAGCTATAAAGTATACACCTTTCACATTAGTAGCCTGCATTACAGTAAAATATCTTCTCTATTTCAACCAAGAAACCCTAAGGATTCTCCTCTACCATTACGCCATTAAAAGCAGGAGGATTCAGCTTTATAAACTAACCAAACCTTATGGCCTCAGTAGATAACCCACCAAAAATATTCCGTTTAGCCTGAGAAGCAACCAATTAAGCAATAGTATAAATAGATTGGCAAAATTTAGCATTATTCACCTCACCCTGAGGAGGATTAATGGCAACCGGAGGAACTCCAGAATAATCAGAGACTGAGAATGAGTGTGATCTCTAGGTTAGGATGTACCCCATCAATATTATCCCCAGATGGGATAGAAGAATTTCTTTATGTTCTAGATCGTCGAGGGATGATCTGAAAAATGAAAAACCAAGGATTAGAGATGAATTCTAGGACTTAGACTCCAAGCTTGAAAATAAAATGCCAAGGAAGTGAAACATTCCTAAATGCCCTATAACCTCTCTCTTATGAGTGTGGCACGCTACACACCCTTAAAAAAGACTCTATCAGACACAGTTTAGTGGACTCCCAATTGACTATGAACCTAAAGCTCTGATACCAACTTGACATGATCCAACTCGGGGCCTTGTCGTAATGGGCATCCCAAGTCCGATCGGGACTAACCACCACCCCCGCTACATAACCCAACCTCCAGCCACCTGCCCTGAGTTGGTTGAATTTTGATCAGATAAAAAGATAGTGTAACAACTCACATGAAGTCTCTGGGATAGGATCACAACCGTGACTGACCCAACCTAGTCTAATCATCCCATACCAACTGTCCAACCATACCAAGCCAAATCTAAATCATAAATTCGACTATAACCCAATAAGTTTAATTAATAAATAAATAATTCCAAAATGAAAGATGATGGAATAGTGAAAAATTTTATCCAATGATGTCATCCATAATACCAATACCAATACTAAGGATTCCCCTAATACCAATCCCGCCTATTCCAACCTATAGTAGTTCCATAAAAGCCTCTAACCAAAAGAATACAAATATCTAGTTGGGGCATGCCCCCAACCATATCCAAAAAAAATATCCATAAATAATCCAGCATATGTGTAAGACCCCGCAAAATCCTCTTGTAGTCTGAGCTTTAGAACGTGTCAAGTGAAGTGTAAATTTGTCCCTAAAAGATTTTGAAGTGACTTCCCAAGTGAGAAATATTTTGAAACATCTAGAATTTCCCTACTATAAACTTTTTGTTATGAAGAGAATTGAATAAGCTTTTCGTCAATACCAAATTCGTTCAAATTCGACACTCGGGCGAAGAGTTAGAGCCATTTTAGTGAGATAGTGTGCCACCTGGCACTTTAGCGCGTTGCGGAGTTAGCCAAAATGGTAATTGTCAAATTCCAGTGATCCTTCGCAATGACACCACGCCGCAGTGACTTTCTAGTTCTCAACCAAGGTGGCAATACGAGTTCCACCGCATCGCTCCATCAACCAGTTTCCCAATTGTCCATTTTCCAGTAAGCTGGCGCGATTATGGCGCATCGCACCAGCATGTATAATTGAGATTTCATTCAGGTTCTGTTATTTAAATTTCAAGGACCCTTTGTTAATTTCCCTAAAGCCCCAATCAGTCTCTACACGAGATCTGAAACCCCAATAGCCAAAGTTGCTCATCTATTCTCATTATTTTATCAAGAACAAAACACTCTCTCTCAAAGATAGAAAATCCTAGCCCTCAAGTTTCAAAAGCAATCTCAAGAATCCTTCCAAGAGTCTTCAAGAACTTCAAGAATCTAGAAAACTAAGGTATGCAGATGTTGATTCTTGGGTTCCTTTCACCCAAGAAGTTCAAGAATCCTTTTCTAAATTCAAGAGTATATATATTTATGAGATTTTCATGATTTTTTTTGTAAGTAGAAATTGAAGTTCATGTGGTTGATGAGTTTTAATTCATGACTTGATTTCAAAGATCCAAACTTTGATCCTACTATGTGACGTTCATGATAAAATTCCTTCAAGTCGCATGATATTGATGTATTCATAATAATTTAAGTATAAAATCTGTGGTATAATAAAAGCATGCTCCCCACATGTTTGATAGAATGCTTAATTAAAGAGAACAGTGTTTATTTAGTATGTTAAGCATGAAATCTCCAATTATGTGATAACTAGTGCATGCCAAGCATTTGTAGAAATGCCTTAGTGAATGTATTATGATAAGTTGCATGCATTCTTGTCCATGAGTATTCCTTATTGAACAACTATGAGATATTAGTATGCCTATCCTATACATTTACATACTTATGACATTCAAGTGATTGATGAGATATCATATTGATTGTGTTGTGAATGATAGTCCATTGTCATGATATTCAAGTGTGGTTCTATCTTATTAATTTATGCTATCGAGTCCTGGGGGTATTTATACCCGAAAAGTTAGCTGCTTTTCTAGAGCCGAGTCAGTCTTAAGATAATCTCAGTTGTGCTATGATCCATAGAATTCAATCAGTGACAGAACATTTGGGTAAATTCAGAAATCTTAGTACTAGTTCAATCCAGCCTCACACATCAGTCACTTTTAGATAGAAAGTAGAATTCATAAGTATTCCGCCAGATAATGGAACCAAGTGAACTCAGTCAGATCAATCAAGAAATATGATCAGTAACAGATTCAGCTCAGTCTAAGTTCAGTTAAGAATCAGTTCAGAGTCCTTCAGTTGGGAGTAGTAACTAGCACCGAGCGAGTTCAAGGATGACGGATTTCCCGTTAGAGATCCAGATTCATTAGCAACAATCCCTGTACTCCAAAAATGCGTAGCCAGCGCAGGACCAGGAGTCACTCATTATATTAAGGCTTGACTATCATACTGCCTTAGGCTTGACTTCCTGTTTAGGGTCACCCGTTAGAGAGGCTTGACTATAGCATAGGTCTTTACCCGTGGCACGGTATTAACAAACTTCCAGCTGGGGTTATAGGTTGGACCCCACCAGATCAGATTCGGGGCATATCGGTTAAGTGAGAACTCCCACAGTTACAGTTTTAGTATTAGTCTTCAGAGTAGAACGCAGAAATTAGGACTATCAGATACAGTCATCAATCTCACCAAGGAACTTAGATAGTTCCATAGATTCATAGACCAGCCTCTAGATAGGCTTAGTCTCATATAAAGTTATTCAGTATCAGTACCTATAAAGGTCACCCATCAGATAGGCTTGATATCAGGCTCAGATTCAGTTGAGTTTTCTCAATATCAGTTCCAGTGATCACCCCTTAGTTAGGCCAGATCTCAAGCTTAGTCAATCTTAATCGTTATTAGAAAATTTATAGATCACCCCGCTAGATAGGTTTGATCTCAGATTCAGCCAGTCAGTATTAATTATCGGTAGGCTCAGTCATCTAATTTATCAGTATTAATAAGTACGGATATCAGTTTCAGTAGCTTCAGATACGTATAATCTAAGTATGTTCAGAAACCTCAGATTGACGGCATATTCAGTATCAGTTATTAGATTCAGTCCCAGTATGCTCAATCACAGTATGCACAGTATGTTAAGTAGTTATAGATTCTCTATGTATGCTAATCCAGCTCTTGCATATCATTCAGTTAGTTATTGTTCATGCATAAGCCCTTGCATTTAGCCTTACCTTATCTACATACTCAGTATATTCCCGTACTAATGTATTTGCGCTATGGTGTTTTATTTGATGCCATAGGTTCAGAAGCATGAGCCCCAAAGCACCCTTAGCAGTCCAGACTCAGTCAGCAGCAGTAGACATAGCAGTAAGTCCTTATCATCTGAGGATTCTTCTTATTTCAGTACTTTATTAGATTTACTTTATTATCAGTAGACGAAGTTAGTTGGGGACAAGTCCCATCAACTCCATAGTTTAGATATTTAGAGGTTTTTTTAGACAGATGTATTAGTATTTAGTTTTTAGTTTGAGTATTTTAGACGTTTTGAACCTTATGGCAAGTTTTTTCCAGCTTTCCATATTTATTGTATTATATTATGCAGTGCTCATATACAGATATTAGCAAAGGGTTAGATTGTAGTCCTTTGGGGTCATGAGCACCTTGTAATAACTAAGGGGTAGTCTCGGGTCATTACAATATGAAATAAAGTCCATGAAATGGAGCCTTCAGAATGGATAGAAGCTCACCACTTCAATCTAAAGCTGACCCTTGAATGTCTGAATGTTATGCGGGAGTACAATGGTCGGTTCCTACATCGCGTGGGGATACAATTTCTTGAAGACAGTTTAGTGGGTGAACAATAGCATGAACTTGAGATAAGAATAAAATAATGCCAATTATAAAACCAATTAAAACCATTCGTATGCACACAAACCATACGTATTTATATATATAACCATGCTGAGAAAGGGAAATGGGTTTAGCATGCTATTTAAAACAATTTTTACCTGGGTTGTGTAGCTTTACCATCCTAAACCATCCACGGGCTGTATGGGTGCAGCTCCCCCTGCTGAAAGGGTCCCAGTGTATGAAGCCGTACGACTGAAAAAAAGAACCTAGGATGACTAGTACATCTCCCAAAATATAAAGTGTGACATTATGCACACGGTCTCTAGGACCAACCTCATATCGACAAATATGAGTTTCTAGTTTAAGTCCCCTCGGGACCTCCATCTTCCATGACTTTGTTACACATCCCTCTTTAAGCCCAATTAAAACCATTACCAAACAACCAAACCCTTATCCATTTATTATTAACCAAGGCCATTAGTAGTGGTATCATTATACCGACTATAACTTACAAGCAATTTCATTAGCCAATCCTTAGGGGATTCCCCCTATAACCCCACATGATTTCTAATTAAACCAAAACCATGGCTACCAAGGCCTTTCCAATCTATTTAAAATTATCTAAACCATTCATATCATTTAGGATTTCATTAACAAGTTTAAACCATGTATAGGTTCCATTGAAAAACCTATATTATAATAAAAGCATTGTTATGGGCATTTTATCAAACACATTGGGGGCATAGTATTTCCAAAATCAAAGTCCATTACCAAATAACCATTCCCATGTAACCAATTGTCCAAAACCACTATTAATGCATATTAAAACATAATTAAAACATGGGAAAACCATAACCAAGCATTTATAACCAAAACCCCCAAATCATATTTGAAAATCCAAAATCATACAACATTCAAATCATGAAAACATTGTATAAAATGCATGCCTTTAGTTGAAACTAACAAGGAGGGAAGATAAGATGCCTTAAACCAAGAAGATGATGGAGATAAATCACCAAGACAAGCCCCAATTTACTCCTTAAGATAAAACCCTAGCTTTCTTTTTGCCCAAAACTCTAGAGAGGATTCAAACATATTTTCTAAGTGATTAAGAATAGCATAGTGGGGAAAATAACATACCAATAAGAATATAAGTCATGGGGACTCGTTAGATAAGTGAAGAAATATCTAGATTGCCTCACTTAAACTATATTTAATTCTCGTCATAGGGTACGACCAACCCTTACGAGTAGTACCTATCCTATACGAGTGGTACACACCTCTCATACCCTAGGCTTTCCCCCTTAGACCCAACATTGTACGACATACCCAAACCCAAGTTGTATCCAAGTGTACGACTAGTACCCATAAACCGTACCCCTAGCATAATAGAATCCCAGAAGGTTGGAATACCAACCACCATACGAGTCCTGGTTATGACTCGTACCCTGGCTTACGGCTCATGGTGAGCCACTAGTAATCAGATCCAACTTAATATACAAAGTCTAAGATTAAGTGAAGTAACCAAACAACCCGTACCCAACTATATGACTCATACCAACCAAATCAAGACCATTCTAGTAACTACATCCATCCCACCAACCAACATTGGTCAGCATACAACTAAACCATACCACCCATACCCAAGTGTACGACTCGTTCCCTTAAGTCGTACTTTTGCCAGAAACTAGAAATCGAGGAAATTTTCTAAGGTCTAGAAACCAGGGTGTTTCAGTGTCCCAATACCAAAAGATCAATTACAGGTTGTGTAATCATGCTTGGAAAATCCTTAGCTTCTTGAAAGTCTAAAATATAACAAATTGTTTGTAGAAATTTAGCTCAAGCCGAGTATATAAGTATTGCATTTGTAGTAGTTGAGTTTACTTGGCTCCTATAATTATTTTATAAGTTAGGATTTTAAATTCAATTACCTTTCACTATTATGATAGATAACAAGTCAGCTATTCTATTAGCGGTGTATATAATCTTCCATGAGAGGACCAAACATATAGAGATTGATTGCCACTTCTTTAGGTAAAAGATTAATGCAAGTTTGATTAAGGCTTTGTAAGTACAAACTCAAGAGTACGTTGCAAATTTATTAACAAAGGGGTTAAGCCTTGCTCAACACTTTTATTTACTAGGCAAGCCTGGTGTGCTTAACATTTACACCCTGTAGCTTGAGGGAGGATGTTGAAGATCATATTTTTACTTTTTCATTAGTTATTGTTGCTTAGTTACTATTAGCTCTTATTTGCTTGTTTAGTTATTTAGTTAGTTGATGAGCTGTCAAATGAGTAATCAAGAAGCTTATACAATTGGCTAGTTAGAAGACATTTCAGTGTAGATATTTTTCTAATCTCAACCTATAAAAGTTGTGTATAGGTTTCATTATATTTATTAATTCAAGCATTTATCACTAAAAATTCTCTTACTACTTTTCTTCTGTCACTTTCTCATGCTCCATTAATGGAGTTTTGATTGTGTAGACTAGAATTTTCATAATATAGTGGGAGTTGAGATTACAAACACTGCCACAGTTGTCGTATATCAATGATATTTCTCTTCATCTTACTTTTATCAATTTTTTCTTGACAAAATTCTAGTTCTTATTCTTATTCTTTTAGTCAGGGGCGGACCTAGGCATTGTTTTGGGTGCTCCAACACCTGTTAAACCTAATGAGAATTAGTTATATACAAAAAATATAAAAATTGGTATAAGATTCAAAAAAGCACCAAACTATTAATAATATAGTTGGGTGCTTCGGTTTCTAGGCGAAACCTTATAGCTTTAGGCGTCAATATGTGTTGAACCTTTTTAAGGCACCCTTGACCCCTAAATTCTGGATACGACCCTGCTTCTAGTATTTGCAATTGTTGAGGAGCTAGTATTTCCTTCTTCAGGTCAAGGATTCAAATTTTGTTTACTATTTTTTTAAGATATATTTTCCGAAAGTAGTTTTGTATTTTCATTATAAAGTTGTTGCCTATTTTGTGTTACGCAAAAATAACAACTAAGACACAAACACACTATTTGTAAAATGTAATGGTGCACAACTTTTAGTCATTGAATATAACACTTGAGTACCATACTTCTGTCCCTCAACCTATAAATAGACACTCAGGCAAGCTTGTACCTTTATGACTACCTAGAATAAGCTTTGATTTTATTTTAAAATTACCTTTCATTCTTATTTTTAGTACTTTAATATATTTTTTTATTTTTGGTTAGTGATATAAGTCACATCGGCATCAAACTTTCAATGACTATAATCCAAGGACAACACAAAGGTACCCAAGCCATGGTCATATATAGGAGGCAAGGATATGTTTGGAAAACTATTTTCAATCTCTAAATAGCTCAACACTATGTGTGGAAGATAGCTTAGAGCCGGGAGCCGAATTCATCCTAAGACCTCAACAAGGAAGCAAGTCCGAGGACTACAAACACTCTCAAGATATTGAAGAATTTAAATGTGTTCTAATCCATCTAGATACCATTAAAGGAGTGTTTTAGAGTTTCCAAAGCATACAAGAAGGACAAAATGGCCTTGGAGGGGTCAAATAAGTGCGAAACGGGCCTAAAAGGCTCCTTTTAGGGGACCTGTGCCCCCAGGTGCACCTGAACTTCTTGAGAAGGTAAATATAGAATCATCCGCTTCCAAGGTGTGTCCCACCTGCTTAAGCAGATGCCAAAGCAGACAAATTTGAGTTTATTTGTATAATTTGGGTCACTTTTGGACCCACTTATGTATTACATAGACTAAGGCTATAAATACTAGATATCTTAGGTTATTTCCTTAGTTTTTTTATGGTGAAAACTCCTAAGAGAGTCTTTGAGAACTTGGAAAAGATTATGTTGCATTTTGCTTAGAAACAGTGGTTGTAAGGGCATTTTGATTCTCTTGCGGTCAATGTAAGAGATTAGTGCTTGTTGATAGTTGAATTAGGGGTTTAAGAGTTTAATATACTCTTTAGTTCTTAATTCTCTTATCTTCTTTGTGTCTATCTATCTATATTTATCAATCTATCATTTTATCCTTTTACTTTCATCATTTTAATTTCATTGATTCTTTAGTGTTTATGTTTGATTCTAGTTTACGTGGTTTGATCGTGTACCATTTGGTATCACAGCTGAGCTTGATTTCGTTTTCAAGAAGTCAATCTTGGGTTAGTTTTCTCAAAAATTAAAAAAAAGTTTCAAAAACGTTTAGAGAAGCACCACAAAAAAAATTTGTGTTTTTGAGTGTTTTGGTTGTTTCTACACTAAATTTGTTCCCTCTAGTGTTATTAGGGTTGGAACCTTGAGATTTGTGGCTTGATTGTGTGCAGTTGAGAAGAACCCACCCTTGTTGTCTTGAAATTTGAATAAAGAGAAGAAATGGGTTCTTAGATCCATGGATTCTTGGTTGAAATTTGAGTAGAGGAAGTTGAAAAAGTTTTCCCAACGTTGAGAGAAGCTTAGGGTTAAAAGATGGTGCCACTTGGATAGGTCTGAAAAAAATCCACTATTTTTATGGTTTTAAAGGTTGAAGAAAATACAAGTGGATATGACAATATGAAAATTTTGGTGATGTTTTAGGTATAAAGGTCATTTCAAAGTGTTCCTTATGTTGACGAGAGCCTACGTCTAAAATTTCATGGAATTTTGAGCCAAAATGAAGAAGTTGTGAATTTTGAATTTTCAAAATTGTTTTTGGTGTTCTTAAGGATATTCATATCTTCAAGAGTCAAATTCATTCAAAAGTTGTTGTTTGACCTAATAAATAGAAGTAAAAAGTGTGCAAAAGTGTTGGTACAAAAGCATATTTAATGTACAAAGGAATATTCCAAGAGAAAAGGACAAAAGAGGGACCACTAAAGGGCATTTTTGGCCTTGTACAAGCTGAATTTTGGGTCATCTGCCTTGGAGGTGCCTTGGAAGTGCGCCCAACCTGCTAAACCAGGTCAAGGTCAGCCCAAACCAATAGCTAACCATCGATATGTTCCCAAGGTGCACTAGACATGTGTTAGGTCCGCTCCCGATCTGCTACAGCTCATTCCAAGTGCATATCAAGTATTTTCACTCACTTTTTGCAAGGTTCCATCAATCTAACTTTATTTCTTGATTCTTAACTTTATCTTTTGATTATTAAACACTAATTAACACCTAATAATTGATCAATTAGTTTATTAATTGGTTCTAGAGTCCAATTCTTTCTTGTCTATTCTTGTATGTTTTTCTCTTTTTTTGCTTTCGTTACTCCTTCTTGATTCAAGTTCTTACACATTAATTTGAGTCTTTCAAAAAGGAATCCACTCCGTCCATAAGTAGAAATTAACACCTTATGAACCACTAGAGTATAAACAACTTTCAATATTCGCCAATTCAATTGTGAGGTCTACAAAGGTGAGATTTTTATAAGTGTTGGTGAGGAGCTTTTACTTCTAATCTTGTTTGTTCATTTTGTAGGTACAAGGAGTTATAAGGAAGTATGTCTTTGGTAGCCTCGATAATTATGACTACGATATGGAAGACTATGATTGTCGTGAAGAATATTATGGATATGATGAAGATGGAAGTTATGGGGCCTATGAGTATAGTCATGATCAAGAATTGCATGAGAATGAGGACTACTATTCCGAAGGATAATACAAGATGAATAGTGATTCTAGTTCCTATAGAAGGTATAGAGATGATGAAGAACCTTGTGATGGTTTTTATGAGGAAAAATATGTGTGTGAGGAGTATTGCACTTCCCACTCCAAGCATGAATATGATGTATAGTATAACCTTTCTTCTTATGCACCTTCTAATGGTTATGGTGAGAGGGCACATGTGACTTATGAAAATTCATATTCCTCATCTTGTGGTACTTCTCATCAAGGTTGAATTTTTGTGATTAGTTATACTACCTGTAGTAGAGGTCGCCCCATAGAAAGAAAATGGTGTGCATCTCTAAAGCCTAAAGATACGACATCCTATCCTTCTTGTTCTAGTGCCCAAACGTTTAGAAATGGGAAACAAGGTAGATATGAAGGGTATACTAGGAATCATGATCTCCCTACTCTTCATATATTTAAAAGAGAGTCGAATTTTGAAGATTATCTTGATTGAATATGGAAGTGTGAAAGGATTTTCAAGGATTATGATATGAGCGAAGTCGAACAAGCTACATATTTCTTTAAACATATTCAAGGGCCGACAATGAGATAGTGGGAACTTGTATGAAAGTTCAGTCAAACTTAAAGTGCCTTGAAAGAGTTCATGAGGAATACCCATGTACCAAAGGGGTATATAAAGCTTTACATTATTGATCCAAGAAGAAATATTTTCTCAGGAAAGGTAAATATTTATGTGGTTTCGGGATGCATCCTTGTGCTTGATGATTGGTGTTATGGAAAGTACATCACACCTTATATTATTGATTATATAAGGATACCTCGAGAGTCTTTTTTTCTGATACATCTTTGAAGGTTATAGAGTTTCTGAGAAAGTGAAGAGTTTCTTCACCCGAGGTGGGTACTATGAGGAGGTTTGGTATGACATCTTTCCCTTAGAACATGGACATTTATGCTTGGGTGCCAATTGGTTTGCACGACATAGAGTTCTAAATGAGAAAAATGGCCTAAGATTGTAATACCTTTCCCAAATCTCAAGAAAAAGCGACCACTTGCTCAAAGTCGAATAAAAATAAGAGACAAAAGATTGAGAGGAGTAAGGAAGTGCAGGGTGGCAATCCAAGAGAGGAAAAAATGAGAGGTTTAGAAGAGTGAAATAAGGGGATTTCTACCAATCCAATATAACTTTGTTTTTCCTTCTCTTATTAAGGACATATGTGTATGTATAAACATGACAAGAGGAGGAGAACAAGCCCCAAAAAGGGAGACTACCATTGAAGATTTGAAGGGGGAAATCTTAGATGTCTCCAAAGCTTATAAGGTCATTTCATCCTTAGGTAAAGAAGAATATTCTCAAGAATTTTAAGGTAATATAGCTAACTTTTGCACTTCAGTAAATGTGAATGATCTTAGTATGGCTAGTAGCCAATTGAGTGTGAGTAATAGCTTGCTTACATGTGAGTCTAATGATTCTTTAACTCTTATTGATGATGTACGTGTTGAGAGTGTGGATACACTTGTTGATCCTATTGATGACCTAATTGACTCTTCTTGTAAGATTAATTGTGCCCACCCAGTGTTGAAGCCATTATGCTGAATGATAGTACATTGTCTTGTGGAAATTGTGTTGATCAACTTGTGTGTGAAACTATCCCACCACTTGAGGATATTTGAGATGTGATTCATGAACCTTAAATGAGTGATGATGTTGAAAATGATGGTCAATTATATAAGAGCGAGCCCTTGAGCATACCTGTTGATGAAGATCCTATTGTTTGTTTTACTCATAGGGACAACTATGTTTTTAAAACTTCTTTTAAACTTGATATTTGTCGTTTTGAGAGTGAACTTTAATGTTCTAATTCATGAATTGATCCTTCTCTCTTTGATTACAATATCTTATTTGAAGATAATAAAATCACTCCTAATAAATTACCTCATTGTGTGGATCATGTTGATGATGTAGCTCTTCTTGAGGGCTATACTCTATATAACAACCCACTATGGTGTGATGACATACCCTTGTTAATGTTCTTGGGCATCAAAATGAACATGTTCTTGAGTACTCTTTAGATGAAATCAATTTGTGTGACACATTTCTTTACACTCTATTTGCCTTTGATGATGCTTATGCTACTGTAGAGAGTATATCCTTTTGTTTTGGTGATGCCTTTGGGGAAAAAGTGTTGTCTAGATCCATATCTATGGTCACTCTATCCATTTGACCCCGACGATAAATTTGAATATGGTGATTGTTATACACCCGACTTGGTGCTTGGTCAAGATGACAAACAAGATTTAAATGAGGATGTTGGTATCCTTCTCATGATGAAAAGTCATTCTTGGGGATTCACAATCCACTTGATTAACCAATATTGTACAAGGGAAAGATCTCCAATAAAGATAAGTGTTTTAAAGGGGTTATGTGTTTATTTAGATATGGAACCAATGAAAGACTTCGTGAGTGGTTAATTGATTACCATGGTTCCTTTAGCTTTCCCCATTGTCCAAGTCTCTTGAGTGTCCAAGTAGTTCTCATCTATGAGGTTGCATGCCTTTAATTCACCATTTCGATACTTGGTTATATGTTAAGTGTATTCCTCTTTGGCTTGGTGAAGAGTTTGTTATTGCTAATCCTAACCCTAATGCCATGAGGATATTGTCTTTTGTTGTTACCTTTATGGTTTTTCAAGGTTCGAATTTGAGGTTGAATCCTTTTCATGAAGGGAAGGATGATACAAACCAAATCGGCATCAAACTTTCAAGGACTACAATTCAAGGTCAACACGAAGGTACCCAAGACGGTGTCATCTATGGAAGGCAAGGATATATTTGGGAAACCATTTTCAAACTCTCAAGAGCTCAACACCATGTGTGAAGGATAGTTTGGAGTCGGGAGCCAAATTTATCCCAAGACCTCAATAAAAAAGCAAATCCGAGGACTACAAAAACTCCCATGATATTAAAGAATTTAGATGTGTTCCAAGACATCTATATACTATTTAAGGAGTATTTTAGAGTACCCAAAGCATACAAGAAGGACCAAAGGGCCTTGGAGGGGTCAAACGAGTGCAAAACGGGGTTAAAAAGCCCCTTTTAGGGGACCCACGCCTCAGGTGCGCTTAGGGTGCGCCTGACCTACTTGAGCAGGTTAATACAATAGCATCTTCTCCCAAGGTGCGCCCATCTTCTTAAGCAGATGCCAAAGCGGACAGAATTGAGTTTTTGGTTAATTTGGTCACTTTTGGGCCCACTTATGTATTAAATAGCACAAGACTATAAATAATAGCTATCTTCGGTTATTTCTTTAATTTTTTTTATGTTGATTAAAGATGAAAACTCTCGAAGGAGTGTTTGAGAGCTTGAAAAAGTTTATGTTGCATTTTGCTTAGACACGATGGTTGTAAGGGCGTTTCAATTCCCTTGTCAACATAAAAGATTAGTGTTTGTTGATAGTTTAATTAGGGGTTTAAGAGTTTAATATACTCTTTATTTCTTAATTTTTTTATCTTCTTTGTGTCTATCTATTTTTATCAATCTATCCTTTTATCCCTTTACTTTCCGTGTTTCAATTTCGTCAATTATTTAGTGTTTTTGTTTGTTTCTAGTTTCCGTAGTTCGATCGTACTAGTTATTGATGTGGATTTGATGTGTCATTTATGTAAGGACAATTGAGGGACACACATTCTCGGAAGGATTTAAAATACTAGTTTTGAACACCTAAGGATTGAGGTAACAAATTAAAACAAAGTACCAAGGTTCCATAATACAAATTAAGAACACTTCATTTATCCCATCCGATACTTAAGCACACAATTTTCTCAAAAGGCATGCAGGAATTTAAATTCATCAAAATAGTGTTTCCGTATACCATCATTAAACTCATATATCAAAAGGGGATCAACAAAGCAAAAGCTCTGTTTAATAAAAATTGTGTAACAAAAAATCATCTCAAAAGCATGTGCTTAATCTGGAAACCAAAACCCTCTACTTACGGTACCATAACTCACTAATAGATATTTAGTTTTTTTTTTTATTCCTTCCCAGGAGCTTTCACGATTTTTGTATACATGATGACTTAAACTCACAATCTTGAAATTGAAAATGTGAGGTGCTCAATCCGAGTATTTCTTTTTATTCGGTATTTAGTGTTTAAACTTACAAGGACAAGAATAGAACTAACCCCACATTTGCCATAAATCTTCTCTGACTTCTACTATAAATTTTGTGCCTCCAACCAAACCTTCTCACTAACATTCTACTTTTCACCTTCTCTCTCTGTTTCACACTAAAGAAATGCATACCAAATTTTTTTTTTCTTCCTGCATCTTACTTGTTCTTTTGTTTTCACTATCTTCTGTCAATGTAAGTAACAATCTTTAACTCTTATGCTCATCTCTATTTTAGTTTCTTGAATTAACTCGTAAAGAATCTAACTTTAAGTACTCATGAGCTATTTGAATTCACTGGAACACTTAAAGTTGTAGCTGCTCATGCTTATTTTGATCGATTGGCATATTTCACTTAGACATCTTAATTGAGCCTTGTATATTGACACTTGCACTACACAATTTGTGGTATTAGACACTTTTTGCTAACATGACGTGATGTAATACACTCAAAATCAGCGCCCAAAGGCTTTAAAATTAGCCAATTTTTTAAAGAAAAACTTCTTGATCATCGTTCTTTCTTTACCAATATTTCCTTCACCACACCACCAACCTGTCCATACCACCATTGCCGTTGATGTCATGACAACTACAATAATTATTTTTCTTAGATATGGAAATCACCGCCACTATCATCTCCCTCTCCTTTTTAAGAAAAAAAAGAAAAGAAAAACTTAATAATTACAACTATTGTTATCTTGTTCGCCCAAAAAAATGGAAATCACAATTACTTTTTCCATCTATCTTCAGCTAGAAAAATATAAATTTACTATCACAAAATAATCAAATTTGAAAAAAAAAAAAAAGGAATAAAAACAAAATGAAGGGCTTGGATGATCACAACAACGGAAAACAGAGATAGCTTATGGAGAAAAAGGATATATAATTTACAAATAAAATAAATACATGAAAAAAGTACCAAAATCTAATGAAAATAAAAAATAATTTTTTTAAAAAAAAGAAGAAGAAGAAGAAAGTGAGGTTTAAAGAGGACGGTGTTCGAAGTAGCGGGAGGGTCCTAGGAAGGAAGGGAAAAGGAAGTGTATCGTTAAGGGTGGGGTATAGAAAATAAATATTTTTTATTTATTATTTGTGTTGAAAATTAATTTTTTTTTCTTACGTATAATTTATTTTTAGACCCAAATATCATATGTCTCTTTCAATTAGTCATCATGTCATTATTGCAAGTGTATTACACTCATTTTATATTAGCTTATTGTCAATAAAGTGTCTAATAGCATAAATTTTGAACTGTGTAAGTGTTCTATAGGTATAAATTATAGTTGAACTCTCTAAATGAAAAGGCATGCAACTTTAGTATCAATGAGTTCTACCATTTTAATTTGTCATATGCATTCTTCATTCACTTTTACTTGTCCGCTATACTAAAATATATTTTCAATTTTGATTGTCGATTTCTTATGCTCGAGTGAGTTGAGAAAGAGAGTCACATTACACAAATGACTACGAAATGAAATAAGAAAGTTGTCACTAGGGGTAGGGACGACAAAACTAGCCCAAATCTATTTAATCCGCTCATGTTTTGATATTTTTGGCTAAAATGATTTTAAAGATGAGCTGATTTTTTGGGCTAAGCAGTTCGAGTGAACCCATAATAAAATATCAACCCAAATAATTTCATGATGATGTTCAACTTTAACCCACAAAGATATTTAATCTTAGTACTTATAATTTCACTTTTAATATTTTAATTTTTTTAATTACTTCAATTATATTCTTATTTCGTCTTAAAAAATTATAGTAATAAATAATTTTTTTTAATGAAAAAAACACCATTTCCCTACCCTAGCCCCCCACCCCTAATCCCACCAAAAATAATTTAACTATTTTCTAAAATTTATTTAAAAATAAAATAAAATCTTACCCTATCCACCTCCCCCCACCCAACAAAAAAAATAATTTTTTTTCAAAAAAATAATTCTTTTTCTTACACCATCTGTCTACCTCTACCCCTACCATCTCTCTACAATTCATATTTTTTTTCGTTTTCCACCTCTCTTACCCTAATCGTTGTCATTATTTTGTGTTATATATATATATATATACACACACACACACATACATATACATATGTTTTTGTTACAACTTTTTTAGTTTTCATATTTTAATTTTACTTGAAAATAATAATAATAATAATAACAATATAAATGTTAATATAAAAGGAAAATTAAAAAGTATCATTCCAACCTAAATTGCTATTTCCTCCGTTTAAAAAAGAATGACATACTTTCCTTTTTAATTTGTTTTAAAAAAAATGATCCCTTTCCCTTTTTGACAAATTTTACTTTCAAATTTCCACATGACATGTTTAAGACCACAAGATTAAAGGGCATTTTGATACATTTGACATAACTTTAATTTAGGACCACAAGATTCAAAGTCTTCTTAATTATCTTAAACTTCGTGCCAAGTCAAATTAGGTCATTCTTTTTTAAACGGAGGGAGTATTAGACTGGTAAATTATTATACATTTGACATAACTTTAATTTAGGACCACAAGATTCAAAGTCTTCTTTATTATCTTAAATTTCGTGTCAAGTCAAATTAGGTCATTTTTTTTCTAAACGGAAAGAGTATTAGACTGGTAAATTATTCAATGATGGGTTAAGTTGGACTATAACCCATTGTTTAGCCTATCTTGACTTAACCCGTCTTAGCCCGTCTATATTTGGATGAATTGGACAATGATCCATTTATTATTTTAGTTCATTTTGACCCGTCCAAATTTGAGCCAAACCGCCCATTTGCCCCCCCTAGTTGTCACTACCATGGATCAAAGGACCACAGGTTGATACCAACACATTTTAGTAGTTGAAGCAAACAAACCAAAGTAAGTTCAAAGAGATACTTAACAGAATACCTAATTCATTTTTGGTGATCTTGGTACCTGCTCATGTAAGGATAGAATTTGATCCTGAAAGAACTCCTCCACTAAAACATGAAAAAGGCGTGTAAATTTCATGATACATTAAAGCACATTGTACATAGTGTAGGGCTGGGCATATTTTGATTTAAATCGAAAAAATCAAAAAAGCGAACCAAAATTTAATTTTGATTCGTTTTTTTTTTTGGTTTTTCAAATTGATTTTGCTTTCAAATTCTAGAAATTTGATTAAACGGTTTGGTTTTCAAATTTTCAAATTTTTTTTTGGATAAACCGAAAAATCGAAATTATATAAATAATATATTATAATTTTTTTTAATATATATATATATATATATTATATATGTAAATATACTAAAAATATAATATAATCTGATATAACATATAAATTTATAAATTACAATCATTTAATAACACTAAATCCTAATATACTCCTTTACTTTAGACCCTCACATTAACGTGAAGACTGCAGCAACGCTCAGTCATCTTCAGTTTGTTAGTTCGTTTGAAATTTCAACATAGCTAATGACAGTCGGCAGTCATTTGCTCAGTTCATTACTGCCGTCAGCAGTCGCTGCCGAGTGCGGCCACTGCCGTCACGCCAACGGTAACGACTCAGCGAGGTCTATATTTATGGTCATTTCATGCGTGTTGAATTAATGATATTGGGGAATGAAAAATAGGTTTGAAAAAAAGATTATTTTTCTAGAAAAATCACCAATTTTAAATACTCACTACTTTAATCTTTGAAATCGAAATAAAAATCTGAAATGATTTAATGTCACACAAATATCTAAGATTTGTTTTAAACCATAAATTTCGAAAATTTCTTTTTAAAACTTTATATCAAGTCAAACGGTACAATATAAATTGAGACGGAGTAAAAGATTCGTTCTGTTCTGATGGGGTGGTGTCAATGTAGGTTGTTGTTGCTGGAGATGGAGAAAGTTCTGGTGAATCTGGGAACCCATTTACACCAAAGGGTTATCTGATTAGGTACTGGAAGCAACATGTGTCAAATGACTTACCAAAGCCATGGTTCTTTCTCAACAAGGCATCCCCATTGAGTGCTGCACAATATGCAAAATATTCAAAGCTTGTTGCTGATCAAAAGGCACTCACCACACAGCTTCACTCCTTTTGCTCTTCAGCAAATCTCATGTGTGCACCTGATTTGTTACCAAGTCTTGAAAAGCACAAGGGAGATGTCCATTTTACCACTTATGGTGACAAGAACTTTACCAATTACAACACTAAAGTATATGGTCTTGGATTTAACTCATTCAAGAACTATTCCGAGGATTTTACTGGAGGTATAAATTCTTTCAGGCGTTATGGTAGAGATTCTCCCCGTGACAATCAATTTGACAACTATGCTCCTGATGGCAATGTAGTTGATCAAAGTTTCAACAGCTATAGCACAAATACTCCAGGGGGTTCTGGCCAATTCACAAATTATGGGCCAGATACCAATGTCCCCTCTCTAAAGTTCAATTCCTATTCGGACAATGGAGCAGGCTCGGACCAAAATTTCACAAGTTATGGATCAAGGGCCAATGTCCCTGATATGCACTTCACTTCCTATTCCGACCATGGAACAGGTGGGGAACATAGATTCAAATCCTACGGAGATGACGGAAATTCTGGTGGCGAATCTTTCAGAAACTATGGCAAAGATGGGAATGGGGCTGATGGTGTATTCACAAGCTATGGAAACGAGACAAATGTTTTAGGCTCAACATTTATGAACTATGGTGAGACAGCAAATGGGGAGAGTCAAAAATTCACGTTTTATTCTACCAACGGTAATAATCCTCAAAACAACTTCAAGAACTATGGTGTTGACGGTAATGGTCCATCTGAGACTTTTACTAACTACAGAGATCAATCAAATGTTGGAGATGACACGTTCACTACCTACGTCAAGGATTCAAATGGCGGTGAAGCAAATTTTACCAACTATGGTCAATCATTTAATGATGGTACTGATGTATTTACTACCTATGGTAAAGGGGCAAATAACCAACATATTAATTTCAAGACTTATGGAGTTAACAACACTTTCAAAGATTACGTCAAAGATACTGCCATATTTTCCAACTATCAAAACAAAACTTCCCAAGATTTGGCTTCGTTGGCTGAGGTCAGCAGTGTCAAAAAGGTGAATAACCGGTGGGTTGAACCCGGGAAGTTTTTCCGGGAGAAGATGCTGAAGAGTGGTACAGTCATGCCTATGCCAGACATAAGAGATAAGATGCCTAAAAGGTCATTTTTGCCTCGGGTGATTGCTTCGCAATTACCCTTTTCTAGCTCAAAGATTGCTGAGCTGAAGAAAATCTTCCATGCCACCGATGATTCTCATGTGGCAAAGATGATCGGCGATGCACTGAGCGAATGCGAAAGAGCACCGAGTGCCGGGGAAACGAAACGATGTGCTAATTCAGCCGAAGATATGATTGATTTCGCAACTTCAGTGCTTGGCCGAAATGTCATTGTTCGAACCACCGAGAATACAAAAGGATCAAAGGGAAATATTATGATAGGATCAGTCAAAGGAATCAACGGTGGAAATGTCACCAAATCAGTGTCGTGTCATCAGAGCTTGTTCCCTTATTTACTCTATTACTGCCATTCAGTTCCTAAAGTGCGGGTCTATGAAGCTGGTATTTTGGACCCAAATTCAAAGGCTAAGATCAACCATGGTGTCGCCATTTGCCATGTGGATACTTCTTCATGGGGACCCAGGCACGGAGCCTTCATTGCACTCGGGTCAGGACCTGGGAAAATTGAGGTTTGTCATTGGATCTTTGAAAACGACATGACTTGGACAATTGCTGATTGAGCCAAGGAGGAAAAAAGGATTTTATAAACATGCAAATTTTCTAATTCAGATCGAACCCGGGTGTGTAATATGCAGTAAAATAAGTTTGAAACTTTGAATGGTTGTCAATTTATATTTGTTATGTAATCATTCTATTCTCTCTTTACATGTGGGAAAAGTAATATACTCCCTATGTTCATTTTTATTTGTTGCACTTATTGGTAAGGAATAATAAATAAATTACATATTTTCTTATGATATTTTTGTTAATTAGTGTATAGTCTCAATGAAGTTGAGGAAGGAGATGTATAGCTCAAATTTGGGTGATTTTTGTGGATCTCTTCTCGAAGGGGGGAGGGGAGGGGAGGGGGAGGCCTAACCAATATGGTATTTTCATCTGTTTACACGGTTTATTTGTGAATTAATCTGTATTTTGGTTCAAGATTTGAGATTTTGCCCTAAAACTTGAGAATGAAATTTATGATTTTGGATGTCGTTTAAGTTAAATTGTTTAGCTATGAACTCCCTAAGAAATTGGAAACACGATTTTAAATAAATTTTTGATTTTGACCTTCATTTGTAGGGGGGTGCGGATTAGGTGCGTAGTTTCAACTAGATAATAAATACGTATGTATTTATTTTTATAATGATTATTATTGATTGGAATAATTTTCATTTTTATCTTCTTGGCTTAAGATGTTTTATTAATTCATATTCTAAATTAGATATTATCGTGATTAAATTATCTAGTGTTTTAGGATCTTCGTTAGTAATATGTAATCTTTTGTATTCTAGGTATAAACTATATAGTTGAGTTTCTATTTCTTTTAATGATTTATTCTTTTCGTAAGATGTATCCATTAATTTATTAGGTTTATTATTTTATCCTGTGGTAATTGCAGAGTTACAAATTTTTGTATAATAATTTATCCTGTCTGTACTGTAGTATATATCTAATTCTAGATTTTCTATGTCATTTATTATCTTGTGTTGTTCTTCTCGTAGTGAGTTTTTTAAATTATCTAAACTATCACATGTACTTTTTTCTAAATTTTCTAAGGTTTTTTCTATCCATATTAACTTTTCTTTTAGAGTCTCCATTATTTCTTTAATTCGATTTCTATAATTAATTTCATCATTTAGATTATTTTGGTTTTCCCTAGTTTTTCTTATATATTCTAACATCCACAGTCTTGATCTGAATAATATCCTTCTGGGTAAATGTCTTCGTATATCTGTTCTAACGCATTTATTGTTTCAATTTCGTAGTTTATTACTTCTTCTAATATTATTTTCTTAATATCTTTAATTTCTATGTCTTTAAGTATATATAAGATTAAAACTTTAAGGTAGTCTAAATGGTCTATTTTCTAAAATTGATATTTTATATCTTTATTTTCCATGTATTTGTCTATATTTTTCATCTGTTTTTCTAGTAGTTGTATGTTTGTCATATCTTTTTCTAAAAATTCTATGTAATTTATCATGCTAAGTATTTGTAAGAGTAGTTAGGTATGTGTGGTATATAACTTACTCTAGTCATGTAATATTTACCAAATGCTTTTTCTAATATGATTTTTCTTATATCTACTACAGTTATATCTTTAAGTGCATATAAAATAAGTATTTTAAATTTATCTACCATCTCATCAGATAAATAATTATTCATTTTCATAAAATTGCTTTTTTTTCAAAATATTCCCTTCAACCATGTACATAACAAAATATAGTCATCTTAGATTACTATATACTAGATTATTCTTAAATAACATGTTCTTCGGTCACTATTAGCATGGTAATCTGGATACTTTTCCCTTAAACAGCGCCTCTACTCTGGTTACTCCCCACCACGGCTTCTTGCCTTATTGGTTTCACCTTTAGGATGGCATAGTTCTTAGGGATCTTTCTCCGTTTTCACTTTGCTAATAAACTTCTTAACATATTATTCTTCGAATAATTCTACCATAAAGTAACTAACATGAATTTATTTTATCATATCATGATTGTTGGGAATTATGAATTTAGCTATTCATAATCATAAATAAATATACCTGTTCTGGTAGGTTTGATATTTCTGTGCTTTGTTCCTCCATAGATTTTTCCATTGATATATACCTGTTTTTTAAATAACTAAGCAAAATATTTTTTGTAGACTTTGAGAGAAAATTTGCTTCAACGCATGAAGGCTTGCTTTGCAATGCCTTCTGCTTTCTCTATTTATAGAATGGAAAATGTACAAAAGTTTTTACATCCGTATTCAATAAAAAACTAAAAAGCTAAAAAACTAAAAAAGACTTAAAAAGTCTTACCTAACTTTGACTTTTCCTACTTTACATTAATTTCCTAATAAATGCTAACTAATGTTACTAACTTATTTTTTCTTTCACGTAACTAATTTGTACAAATAAGTCTTCTGTCTATTTTGTCATATCTGCTGTATCTCCATTATTGCTCTGATCTTATCTTTCCAGCTGTCGTCCTTATCTTCTCATTCTAACTGCACTGCTGGGACGTCATTATCTCCTCCATTACATTTTGAACATCTGTGATCTGGATATTTGTGTCCAATAGTTTTGCAGTATCTGGTCAATAATTCTTCCGAAATAAATTTTTCCTTAATAGCTCTGGCGATAGGTTCTGTCTCTGGTTTAAGCAACGTGATAATCCATTGCCTAATAGTTTCCATATCTGTTTCTCGTAACTCTTTTGAATTTGAATATATTAATATATGATCTCTTGAATAGTAGTTCCATATGGGATTTTGGTTGCAATATGTATTTGCTAGCTCTTGTAAAATTGTAGATAATCCGATAATCCTTTTGTTTGCATAAAATTTTGGTATCTCGATTCTGGGTATCTCTGGTTGTGAAATAATATCTTGTGGTATAATCATATCTCGTGTCATTCCTATCTTTACAACTTGTATAGGTTTTTTAACTTCATCAAATAATATCTCTGCCGGTGCCGCGTATATTTTTATAAAGAACAAGGTACCTTTGGTTATTCTTTTAAAAATAATAAATGCTTCATATATCTCTGGTATAGTGGATACCTCAGTTCCGTCCGTGGTATATACAGTACTAAGTAATCCATATTCGTAGCAAGTTTTAACTATGTTTGGTTTGGTTTTGGGTAAGGCAATTAATTTATTATATCCGGTCAATTTCTGGGTTATATAGTTTGTATCTGGTTCTTGGACATTTGTAGCTTTTGGGTTGCTATTTAAAAAGGTTTGTATATTGTAGATATTTTCTATGTATTTTTGGGATGTGTAGTTATAAACTTTTTTGTCTTGGTTCAGACTATCTCGGTATGTGGTAATTTGTGGGGGTATAAACATGGGATCTTTTGATGTATTTGGGGTATATGGTTTTTCAAATATTTTATTCATATTCATGTTCTGGTATCTTGGTCGACTAGCTCCTTTGCTTGTACCTGCAGGAGTAGATAGATAAATGTTATGGGTTTTATGGAGTATCCCAACGTCTCCTTCTAGCTCTGGAATTTTAATGTCTTCCGATCGACATAGCTCTGCACACTGCTGAGTTAGCTGATTTGTAGCTATAGACTTCAGTTTACCTTCATTAGTCTTTAGCTTTTCTATCTCATTACCCATACTGTCCACTTTTATTGAAAGCGTAGTTAGGGTGTTGAGTATCTTTTCTAGAGTATCTTCTTCTATAATATCAGTCTGTGTAGCTTTGTCTTGATATGTAATCTGCAATAACATTTTTGTTAGTACTGATTACTTCAATTGTAAATGTAAAATTTAATATATTTAATACTAGTCTCCGAATTTCTTTTGTTGTAACTGAATTTTGTATTTTCTTTGTTAGCCACCAGCGTACTTGTGTATTATCTGTTCGCACAATAAATTTGTTATATACAATATATGGCTCAAATGCTAACAAACATTTATATAATGAACATAATTCTTTTCTATTTATTTCCCATTTTATTTCTGTCTCGTTGAACGTACCTGAGTAATATCTACAATGGTGTTCTATTTTTTCTGCTTCATATTTATATTTGAGTACTCCTCCGTAACTATATTCACTAGCATCTGCTTCTACTATGTATATAAATTTTCTATTTTCATCAGGAAATTGTAATTTTGGTAATTCTTTACAAAGTATTTTTATTTTTTGAACTTGTTTTTTATCTTCTTCATTATAGTTATATTCTATATCCTTTTTTAATTTTTTCTGTAGTGGTTTTAAGTTTTCTGCTAATTTTGGAATATATTCTCTTACTTGGTTTACTAATCCTAAAAATGATTGTAATTTCTTTTTCGTATCTAATTCTTCTTTCGAATTTACTATTTTTTGTACTATATGTTGTTGCATTTTTACTCCACTTTTATCTATTTGTATTCCTAAAAATTCTATTTGATTTTTCATAATTTCAGCTTTCTTTTTACTTAAACTTATTCCCGAATTTTCTATTATATCCGTAAATTGTTCTAATAATTTTAAATGTTCTTCTTTGGTCTTTGTATATAATAGTATATCGTCTATGTATACTATACAATTAGGTAGTTGTTTAAAATAATTATCCATAAAATGTTGATATCTACCTGGTGCATTTTTATATCCAAATGGTAGTACATTCCATTCATAAAATCCTTGTGGTACCGTAAATGCGGTTAATTCCTTAGATTCTTCTTCTAACTTTAGATGGTAAAATCCTGATTTGCAATCAAATTTACTAAAATAATTATATCCTTGTATTTGTCTTATTTTTAATATCTTATTCGGTATTGGGTAATTATAAGTTATTGTTTTTGCATTTAAGTTTCTATAATCAATAACCATTCTACTTTTTCCTCTTTTTTGTTCACTATGTTTATTTACTATAAATGCTGGGCTATTATGTTTGCTATTACTTTTTTGTATATATTGTTTCTCTAATAATTCATCTATATGCATTTTAAATTCTTTTAAATCATCAAAATTATATGTTAATGGTTTTTGGGTTATTATGCTATTTTTATCTATTAATTCAATTTTTATAGTAGTTTTATGTTTTTCCCATCCTTTTAATGGATCTTCACTATATAATTGTTCTAATTTTTTCTTAATTATTTCTATCTTATTTATTGAAAATATAGTTATTTCTGTTTTATTTATCGAAAATACAACTAATTCTATTGTATCTTCAGTATTTTTTATATTTTCTAACTTTTGTGTAATTTTTTCACTTCCTTTTATCCAATCAGTTTTCTTTCTTATTTTATTATTAACTCTTTTTGCTCTTACTTTTTGTTTACATGGTGTTGTAAACCACCAGTCTGCTCTAGTTATTATATGTGGGTATAATTTATCTAGAAACGACATTCCTAAAAGTATATCTTTTGATGTTAGTTCATAATTATAAATTTCTTCTATTGTTAATATTTTATCCCATACTTGTGTTTTTACATTCTTAGCTTTATAAGTAATTAAGCTTCCTTCGTTATTAAATCCTTTAACTATTATTGGTGTTTTCAATTTATCCCATTTACTTTCTGGTAAACAATTATATCTACATAAATTAGCTTCTGCTCCTGTATCTATCATAGGCGTATAATATCTACTGTAATATCCTTCTACTACTATCTTCATTAATACATATATTTTCATTTTATGTTAATGCTCTTCTTAAGAATAATTTCTCTCTGTTATATGTTATAGTTAATTGTGTATGTTCTATATTATATGGTTTTACTTGTTCTAGCCATTTTATTCCTAATATTATGTCTGTTTTTTGCATTTCTTCTCTTACTTCAAATTCTATTTTTATTTTTCTTATTCCTATTATTATTTCTTTTTCTGCTATATTTTTAGTATTTATTAAGCTTCTTGGTAGATCTGGGCATATAGTATTATCGGTTTTTATTTCTTCATTTTTTACTAGATATTTTGCTATATAATTTTCTTCTTGTCCTGTATTTAATAGTATTAAATATTCTTTTTCATTTATCTTTCCTGTTATGTAGTAATGGTTTGAATTATCCATTGAACTTGTTTCATAACTTATTCTTTTTGATGAGCTTGATGATTCTGGTTTTTCATAAGCTGTTCTTTTTGTTGTACTTATTCTATCATTTATTATTTCTAGATTTTCTTCTACATCTATGTCTTTGTAGCTATAATCATTATAGTCTATTGTTTTTACAAATTGTTCAAATGGGCTATCTATTTGTATCTTATTAATCTTATTTTTTCCCGTTATTTTATGTTTTGTTGTTAATACATATAAATTTTTACATCTTGCTGTAAATATTTTACTTCCTGGAGTTAATTCTATTCCTGATATTTTCCAATATAATACTAGTGATTTATCTATATTTCTATCCGTTACTGCTACTGAATAATTTGCACTTATTATAAATTTAAATTTTTGGTATATTAAATTTCCTTTTATGTCAGTTATTATGCTTTTTTCTATAGGTTTTATAATTCTATCATCTGCTAAATATAATTCTATTGGTGTATCTATTCCTTCTCTAAAACATGCTTTTATTAATATTTCTGTACCTCCAAGGTGTACATATTTTATTGGGTCTCTACTTTTTATATCATTTATTTCTTTATTAATTATTCTTTTTGTTACTAGTGGTATACTGGCTTTACCTTTTGCGTATCTACAGTCTATTACGTGCTCTTTTTGACTTACTACATAATATTCTTCCTTTTTTCTAGTAAATATATTTTTTATTGTTGGTATTTTAAATATTTTTTCTACACTTAAGTCTAACTCTTTTCCTTTTATTTCATCAAATACATTGTTATCAAATATTATTTTTTGATCTGTTCCTTCTTCATTTAAATATTCTTCTTTTGTTAATATTTTTATATCTTCTTCAGTCATTTAATTCATCTAATTCACTATCTATTTCGTTATCTGTTTCATTCTCTGAAATTTCATATATACTGTCTTCACTTTCTAATTCGTAATCTATGTAATCTATTTGCATATATTCTGTATTTTCTATTTTTATTTCTGATATTTGTTTATTTTTTGGGTTTTTAGGTAATTTACAATCTCTAGCTAAGTGTCCTAACTTTCCACAATTATAACAAGTACATTCTTTTATAGATTTTTTCTTTCTATATGGTCTTTTGTTTTTATAATTTTTTACATAATATCTTTTTCTTGGTTTTTTGTATTTATATTTTGATTTTTTGTATTTCTTATATTTCTTATGCCTTTTTCTTTTCTTATAATATCTTTCTTCGCATCCAAATTGAGGTGCTATCTTATTTTTGCAACATGCTAAATTTCTTATTAATGTTTTTTCCATTTTTATTTCTTCTCTGTATTTTTCACATAGGTTTCTATACCATTGTTGTAAAAATTTTATTCTTGCTCCTAAAGTATCTACTATTTTTGTTTCATCCCAACTTTTTATTATTTTTGAACTAAATGGTTCAGGTAATTTATTAAAATATAATTTTCTTATTTCTTTACTTTCTTCTATATTAAATGTTCCTTTATAATAATATTCTTTAAATGCGCAAGTATATTCATCTATGTAACACATATTACATATTGCTAATTTTAACATTAAATTTCTATTTATGTCTTTCTCTTCATTTTGTTCTTCTTCTGTTGTTGTCATGCTACTAAATTCGTCTTTTATAGCTGTTTCATATTTTTTTAATAATTCTATAGGTGTTAATTTCATTATTCCTTCTGTGGGTTTGTCAGTTCTTAATATTTTTTTACTATTTTCAGTTAGATTTAAAAACCATAATTTTACTGTTCCTATTAGTGTTCTTTCTATATATTCTGGTGCATCTGTTACACTTATATTATTATCTAATAATTGCTTTGTCATATATCCTATCCATAATTGTATTGTTTTTTCTGTATCTATTACACAATCTAAGTCTAGAAAGTTATAATTTTTATTAACTATTTGTTTTGGTGTCCATTTGTCATATTCGTTCTTTAGATTATATCTTTTAAACTTATTTTTATAATATGTAGGTTTCCTTATTTCTGATGTACTGGGTATTATATTTTGATCTTCTTTTTTATCAAGAGTATTTATTTCTGTGTTGATGTTTTCTAAATTTTCTTCATTAATTGCTTCTTGTTTTTCATTGATTTCTAAATTTTTTGTATTTGTTAATATTTCTGTATATGTTTCACTATCTTCTGAATCATAATTGTCTGTTTCTTCAACATCTATATTATTTATTTCTAATTCCTTATTTTTTATTTCTTTATTGTCTATTTCTAATTTTTCTTTAAACTGATTTATCTCGTTTAATAATTTTTGTTCTTTATCTTTTTCTTCTTTTTCTTTCTGTCTTTTTTCATACAGATCTTTTAACATTTGTAATTCTTTTTCTATTCTAACCATAGCTGTCAATGTACATGGTATTATTCGATTCATTTAGCATTGTAGAATAATATTTTGAATAGATGGGGCGTATTTGACGGATTTTGAATGACGGATTTTGAATGAGGTAGAACTTTCAAAAGATTAAAGCTTTGTTTCAATTGAGGTAGGTTAAGACTTGATCTTGACGGATGTTTTTCTCGAATTTAATATTAATGAATTAATTGAGGGTAAGAGAGTGACTTACAAGCAAGGTTACGATTGCTTATGTAGGTACTGTGTGGCATGTTAGCGACTTGTTTTATTGTTGAATTGCTTGATTATTAGAGTCTTTAAGAGGAAATACATGTTAAATAATATTTTCATGAATATTGGCATATGGGCTTTGTCTGAAGCTGTGTGCATGTAGGATGACATGTTTAGCTCAAACTCATACTCATTGACATGATAAATCATACTTTGATTTGTCATTGCAATTGAGATTGAGAAATTACGTGAGATAAGTGTAAGAAAATCTTTTGTACTAGATATGAGTTATTGATTATGATAGTCCACGTTGAGACCCATCTATGTGGGTTATGTGATATTGCACGTTGAGATAATTTGTGTTGAATCTTTGATATGTTGCATCCAAATGTGTATGCAACTGCACCTGATCGTACAAGTAGTATAGGGCATTAAGTCCAGATATCGTATCCACAAAGACATGAAAAATCACTGTCTAATTTAACTTCTTATTTCATTATTCAAGAAAAAAATAAGTAATTTTTGAGATTTAACTATGCTACAATTAACTAGAAAGTGCTAAATATATGGTTCACACTTTGTAGATATTTTGGTTTCAATACATTTTAGAGAGAAGTTCAGGGTCTTGGCGATTCCAACAATTCGTTTGAGTCTTTTTACTGTCACATCTATTGGTTTTCTACAGTTACTAGTTGCAGGTTTAAATTTTTTATAAAGTGTTTCTCAAAAACTCTAAGACTACTTGGCTATCCCTAACACCAATATTTTTATGACCATCGGTTAATAGTGAAGTGCATTAAGATGTCATCTATACCAACTAAGCTAGGTCATAGGGTATAGTGCTATCCTCAATGACGATCGATTCTCTTTACCTATAAGGTTCACGAACTAGTCCTATTTCATCTTTTTACACATGAAGTTTCCTTTTCAAGTCCAACAAATAAGCCCTCGATAATATTCGTAAGGTGATCAAGCAAACAAATAATTCAAATCAAGAAGAAATAAATAACTCGAAGATGGAAAACTTAATATAACTAAACAATTTCAGACTTGAAGCACCATGTTTATGTTGTGACCCTAGAACAAAGTATTTAGCTACTCTTGATTCACAAAGATATCAAAACATTCATGAGAATTACCAAAGAAATTTAGAAAATTTTAAGAAAAGAAAATAAACTGTAAGAAAGAAATCTCTTGCCCTAGCTCCACGCTCCAAAATAATGTCTACCCTATTTTTCATGCAAAAACTAGTATTCATAGAGTTTAGGATATGTTGGAATAAATAAGGTTGAGTCGTGATCCTATTGCACACGTAAGTGTATGTGGTCGTGCAAGTAATAAAGTAACCCTTTCGAACCAGATGCTAAAACCATAGGAACTTTTGCTTAGCAACAAACCAATTCCATTGTTACCAAGAAAATTAAATAAGTGGAAGACGTAACCACAGAGAGTTCAAGTTTTAGAATTTAAAAGTAATAATGATAATAACGATAATATAAAGTATCAGAGACAATGATTACGAGAAATCCAACATCAAGAAAATTTGATCAATCCTACAATGTTATCCAATCTCACTGGTTAGGTTGATTATCTTGGTTGTTGATTCACAAAATAAATAACATGATTATGATCTTTCGAACTTCTAGTTGTCTATCTAAATTAGCCCAACAACTAAATCATTGAGCGGGAATGTGAGAACGAATTTAAACGGATTTGTATGTCATCCCGTGTTTGAACCAAATGGGGCGAATTAGGTATATTTCTATCCTAACTACGAATCTTATCTTTAAGTCTTTTAAAAGACCACAACCCACTCCATATATTTCACGTTCTAATCTAACGTTCCTTCTTCCAGGCTCACACTAGAAATATAGGTGTATTCTAAAAGTTGCGAGTCAATAGAATATTAATAACAAGAATATATGAACAATGAAACATGATAATCAACTTAAAACTAACTCAAGTGAATGCTAAGTATTCATGTCCGTAGTATCAACCCTAGAGCTAGAGTATTTAGCCACTTATAGTCTTACAAAGAATCACAAGATTGAAATTCATAAGTAAAAACTAAAAGTAAAAATTAAGAACCTTAATTGAAGCCTCCCCGTGCGTTTTCTCTCTCCCAAATTCTGTCCAATGTGTTTAGGATAGGAGACAAGTGTCCTATTTATAGTGTAGGAGAATTTTTGGCCGAAATATCCTTGGGAGTGGCACACCCTTATCGCACATTTCCTTGGGTGTGACACGCCCTTAATGCGTACCCCAACTGGAATTTACATTTTACTTTGTGGCCAAGAGCGTGGTACGCCCTTAACTTGAAACTCCGAGAGCGTGACACACCCTTGTGCTCCAGAGGCCAAGTTTCTTTATAGTCTACTCTGTCTACTTGCCTTTAAGTCTCTCACTTTGTAGTTGCTTTTCCAACATCATTTAATTTTGTTTTTCTTCCTGGAATTGCTCTTAACACCCTCCATGATCTCCTATAACATTAAGTAACAAACATTAGTTCATACAACATAATAAAGTCTGTCAAAGTACACTAGAACGAGCATAGCTCAAGCTAACGTCACTAGTTTTCTCGTCTAAACTCTATGTGATCATTTTGATTCTTAATTTATTCTAAATACCCCTTAAACACTATAAACATGTACTACAACACATAGATACTCAATTACACCATTAACAACTCATTAAGAACACAAATAAGTCCTTAAAACTAGACTAAACATGCATAGATAATAACACTTAGGAGTATAAATATGCCAAAAATCAGGTTGTCTTCAACTCAGACTAGGCTATTACTTTCTCGTGCTACTGGAAAAAAGCAAGCCAGTGGCATAGTAGGCAAACTAAAATTCTAAAAGTTTCAAAAACTCGCGCCACTGCCTGAAGCATGGTATGGCATATCGATTTTGAGGCAATATGTAACTCGGGCCACTGCTTGAAGGCAAGACGTAGTGCAGGGGCTAATGACAGAATTTAGCAAGCATGTCTTCTTCGCTCCATAACTACAAGGTGAGGCATTAGCACAAGTCTTAGTAGTCTGGTACTCCCTTGGTTTCCCGCATGATACTTTATGGCGTTTGCCTCTTATTCCATTGTTAACTCTTCAAATCTCTCAATATGTTCCGACAAACATAAAACATGAAACACAAGTGTAATTCCTTTTATTTACTCTCAAAATGATACTAAAAGAAAACAAATGTGAGGCGAATGATAGTAAAATATTATAATATTTAGCTTCACATCAACACCTCAGACTTAACCCTTGCTTATCCATGAGTAAACTATACACTCATGACTTAGATATGATACTCAAGACTATACGAGTGATCAGGTTTACTCAAATTAAGGTTACCACAAACACAACAAATGATAGAAAGTTCTTCATTACACATGCTTCATTCTCAATCAAAACTCATGAATAACTTTTCCAAAACCTCCTAACCTCAAGAGCAGACTCCATGATATTAGCAAACCCATACACATTACCTAACCAAGAGATCAAACACTTTGTCTATATTTTGTCAATCATGTGCCCTCACACCAAAAGTGTTACAGATATCCACTCATAAATGCGTAACAATACACACTTGTGTATAAAAGTAAGATTATGCTCACTCTTAAAAAGAAGGTCTAAGATTATGCTCACTCTTAAAAAGAAGGTCACATATCACATATGATGAACCATAAATTTATCCTTTGCGTACTACTCAACTAACATAAGAACATCAAACTTAAGATCAAGTAGGACTTTACTTGTTGTAATGTAGGGTAAAGGATGGGTAGAAATTATTTTGGACAAAATAGTGACTATTTTTCTGAGCGCAATACATCACAATTTTTCATTGTTTGCTCACTCCTCAATGACCCAACTCTTTCTTCTAATTTTCTCAAATATTTATTTATTTATTTATTTATTTATTTTTCCATATCTTTAAACAAGCTCACACACAATAGTAAGGAGTACTCAAACATCCAACACTTTTTTTGTTTTTTTATCTCTTTCTTTGTTCTTTTTTACTTATTATTAATGGAACATAGTTTCTTTTCTTTATGCACTTACATTCTTAGACATTTCTACGGGTTTTTATCTTGAACTATTCTCTCCAACCCCTTTTTTTCTTACTTCCTTCAACTCTTATTATTCAATTAAAGAGATTAGAATTTTTGGATCGAATTAAAGATCTATTAAAAGAAAATAATTTTTCTTTAGATATGGCTACAAAAAGAATAGGCTAAACGCTCCACGGGCCTAACTAAGAACATCAATTATGGGTAGGTCAAGTAAAGGAGAAAGAAAAATATGGCTAACCAAAGAAATGTCTCTATCATCTCCTAAACTTAACATTCTTCATTTCATTTTACAAACACATCGGGCAAGTTCTTGTCAAGACCCAAATCATGTGTTCGTGCAGGCACCTATCCAACTCTATCCTAGATAGGAGAATGCTTACTTCCCAACCATTAACCACTGTGAAATATGTTTCTAAACCTTAAGATTTAGTAAATAATAACCCTTTTTATTTAAAACAAAACTTTATTACAATAAATAAACTACGAAAATTAACTAAACAAATTCCTAGAACCTAGTCTAAATAGGTACAAGAGCACTAAGTACAAGAAGACGACTCAAGACAAAACTTCCATATAAGAGTAAGATAACATGAGTTGTTGAAGAATGATCACTGTTGCACCATAGAAACTTCAACTGACTTGTAATCATGATTATACCCCCAAAAAGAGATATAGTAAGTGTAGTATCTGTACAAAACATACGTATTGATAGGTATCATGGATCGATCATGGCTAGATAGCGTATAACAATATATAGCAATCAAGAAGATATTATGACAATATTCAGTTAATGAACTTCAATATACTTCAGCGCCCAACCTTACTATTTTTCCTTAGTTATAACATTATTAATTTATCTCCATAGTGTGATTAATGACATATTTCTATGGAACAACCATGCTCATACTTCTTACACACTCATTGTAAATAACTCTACACTTCTCTCTCATTAATTTTATTTTGTAATAGTCCTCTCTCACTATTCTATTATTGTTATCCGCTGATATTTCAACCACTAAGATAATTAATATAACATCAACAACTTTTCAAGAATAGGCACTACAATGCACTTCACATATATAACTATACACACAAGAGTATATGATTTATACACAATTCAAGATATACCTTATGTTCACACTTTTTGGCAACACACAATCATAAAACCATCAACTTACAAATCACTGATTATCTTCTTCGTATCATTCCTTTACAAGTTATTCATATAAAATCACGTAGAATTAAGAAAACCAGTCATCAACTAATTATGCATAAGAAAATATACAACAATGCCATCACCACAATGTAATAAAAATAATGCATGCCTAAAAATAGTTTATGTATATACTAGGGTCAGCAAAGACCCTTAGTTATGACATGTAGGGGACGAGCTGAGCCCATGTACCATACCAACATGGTACCCAATTCTAATATCAATCTGTGCAGGCGTAACTCTTGATCGCATTATTCATTTAACAAGTAAGAACCTTAACAAAATGCTCAAAACACAAGATTATCATTAACCAAATTCATATATCGTTCATCAACACTTAAACTGTTAAATTAATTATTTTGCTTAACTTTAACATTATCTCACCCAACAATTATAAGTATGTCTGAAGGTTAATCACAATAATCTAACTCAAATATAAGCAAAGAGTCAAATCAAGTCTACAACTACACTCAAATAAGCATTATCAAATTCAATCATCAATCACAAATATTCCACAAAAATTGATATCTACACATTAATTCAACATACCTAGTTCATCCATCAATCTAACCCTCTTTAATTCCTATTAAAATTAGTAAATTCTATTACTAACTAACAACCCTTACATTCATGTCGTCACTAAGTTCAAGATACTATTCCATTTGTCAATTATTCAACCACTCGGTTATATTCAACTTACAATTCTAGCTTGAGTCATAAACGTTTACATATCTTACTTCCTAGAACTTATCCAAACTTGACTTTAGGTTCTTAACTTATGACACCGTACCCTCTTATCATGATCAATTCTCCTAACTATCTTTCAACAATAATATTTCATATTCAAACATACAACAATATTGGATTTACCCTTTTTAAGATACTAAATATGAGTTTTATAGATTACAAGCTCATCTGATTCCTCTATTGTCACCCACATTCACATATTAAAATTCTAAATCATCAAGTAAGTCATAACAATACAAATACCCTTAAAGATTCCATGCAAAAAAATAACCATACCCAAATAGATCTTTTTTATATTAATTTCATACTTTATCCATCCAAACTCCATACCCATAGGCCTAGATATGAAGTATCCCATCTAAACTATAGTTATTACATATATCTAACCTAAATCTACTACATACTAAATGATAACCTACCTGGACCGAAGATCTTGGAACAATCAAGCCACACTAAGGTTGCTCTTTTCTTTCCTCCATGCCTCTATTAGTTCAATCATCTAAAAATCAAATAATTATAGGATTACTTAATCAATTAATCTTTGTATAATAAATTTGAGAGTTCAACCCACTAATTTTATCCTAATACATGGTCTAAAATATTATCCAAGAGTCAATTAGCTATTAACTAGTTCTATCATACTCAACCTATCTCCATTAATGGAGTTTTAAAGCTAAATATTTCATTTTTATTGGATTGAAGGTTTCCAATGATCAAACTTCATATTTTAAATTAATAAATTCATGCTAGGAATCGTTAGTTAACAATCGAGAAATAATTTGAGGTGATATTACCCCAACCCATAGGTTTTTCCCAAAAATCTCATGAACCTAGAGTTCTAATAATTAATTCTACCATTAAAGGTATTATTATGATTCTAAACTATTATTAGATTGAAAGACAAAAAAATGAGGGAAGAATTTACCTCAACAAATAATTTTCACCCTAGACATTGGAAGATTGCCCTTCTAGGTTTTTAGAACAAAGTTTTTGAGTTAAAATTCAAAAACTGTCAAAATAAGCTTAAGTACTACCTGAGGGTCGCAACAATGTCCAAATCCCATTTTAGCGGCCTCAACTTTTCAATACGGATAGTCTTTAGTAAAATGGTTATAATGTTTCACACTGAAAGTGAATTAACAAACGGTCAGAGGCATTAAAAAGAAAACTCAAAAAATATTTAATTTGATGTGAATTGAGAACCATAATGCTTTATATTCTAGGAGGAGTGCTCATTTGAAGTAAGCTTTAGTTTAAACTTAGATCAAATTTCAACCGGTAAGAACAATTTGTACTTGATTTTGTGCTATGGGTATTGTATGACGTTAATTCATGTCTAATACACTCTCATACTAAAGAATTGATCTTATATACTATGAGAAATAATATTCTTATGCCTTCAACATAAGTATTTTCAGTAATAGTAGAACAAATTCTAGACATCTATTTGAAGGCATGGAATATCACAAAATCCTCATGCATATGGAACATGTTATATTCAAGATGGATTCATATTGACTCTCAATCAAGAGATAACAAGAGTTTAATTAATCTAAAGATAATATAATAGTCAAGTAAATGAGCATAGGTGTCTTAAAAGATGTCATTCAATTTTCACTACATGCCTTTGAATTTAAAAATCAAATTGTGTCATTCAGTCGAGTGTAGCACTTAACTCGAGCACCTACCATTCAATTGATCCTAAAGACTCACTACTAACTGTCAACTAATTTTCTCTCAAGATAGTTAATAAGTCGTTAATTTGATAACTTACTAGCATCTTTTAAGCCTAAATTATCATGCTTTTCCGCAGATTTATTGTTAATTTCTTACTTAATGCTCATTGGTGTAGATAAAAGCTGAAATAGGAAGATGAGCAAGGAACCTTGATTAAAATGAGCTGAGGAAAAGGTAAAAAGGAAGAAATATGAAAGAAAAGAGACAAATGATGGAAATCAAGCCCAAGAATCGACCCTCAATTACCGCGATTGCGTTCTGAGGGTCGCGATCACAATCAACAGTCAAGTCTTCTAATGGCGATCACGATAGAACGAAAATAGAGCAAGGTAACATTTTTGTAATATTTGGCAAATGTGAAACTGGGGCAAAAATAGGGGTTTATAACTCATTTTTCATCCATCTTTTATCTTATTTTTCATCTTCATTTTTTTTCTTATCACTTGGAGCTTGGAGAAAAATTTGTACTAATCTTGAGATAAGAAGGCATTAGAGTGACTCCTAAGTAAAGAATTGGCAAATCCCATTGAGGATTCATTGGAATTTAGAGTATGGCTTGCATTCTCTTTATTTTCCATGAATCAAATTAATGGTGATTTTGGTATATTTTTGTTTATTATCTTTATGAGTTGCTAGTTCTTCCTCTTATGGTTATGTTTGAATAGGGTGAAAGTGTGTGTGGGTTATGATTGTTAGCTTTAATTTTTAGTTAATGTTGTTGGGTTTCACAAATGTTTGATTTTAAAATAGAATTTGTTGGTGAAAGCCCCAATTTTTCTAAACCCCTCATCATCCTTGAAAGAGGGATGTAGGTAATCTAGATCCTACATCATCCTTGAAAGAGGGATGTGGGTGACACGAGCACTTATGGACAATAAGAATAGATAAAAGTTATTTCATTTTTATTGTCTTAGAAATAAGGATAAGTTGTGTAATTGATATATCTTGGGCATCATACTAGAAATAGGGATGCCCAATTGAGGCTTTGTGATGATTAGTTGACTACACCCACGAGGTATTTGAAAGAATCTATGGGTAATAGTTTGGTACTTTGTTGAAAGGCTAGTATCGAAATTCCTAACTGAGCCTACCCACACATGCTTTAACTAAGATTTGAAGTTGATTTTTATGTACCCACACATTAGTTGCCTCTAGTAAGGCATAGCCCCAAGATCCGTTCCTAATTGATTATGCTCTAATTATTCTTAGCCTCGAGTTAGTCCTTTAGAAGCCCTAGTTTGTTATCTTTTCAAAAAGATTTAAAATTCCCCCAAAATATTTGTACCTTAGGTTTGAATTTAGCAAGCTACTTTTATTTAGAACTCACTCGATCACCATTCACATTATTCCTCGTGGATTCGACCCTGACTCTTGTTGGGTTTATATTGATAACGACCACCTTGCACTTAATTTGATATGTAAGTTGAGCTTTATCAATATTCATCAACCATCCATTGTAGGGAAAAATTATTCCTACTCCTAAAAATGAAAACTACTTGGTTCAAAAGCCCTCCTTCGAAAAAAATTAAAAAGAAAAATCGAGGGGTGGATTTTTATACCGCTTATGAGGACTGTAAATCTACTAAAATAAAGACAAACCAAACAACCTAACAAAACAAAAAAAATCTTTTTGTATTTTTTTTCAAAGCAAATAACATCCTATGGAATAAATATCATGCCCTAAAAATAGTGTTACAATACACATTTCCCACCCCATACTTAAGCCATGTAGTGTCCTCAGTATATTTTTAAAGCAAAAATTAAAATAAAAGTGAGGTAAGAAATACTCCCTGATGCCCTCTAGAGCCTATTCCTCGTCAGAGCCATCAACATCATAGTTTATATTGAAATTGACTTCAATGTTCATACATAGTGTGCAATTCCAACTGTTTTCTCTGATTTACTAAACCAAGATTTACATCTCAACTTCTATGTTCATCACTCTCAGTTTGCTCCTCCTCATCCTCTGTATCAACAGGTATGGCTGGTTTCTCCTCTCCCCCTCCTTTTCAGCACTACTCATTCAATCTTGTATCTTAAGATCTTCATTTTTGGGGAGTTCACCTTGATCCTGCATAACCTACCATGAAATACAAAGAAAGGGAAATTTAGAATTCATCTCGGTGAAATCCATCCCTTCTTGACAATATTATATTTCATCATAGAGTACATCAAAGCCAATGATTTGGCTTGCACCTCTCTTTCTTCGGTTGCTGCCCACTTTTTCTTAGAATTGCCATTGGTACCTTGCATGTTAGAGATATCTACAGTATCTATATTTGCAGAGAGGATTGTAATTCGCTTGGGTGAAATATGTCAGTTGAATACAAAAGACTAGAGCAGTGAGGGTGTTGTCAAAATACGAGCACATGCCTGTACTCTCTCTAGTTTTGTGTATATCCTGTAACATCCAGTGCCAGATATTAATCAGTTTCCTAATCATAAAATATAGATCATACAAACCTTTAATTGCTCATATATTTATAGTGATCAAGCGGCATTATTTTGTAGTTTATTAGTTTAATCATAGACTAGTAGGCTTTTGAAACTTGCTCATGTACATGTAGTTGTGGGAGTTATTGCTTGTCCTTCCCCACTTATGTATAGATACTGGACCACTGATAAACTCATCAATTTACAAGTTGGATGGTTCGAAACTCCAAGTATGCAACACTAGTTCGAACAAGGCACCTCCATACTAACACCCTTCACTGTCACAAAATCATCATAAGCCCTTGGATCAAGGTAGGGAAGAAGATTAGCATACAACTCTAAAACAACATCAAGATTCACAAGCCTAAGATTTTGCAACACTTCAAACCACCCCATGCCTTTTATATCTTGAGGGATCAGTGGAAAATTCCATTGTAAAGTAGGTTGATCAATGGCCCTTTTATGAGTATAATCGGAGTGTTAGAACCTTATACTATTTTACCCCAACATTTGATGCAATGAAGATCATAAGTGGTCTTTACTCAAGGTTTTGGGTTAGGGATCACTAGATTCTTACAACCCTCTCTGGTAGTTCTTCTTTTGATAGAAGGGTGTAGATTCTTTGTTTCTTTTACTTGGAGGTTGGAAAGAAGAAGAGATCACATTCTTGCCCTTTGCTCGACCCATGATGCATATTGTATAAGAGAAATTAGCAATATTAGTACTCATATATCCAACAAGGAATATAGGTATAAATCACCACACTTAGACCTAAGTATTCTACAAAACTATGAAAACTACAAATAACCTAACTATGATAAAAAAACAAAATAGATAAAAGAAACTAGGACTTAAAGTTCACGTGTGGAAGCTCACTACCGATATGGAAAGTGGAGTGTATAAAGTTAGTCCAAAGAACTATTTTCTTGCAATTTTCAGATTTAATTGGATTCCCAAGGTTTCAAAACTTACAATGAGTGATTTTCTACTCAAGAATTCACAAAAACACTTCAAATTAGGCCAAGATATTTTATCAAATACCTTGTGTATACAGAACTTAATTCCTTCTTTCAAGAACAATGGAGAGTGTGAAACCCTCCCTATTTCATAGGGAATTATAGTTCTATTCATAAAAATACCCCCCCCCCAAATAAAAAGTCAAGTAATTCCCACCCTCCACACACTCAAAACCTACATTCCACACTTAAACTTCAAGAACATATGACTCCGGGGGAGAGGATAATAAGAAATCATGAAAGATTCTCATTATTATAGGTAAAACAGGGTGAGAAATTTCTTATTCTTACTCTTGATTTGTAAAAAGTAAAGCAACTTAAAAAATTCTTTAAAGTTTTGGGGAGGTTTATGTTTTTGCAAGAGTAAAGGTATGGAAAGCAGGGAATAGAGGTGTTCAGGTATGTTTCTAAAAAACCATTTTTTAAACTTATTCCCGTGCCATAATTGGAAAAGCAAAAAGTGGTGCAGGTTTTGCCACAGTTTTAGACTTGTGCATTAGTCCTCTTTGTGCCACACTTGTAAAGTTAGCAGTGGCACGAGATTTGAGATTTTTCTGAATCTTGATTGCGTTGCTTTGAAAGGATGGAACAAGATTTGAAATTTATCTACTTTTTTCTCACTTGCCCCGTGTTTGGTATTTTTTAAGTCCTATAAAATAAAAAATACATACAGTTAAAGAAATTATTAAATTGAGCTGCCTCCCGAGCAGAGCCAAATTTAATGTCAGGATACAACAAATGTCCGCTCAATCAACCTTGAGAACAATAAAGGTTTGTTTATGCTTAATGACACCTATATAGTAATGTTTTATCCTTTGACCATCTACTGAGAATGTCTTGTTTGAGTCAATTGGTTTCATTTCTACTATGCCATATGCAATCACATGAACTATCTTAAATGCTCCTTGATCTTTCATTTAACACCTCAACTTGACTGCTTGTTTGGGAGTGATATGTGGTAGCTACCTTATTCTTCACATTATATTTGTCCAAAAATTTATTCAACAAGCTGTAGAAGAAGTTTCTACCTTCATCACTTATGATGTCTCTCAGAGTTTCAAAATGGGTAAATATGCTCTTTTTGAAGAACTTGGCCGCTAGAGTTTCATCATTTGTGCGAAGTGCAACTGTTTCCACCCACTTATAATTTACTGCAACTAGGATGTACCTATTTCATTTAGATGAAGTGAAGGATCCCATGAAATTAATGCCCCAACAATCATACAACTCAACCTCCATAATTCCATTCAAAGGTATGTCATGACGTTTGGAAATGTTCCTTGTCTATTGGCAACTATTGCAAGCTCTGATGAATGCTTGTGTATCTGTGAACAAAGTGGGCCAATAAAAATGTGACTCTAATATTTTAGTTGTTATTCTGTCACCACTATGATGGTCACCATATGGGGAAGAATAAAAGCTCTTAATTGTCACTCTTACCTTCTATTAAGGAATACACCTTCTTACTAGTTGGTCAGGACCCAACTTGTACAGGTATAGTTCATCCCACATAAAGAATTTGTTATCATGGCAGATCCACCTCTTTCTTTCTTTATTTGTATTAAGATAATACACACCGCTTACTAAAAATTTACCATTTTAGCATAGCATAACAACTCCTGTGTGTCTATTGCGAACAATTATTTATCTAGAAAAGTTTTTGAGGTTTCAACACCTTTATCAACATGTTTTTGTCCTCTAATATTGAAAAATGGTCCACAACCTAGTTTGTAGTACCCTTTCTACCCCAAACTTCTATGTCAAACTCTTAAAGTAGTTGTATCCACCGAATGAGTCTCGATAATGGAAAGAGGTATCTTCTCACAATTCATTGATGATTTTTCATGTAAGGGTTGGGTGAATTTCTTGAAGGAAAAATGTGATTCTTTCGAAGTATTTAAAGAGCAGAGATTTTGGTTGAAAATCATATGGAGCATAAAATCAAGAAACATCACGCAAACAATGGCTTAAAATTTTGTAGTTAAAAGTTTAATTATTTCTACAAGGATCATAAGATCTCAAGACTCAAGATAGTCAGGCACACACAACAGATGAATGGAGTTGTCGAGTGGATGAATTTTTTTTTCTTAAAAAGGATCATTGTATTCTCCTACAAGTCAAAATGTCCAAAGTGTTTTGGGCTAAAACATATCTCACTGCTTCTTATATTGTTAATTGATCTCCGATATCAGTGATTGACTTTAAGACTCCGAATAAGGTATGGTCAAGTAAAACCTCTAACTATGCATACCTGTGAGTATTTACGTGTCCAAATAATTATAATGTTTATGAAGAAAAGCCTGAACCAAGGGATAGGAAGGCCATATTCATAGGATATGTGGATAGAGCAAAAGGACACAAACTTTGGTATTTGTCTTTACTCAAATTTGTAGTTACTAGAGATGTTGCCTTTGATGAATCCTCTATATTTAATCCTCATAAAGTTTATATGGAGTAGTCAGGAAATGAGAACAATGAGTAAGTAGAGCTAAAGGTAGTGCTTACTATATAAAAGGATTAAGAGACTCAAGTTGATGTGTCAAAAGATGTAGATCATGAAGAACTTTTTGTTAATGAACCATATAAAATTAAGAAGGGAAGAAACAAAAAGTAGATACAGAAATAAGAATGCCTTATAAAGCAATCAAATTTAATTGCATATGCATCTTTAGCTGCAGAAGAAGAGATTAAGGATCTTGAGCCCTTATCATATGTGAAAGTAACTTCTTGTAAGGATACTGCAAAATGACGGAATAGATGGAGTCTCTTCACAAAAATCATACATGGGTCTTAGTTGAAAGGCCAAAGGGGACGAGGACAGTTGGATGCAAATGGGTCTACAGAAAAAAGAGGAAATTCCTAGAGTAGAAGATGTTAGGTTCAAGGTGAGATTAGTACAAAGGGTTTAAGTTAGAAAAAGGAAATTGATTTCCATGAGATCTTCTCTTCTGCTATAAAGCATAGCTCAATTCGCATGCTACTAAAATTAGTTGCCTAATTTGACTTGGAGCTTTAACAACTTGATGTCAAAATTTCTTTCTTACATAGTGATCTAGAAGAGACAATCTATATGGATCAACCTAAAGGTTTCCTAGCTGAGGGAAAACAATATCATGTATGCCAACTGGAAAAGTCTTTGTACGGTTTGAAACATCTCCTAGACAGTGGTACAAGTGGTTTGATTCTTTCATAACTATACATAGATTCTCAAGGAGTGTATTTAATAGTTGTGTACATCATAAAAAGATGTCTAGTAACTCAATGATTTATTTAATATTATATGCTAATGATATGCTTATTGCTGCTAACAACATCACTGACATTGTTTGAAGAAACTGTTGAGCAAGGAATTTGGATTGAAGGATTTGAGAGCTACAAGGAAAATCCTTGGAATGGAGATTTCAAGAGAAGACAGTGTTGTACATTTTCTCTAAAGAGGTATATCAAAAAGGTTCTTGAAATATTCGATATGCATATAAGCAAGCTTGTAAGTACATTATTATCTCCTCATTTTAAACTTTTAGAATTACAAATGCCTCAGTCAGAGGATGAAGTGGAGCATATGTCACAAGTTCATTATGCTAGCACAGTTGGTACAATTATGTATGCTATGGTATGAAGACGTCCAGATATTGCTCAATTTATAGATGTAGTAAGGAAGTATATGGCCAACCCAGGAAAGAGGCATTAAGAAGATATCAAGCAGCTATTAAGATATCTCAAAGGAGCTTCTGATGTTGGCCTAACCTTTCAAAAAAGTAAAGGCATTTTAATTCTCGATTATATAGATTCTGACTATGCAGGAGATCATAAAAAGAGGTCCAAAAATGAATACATATTTACTCTTATTGGTAGTGTCATTTGCTGGGAATCAATATTATAGTCGATTGTTAATTTGTCTATAACAGAGGCAGAATATATGGTAATAACAGAGACAGTGAAAGAAGCTATCTGGTTAAAAGGTTTGGTGGCAAAATTGATGAGTTTGGTTCAACTGGAATCAACTCTAAGATATGATAATCAAAGTGTTATTCATTTGATAGGGTAGGAGTTCGGCATTTCGGTTCGGGTTAGGTATTTTTATTTTATTTTTTTATTTTTGTTCATGAAATTAGGTGTATCAAAAATCAAAATGGATTAGTTCGGTTTGGTTTATGTAAATTTTGGTTCTGTTCTTTTTTGGTTTAATAATTTTGATTTTTTGGTTTTGGGTCAGTTTAATGGGTTAAACCATATTTGTATATTGGACTAGTTTAACTTTCTTACGTTAAAGAAAAAATAATATAAACTTATAAAGTTTTATAGGTGACAAATGAGACTAATCACCTCCAATGCAAAAATCAGATGGAGGACTATACAATAACTTTCAGTTGTGCAAAAAGTAACTTTCGATTTCAGTTGCTGAATGTATTTGAATTTTGGGGCTTTGGGCTGTAGGCAGTAGTGGGTTTTTCCTAAAGCCTAAAAAGCTAATGGGCTTATATATTATAAATATTAAATAATAAATATATGTTATATATATATATATAATAATTTTAAAAGTATATTAAAAAATTTGATTTAAAACAAAAATCGAATTACGTCAACCTAAAAACCAAAATCGAAATACCAAATTTATAAAAAAAATAAGTCCAAAACTAATCCGAAAAACCAAAATAATTTGGTTCGATTCGGTATTTCAATTTTTTGATATTTATGCCACCCCTATTATTTGTTTACAAATTAAAGTTCCATGAGCACACCAAACACATTAATGTCATATTTTATTTAGTTCTAGATGTCGTTGAAGAGGGAATTATCAAGGTCATGAAGGTTATCACAGATGATAAGTTGCAGACATGTTGACCAAGATAGTCTCGCTCACCAAGTTTGCACACTGCAAGAACTTGGTGGGAGTATGCTTCAACTAATGCAACTCTGGGAGAACAACTGCTAGGTGGGCTACTATGTTCAACAAAAGGTTTGATTCTTCTTGTTTTTTACAATGGAGATGCTCAGTAGACTTAGAAGTTTTGGCTGGAGTTGTTCATATGCATTCTCGGAATACAAACGAAGGTGGAGATTGAAAGAGTTGATTTTATTTTTGTGAGGTCTATTCCACGTTGAAGAAAATTCCACGTGTCAATTTACTTGGTTAGAATGTAAACTTGGGGAGCAAAAAAAACTTATGGAGAAAAAAATTGTATTTATTTTTCTTTTCTTATTTAATGCTTAGAGAGCAAGTTCTATTACTTGGAGCCGAAGTTTTATCATTTGTAAAAGAATGACCATTCTTCATTGTAAAATCATCCCACAAATTCAGAGTTATCTATTGTAAGAGTAGAAAGTTGAGATAACAGTTCTCTTATGTATAATTTAGATCTCCACCTTTTTTGCTAATAAGAGAAAGGCAGTTTTGTCTGGTGAATGTAGGATCATTCATATCTAAACTACATTAAATCTTGTATCTTTATCTAGTTTTTTATTACATGTTTTCATTAATACAAAATGTATAGGAATATTTAGATACTAGATAAGAAACACATAATATATTAAACATCATGGGGATAGAAGTGAACTTTACATTCAAATTTGAGGGAGAATGATTTGGCCTAGCAATAATAGTAAAAATAGGTGACACGAATAATGACAGCGCTGTAAATCTATCTGTAAACTACGTTCACATAAATTGTTTGAAGAATATAACAAATGTTAAATGATAGAAAGATTAATGAATGGGAAGTAAGAGAGCATACTAGCTAACAGAAAAGATGGGAGATTGTTGCAAAACTACAATCATAGTCTCCCATATTGTAGTCATAGTAATCCCCAGCTATCGAAGACATGTTCCCCTTATATCACCTTTGTACCTACAAAATGAACAAACAAGATTAGTAGTAAAGCTTTTTTACCGACACTCGTATACACTCACTTTTATAATCCTCACAATTGGAGCGGTGAATATTGAAAGTTGCTTATACTCTGGTAGTCAATAGGATGTCAATTCTAATTGGCGACCCGAATAGATTCTTGTTTGATCAACTAAATACACAAAACAAAACTACTTACAAACTTGAAACAAAGAAGTTACGACGAGTTTTAAAATGAGAAAAGCACATAAATAATGAAGACATGAAAGAAACGGATTCAACAATTAATCTACAACTAAGTAGGTGATTATGATATGGGTTAAATGGATGTCTTAGCTTTTGATGACATCATTCAAAATTAGTACATAGGTCATCAAGCTTTGGTTGCATTGAGGACACGGGATCCTACATGGAGGGGTCGATTTGAGTACACCAAAGAGCAATCTCGCATGTGGAAGATTGTTTGGAGCATTGAAGATTGAGGACTCACAATTTTGGGCCCTTCGTTAAGTGCATTTTGGTCACTTAGCATTATCCAAGTAACACTACATGGCTACCCCACCCCATTAAGGGTATTGGAGTCATTTTGTCTTCCATTATGTAATAAGGCTATATATAGTCTCTTTTAGGTCTTTTCTCTTTAGTTTTTGAATGATGAATAGGTGAAAGACTTCTTTTCTCTTTGAGAGTGTAACACCCTTAGTTTATGGCTAGTAAAAGCCATTAGTGTAGGGCTTAGAAAAGCCATTATTGATCTTTGCTTAGAAACGATGGTTATAAGGTGGAGTTAATTCCCTTAGCGGTCACCGTAAGAAGATTAGTATTTGTTATTGTGAGTTTAAGGGTCTTATAATTTAATACACGGTTTGGTTCTTATTTCTTCATAACTTCTTATGTCATCTTACCTATCCCTTTATCTTATTGCATTTGTGTGTTTGTGTCTTATCTTCTTATTCTCTGATTCTTTGTGTTGCTTCCCGTGCTTGTTTTATATCTTGTTCTTGGTTTTCTCTTATTGTTCTTGGATATTTTTTGTTTAGTATCGTGTCTCTTATCATTTGGTATCAGAGCAAGGATTGATTTAGTTTCTACGGAATCAATCTTGGGCTTGTTAACTCGAAAATCACAAAATAAAGGTGTTGAGATATCGAAAATCCAAAAAGAAACATTCTGTCCCATTTTTGGTGTCTAGGCCAAAATTTGTATCTTAGATTTAAGAGATTTTTATGTGTTTGGATTTTTTATAGTGTTAGCCCCTTTTTCACTAACACTAAAAGAGTCAAGATCCGAATTTTGAGCCATTTTTGAGTTGTTCTTGAACTTTAATGGTTGCTGTCTTTTGAGGATTTGGTGGCTTGAAAGTGTGTTGTTGATGTTTGTTGTTGAGGATGTGGGTTTGAAACGTGTTGTTGTTGTTGTTGTGGAGTTTAACTTGAGCTAAAATAAATAAAAATAATTCAATTTGGAGCTTATTTGGGTTGGTTTCCATTCTTGAATGTTCTTGTAGTTCTTTATGTATTGTTGAGCAAGAACATTCAAAAGGGAGTGGTTTTATCTAAACAGGTGAAGAAAGGAGTGTGGTTTTGTGTTTGTCTTGAAATACACAATCAAGACATCCAAAAAGGAAAGGGGACAAAAGGGCTTTCAAAAGTCTTGTTTACCAAAAACGAGTAAGAGCTTATTCCAAGACTAACAAAAGAGGAAAGAGCCAACAATCTTTCAAAAAGGTGTCTTTCCAAAAGGGTGCAAGGAAGTCAAACATTTTTGAAATTAAAAAATAAAGGCTCCAAGTCTTGTTGTTTCCCTCCCAAAGCTGATTTTTACAATTCCAAATTAAAATTTGACCAATCCGAATTGCAAACTGCCACATCACCAAATTTTCACATTACCAAACTGCCACATCATCAAAGTACTACATCATCACCCTCTAAAAACAACCTTAGGCTCAAAATTTTATATTTCTAAGTTTCTTTTCTTTGTTTCCTTAGTTTCATTTCTTGAGTCTAGTACTAATTAGCAACTAGTAATCACCTACTAGATTGTGAATTAGTTGTTTGAGTCCACTTTTTTTTCGTGTTTTCATTCTTTGTGTGCTTTTCTCATTTTGATTTGTTGAACTTCTTTGTTTCAAATTCGTAATTAGAATTTTCTATTTTGTGTCTTGAGTCGATCAAACAAGAATCTATTCCAGCCGCTAAGTAGTGATTGACACCTTATTGACTACTGGAGTATGAGCAACTTTCAATAGTCGCCGCTCTGATTGTGAAAATCACAAAGGTGAGTGTATACGAGTGTTGGAGAGGATCTTTAACTGCTAATCTTGTTTGTTCTTTTTGTAGGTTTAAAAGGTGATATAAGGGGAACATGTCTTCGATAGACGGGGATTATTGTGACTACAACATGGGAGACTATGATCGTAGTATGGGATTTTATGGCTACGAAGTTGAGGGAGATTGTGGAGGCTATGAAAATAGCCATGATAAAAACTTGAGCAGATTTGAGAGTTACGGTTTTAGGGGAGAAAATGAGGAGAATGAAGTACCTAGTGCTTTTGGGGAATATGGATATGATGTAGGACCTCGTGATGGTTCTTGTGATGAAGTTGGGGCATGTGAGGAGTCTTACATTTCCCACTTCGAACCTAGATTTGGTGTTAGGTATAACTATTTCATTCACAAAGCTTATGAGAGCTATGATGAGGGTACATGTGAGGAGTGTGAAAATTCATTTTCTTCACCTTGTAGTACTTCTTATCAAGATCAACATGGTATGAATGGTTATCCTAGCTATAGTAGAGGTTGTCCTACGAGAAGAAGAGGATATGCATCTCCAAAACTAATGGGTAATCATGTGTCTTACAATGTTGATACGAGAAGGAGTGTGCACTCAAGAAAGGTGACCATTTGTGAGATACCGGGCTGCCTCATTATGTTAAATGATAGGTACGATAGAAAATACATCCTTCCATCCATGGTTGACTACTTGGGGTTGTTTCGAGAGCCTTTACTTATTCCATACTTCTTTAACAGGTTTAAGGTTATCGAGAGGGTAAAAATTGTCTTCTCCCAATTTGATTACAATGAGGAGGTTTGGTGCGATCTTTTTCCCATAACCTACGATCATGTGAGTTTGAGTGCCGATTGGTTTGCACAACATAAAGTCTCATATGTGCAAAATTAGCCTAATGTTGTAAGAGACCGATAGGGAAATCACCTCGTGACGTACATTCTGCTCGGACCGCAAAGAGAAGTACTCACCTACTCCAATCCAAGTGATGATGAGAGACAAAAGATTTAGAGGAGTAAGGGTGTGCAAGGTGGTAATCCGAGAGTGGAAAAAGAGAGGTTGTGCGGAGCGAAGTGAGGGGATTGCCACCAAACCGAGCTAATATTGTTTGTCCTTCTATTTCTAAGGACATTTGTGCAGGTACCGACATGGAAAGTGAAGGAGAGAAATGCCGAAGTGAAGTTTCTGCCCAATCTTGTATAGGACCTTTACAACACGGAAAAGGCGAGTCTACTCAAGAACTTCAAGGTAAAATAGCTAAATCTTACACTTTTTTGCATATGAATGATAATTGTATGGCTAGTAGCCCATTGAGTGTGAGTAGTAGCTTACTTTCTTGTGAGTCTAATGATTCTTTGCCTCTTATTGATGACGTACATGTTGTGAGTATGGATACACTAGTTGATCCTATTGATGACCAAATTGACTCTTCTTGTAAGATCAATTTATGTCCACCTAGTGTTGAAGCCTATATGTTGAATGAAAGTACATCGTCTTGTGTAATTGGTGTTGATCAACTTATTTGTGCAAATTGTCCACCACTTGAGTATGCATGTGATGTGATTAATAGAACTCAAGTGAGTGAAGTACTTAAAAATGTTGGTCAACAAAATGGGAGTGAACCCGAGAGCTATTCTTGGGATAATCTTGTACTTAAAACCTCTTTGAAACTTGATATTGATCTTTTAGAGAGTGAAGAACTTTCTTGTTCCAAATCTTCCCGTGAGATAGATCATGCTCTCTTTAGGTATAATGTTTTGTTTGAAGATGATATACACACTTATAAGGAACCTAGTAAAGACAATGATGGTATAGATTGCCTTGAAGTCTATAGCCGATATGCTAATCCACTATGGTGTGAAAACATTCCTCCTAAAGATGGAAATCTCTCTTTAAAAGACGAGAGTACTCTTAAGGGTAAGGAATGTGTAATCCTTCTTGAAAACCCAATGGAAAAGGTGTCATTGACTCCTTGGGGTAATGTTTCTAAATGCACATCCTTGCTTGACACACTTGTGTTTGATTTACGTAAATATCAACTTATGAATGCTGAGTTGTTTATCTGTTTGCAAGAAGGAAAGTGTATGTGCTTAATTGGTTTGTCTTCATCCGTGTATATCTCTATACTTAATTCCTTTCTATACTATCTCTTTGCCTATGATGATATCCATACTAGTTTTGGATTTGTTTTACGTAGAGGTAGGAAGTTTGTTGGTAAGTCCACTTGTGTGAGTAATAGTGCTATATAGATGTAATGCCCCGAATCTAATACCCAGATCGCTACATAGTGCCCATGACCCCAAAGGATCATAAGCTAACCCATGATTGATAACTGTACCTCTACACTGCATAATATATATATTAAAATATGGAAATAAAGGCTGATAGGCCGTAAGTTTCAATACCAAACATAACTGATAAAACACAACATCTTGATGGGGTATGAAATACCCAAAACAATTAAAATAACCATTTGAACATGATAGTCTTAGAAGCCTCTAACTGTCTGAATAAGGAGTTGATGAGACATGTCCCCAACTAACTCCATCTACTGAAAGATAAAATTAAATTAATGAAATAACTCATAATATCATCCTCGAATGATGAGGACTCACTGCTAAACCTGCCTGCTACAGATGCTCTGGAGTTCGTGCTTCTGAACCTATGGTATAAAACACTATAGCGCAAATACGTCAGTACGATTGAATGTACTGGTATGCATATGAGGTAGGCTAAATACAAAGGGTTCACATTCATGAACTATACTAACTGGTTGGATAACATGAACGTGAGAATGCATGCATGAATAAGTAATAACTGTAACTGAGATTGTGACGACATGATTACTGAGCCTGAGTGCTAATAATATGAGATATTGATAGATGTGTAACTGAAATAACTGATACCAAGTGAATCTATCTGACAGTCTAAGTTCTGATAAAACTAGATGAGTTCTGTACTGTTCTGAGTTGACTGTATCTGACAGTCCTGAATTCTGAAGAACTATCTGAGTTTTTTTACTGAAACTATATGACTATATCTGACAGTCCTGATCGTGTAACTGAAACTATGGGAAGTAGTTATCTAACCGACATGCCCCAAATAATAACATTATAGCTAAGTTGGGGTCCAATCTATAACCCCAATTAGAAGGGTGTCAATACCGCGCCACTGGTAAGGACAATCTGTGAGTAACCCTCATATAATAGGTAACTCTAGTGAGAATGGTAGGAACCCTCATATAACAGGTTAAGACACTTCATCTACCCTCATATAACAGGCTATGATGTCTCAACCTACGCTGGCTACGTAGTTCAGGAACACAAGGATTGCTTCTAAGAATCACACCCTCATATAATAGGTGAGTTTCCATCCTTAGGTTCGCTCGGTGTTATTTCCTACTCCCATCTGAATAGTCACTGAACATAATTAACTGAACTGGACTAGACTAATTTCATGGAATTCCATTGACTGACGGAATACTACTGAGATTTCTGAATTTACTGAGATTTCCTGAGTCACATGACTAACTGAGTTCTATGGATCATGGCTTAACTGAGGATATTGTAAAACATGACACTGGCTCTAGGTACACAACTATATTTTTTTCGGGTACAAGTACCCCTAGGACTCGATAGAAGGAAACTGACAAAGCATGACTTTCTTGAATACATGACCAACATCAACAATTCATACTACGACAGTAGGGGATATTTCATGAAGTACATGGTTATCATAATCTTGTATATAGCTTATAATGAACATGATCATGTCTTAACTTCATCATTTTAATATCATAATTATATGATCACGCAATTGTATTACACAACAATCCCCATAGAAATCATTTTAAACATAGGGGAACACGTATAATTATAACTTGGGTCACAGTTTAACTATCAAGCATAATTTCTATTCTCCTAGGCATTTTATCAAATACTTAGATTGCATGATTTAAGGCTTAGGCATGAGCATGAATTTGATACAACCTTATTTCGCAATTCCACCTAATTTCAAATTTTAGTCCACATATTAGCATAATTTCATAAAGACATAATAAAGGTTTCATCTTGAAATTCATACAACAACAACACATGAACATAATTTAATTCATAGAATAAATATCACAATTCGTAATTTAAAACTTGATTCTTGGGCTTCATGGGCGAAAGGAGTCCATGAATGAACACTGCATATCTTAGATGGAAGATTCTTGATGATTCACAGAGAAATTTGCTTGGACTTGGATCCCCAATTGAAACCTCTAATGTGTTCTTGAGAGGATCTTGAGGGAAGTGGCTATATTTTGGTGTAAATGGGGCTTAATTCCATGTTTTTGACTTATATAGGGGTGGGAGAATTACCCTTTTTCCCTTAAAAATGCGGATATTTAATGACTAAATAACTGGGCACCGACTCTATGGGCGACACGACACATCGAGGGTTTTGATGCTATACCCGATGCGGCGCACCGTAAATGCGTCGAGCCTCAGTTGTTTTGGCTCTGGCAGTCTGCACAACTGGTGACCAATACGATTGGTGACGCGGTATGCCAAGATCGCATTGTTCCACTATTTTGGACTTCCAAACTTGCTTGAAATGAGTTTCAAAAAATTTGAAACTTATTCGGGAACATCTATTGACCTTCCTGATCATGAATTAACAAGAATATAGACCATTAATGGGCGTTAAGATGGAGAAATGAATTTTCCAACTTTTGAAGGCCAAAATTAAGCTAAGTCTAGGTACCTAGCCAGAATTTTCTAAGTCTGTTACCCCCTTGACAAGTTTAAAGGACTGAATTAAGCTTAAATATTTTACTGGGTCTTACAATAGATCTCGTGGACTTTAGAACCAATTGAATCACCACCCTTGGTGTGGTCTCTTGAATAGATAAAAAGGCAATTGTGTCTTGCGACTCATAAGATCCTAATTCTACCTTTTGGACCGATTGATGCCATTAAGACCCTTGTAGCTTCCTTATCTCCGGTGATTCCCGTAACCAATTTCTTTGTGCATTTTTTATTGAGCATTTAATATTTAGTTCAAAGAATCCTTGGTTATATAACAAATATGTGCAACCTTGGCATGTTGAGATGATTTGTTGTGCTAACCCTAACCCTCATTCCATGAGGAGTTTGTATTCATTTGTCCTTTCTTCAGTTTTGCATGGTTTGGATTTGAGGTCGAATCCTTTTCAAGAAGGGGAGGAAGATACGAGTCAAATGGCTGCCTTTGCTTTTGATGACATCATTCAAAGTCATTACGTGGGGCATAAAGATTTAGTCATATTGAGGACATGGGATCCTACATGGAGGGGCCGATTTGAGTACAACAAAGAGCAATCCCGCATGTAGAAGATTTCTTAGAGCATTGAAGATTGAGGACTCACAGTTTTGGGCCCTTCATTAAGGCCATTTTGGTCACTTATCCTTTTATAATTAACACTCCATGACCTCCCCACCTCATTAAGAGTATTGGAGTTATTTTGTCTTCAATTATGCAATAAGGCTATATATAGTCTCTTTTAGGTCTTTTCTCTTTAGTTTTTAAATGATGAATAGGTGAAAGACTTCTTATCTCTTTGAGAGTGTAACACCCTTAGTGTAGGGCTTGGAAAATCCATTAGTGTAGGGCTTGAAAAAGCCATTATTGATCATTTCTTAGAAACGGTAGTTGTAAGTTGAAGTTGATTCCCTTAGCGGTCACCACAAGAAGATTGGTGTTTGTTGTTGCGAGTTCAAGGGTCGTATCATTTAATACATGGTTTGGTTCTTCTTTCTTCGTAACTTCTTATGTCATCTTATTTATCCCTTTATCTTATTGCATTTGTGTTTTTGTGTCTTATCTTCTTATTCTCGGATTTTTTGTGTTGCTGCCTGTGCTTGTTTTATATCTTGTTCTTGGTTTTATCTTGTTGTTTTTGGCTGGTTTGTGTTTAGTATCGTGTCCCTTATCATGATTGCTAGTTGTTAATTAATTCTATAATCAAGACATGAAACTAAGGAAACAATAAAATGAAACTCAGAATCTAAAATTTGAGCTTAAATCGATGCGTGAACAGTAAAATGTGATGACATGGCAACCGCGTATTGGTTGCGGTTTTATAAAGTTTTATTTTCCAATGTCCAAGTCTTGACCAATTTTAATTTGGATTGGTGGAATTTGTTTAAAGGACGGAAGAATAAGTCTTGGAGCTTTTTATTCAAGTTTCAGATTTCAAGACTTGACTTTTGTTGTACTTTTCCTTAAAACAGGGACCCTTGTATCATGGAAAGTGGTTGAGATGTGAATGACAAGTCTTTGGTGGGTGAAAGGTCTTTTAAGACTAACAAGTTCTCACACCTTTTTCCTTCACTCTTTTGGATCAAAGCTTCATTTTATGATTAACAATTTTATGAAGGGGTGAAGAACATCAAGAACTACAACAAAATTCCACCAAGAACAACAACAATCTCTAAGATCAACAACATAACCATAACATTCGGCCACTCAAATCAACCATAACATTGGCACCACCCCACGACCAAGATTATAACACTTCAAAAAATGTTCTTAGGCCAACAATATTCAACAATAATATACGGCTAAGCCTAGAAAATCAACAACAACACAAGTCCAAGGGTGAATCCACAACTACAAGGTTCAACACGGCCAAGCATAGGACAACAATATCAACACACTGCCACACTTCAAGTTCACAACAACAACTTCAACTTTTCAAGATCAAATCTAGATCTAGACTCAAAGTGTTAGTGAAGAAAAAAACTAACACTTGAAACAACAAAACAAATAAAATACACTTAGATCTAGACTTACAAACAAGTCTCGGCCAAGACAACAACAAGAACTTCAACTTCTCGACCAAGAACACAAACTCAAGAACACTTTTTTTTAATTATTTTTCAAGCAAGCTAGTGCAAGATTGATCTTGTGGCAACAAAATCAAGCCATGATTTGATACCAAATGATATAAGAAAAACAAGGGATACACGAAATCACACTCCAAAAAGTCCACAAATCACAAGATTCAAGGACATATTGGAGACCAACTCTTGGATTCAACAAACAACCAACAAAACGAGATGAACAAAAGTGTTTAACACACCAAAAAATCCAACCCAAACTATGTTAACAACCATGAGATGATGAAGAATATGAACAACAACAAGATTAACAATAACAACAACTCACGGGTTGGATTACTAGAACACAAATACATACACGAATACAAAAAAAAAGGATAGTTAGTGAGACATAGGTCATTACAAGATTAAGAACCAAGTGTATATCAACACTAACCCCTAATGAATGTAATAATCGAAATCACACTCTTACAGTGACCTCTAAGGGAATTAACTCACCTCAAGATTCACTGTTTCCAAGCAAAGGTCAATATTAGCTTTTCCAAGCCCTAAACTACAATGGCTATTCCAAGCCCTAACTAAGACTACACTAAGGTGTTCTACTCTCAAGAGAGAGAATTTTCAATGTTTCATACATTCATCATTCATAAACTAATGAAAATAATACTAAAAGAGACTATTTATAATCTATTACAAATGAACACAAAATGACTTCAATGCCCTTAATGAGGAGGGGCGGCCATGGAGTGTCACTTGGATAAGGATAAGTGACCAAAATGCACTTAATTCTAAATGATCAAAACGCCCTTAATAAAGGAAACCAAAACCGTGAACTAACAAGTGTGGTCCAAACCCGAGAGTTCTCAAGTCTTAAAGGCTCCAAGCAATCTTCCACACTCGGGTTTGTTTAGTGGTATGCTCAAAACGGCCCCTCCAAGTATGATCCCGTGCCCTCTATGCGACCAAAGCTTGATTCTTCATGTAGTGACTTTGAAAGATGTCATCGAAAGCTAAGGCGACCATTTGACTTGTATCAAAAATTGGAAGGGACGTAATTAAATAGGCGTTTGGCCATGAAAACAAGAAAAAATTGAAGTTGGAGTTGGAGTTGTATTTGGCCATGTCTTTTTTGAAAGATTTTCTTAGACTTTTGAATTTTTCTTTAAATATGATTTTATACCCCCAACTTTTATAAACTATCAAAATCACCCAACTAACTAATTTATCTACTAACATATCACCTAATGTGATTCTTATATATAGGACACTTTCATTTCTCGAACCAAGTTTGCATTAACGAAGAAAATAGCACTCGAGAACAAATATAAAAATGGTTGTCAAAAATATAATTTAACTCCCAACACTTTATTCTAAACAAATTTAGTCCAGTGATGACGCAATCATACCAGCACTAATGTATCGGATTCCATCAGAACTCCAAACTTGTAGAATATATCAGAAGTTCTCAATACCATTTGTTTTTACTTAATAATAATTAAAAAAATCTCTTAACAAGTATGTTGATAAGAGAATATGAAAAAAAAATCAGGCTAAATAAAGTAAAATCAGTAGTATTAAAAATTTATATAGCCCATTCTAATTAGTTTTAGATTAATTTATTAATGTTGTTGTTATACAAAATCAAGAGAAAAAGAATGGATAGTTGAGTTCGTGCATTAGGCCATCCTCAGTTAGTAGATGAGTAATAATATTATTTTGTACACTGATTAACTTTTTTTTTTGTTTTTGTGGAAGGGGTTGCTATAGTCATATCCTTTAAAAGTAAGAAATTGTGCATTGGCCAATTAACATAAATATTGGTGATGGTAAATTTAAATGAGGATTAATTGGCATGTAAGTCACTTCTGCCAAATAAAAATATAGATTAACTGAATGCTCTTCTATTCTAGAATTATATTGGGATGCAAAACACTACACTTACCACATCTTTTATCTTCTTTTCAATTGCACGATGAGTTCTCTCTTCACGTCATTCAATTAAAAAGTACTTAATACACTTTAAAAGTAATTATACGATGGTATCTTAATTGAATATCTTGAAGTCAGATAGTATTCAATTTGGAAGACTTCCAGGTGAAAGAAAAAATAGTACTTACGTATTTTTTTTTCGTGATTAGTTGTAGTTATAAGAGGGGTTTGTGTAAAAATTTAAAGATTGAAGTTATATGTAATATTAATGAAAGTTGGAATTGGGAGTGGAAAATAGTGAAAAAAAAAAGAAGTTATTTTCATTTTTCAGAATTTAACTTCGAAATTATTTTTTTAAATTTTCATGGTCAAACACCACAACTTTAATAAAGTGAAATTTTTTTCTGAAAAAAAGAAAAAAAATTATGGTCAAACGGCCCCTTATTGTCAACTTTTTAAGACTTTCTTCAGATGTATTCTTCTTATCAACTATGCAAATTCGTTTATTCTCCCTTTCTTTTCTGTTGGGTTAGTCCTAGCAATCAAAAAACAATTTAAGAAAGTAACTTGATTACAAAGATAAGAAAGTAACTTTGTTATTTGAATGGGCATTGTATTTCGAGAGTAGCATTTCTTTTTTACCATTCCAATTACATAGAATCTTTATGGGAAAAAGCTCAAATATGCCACTGAACTATCAGAAATGACTCATTTATGTCATCCGTTAAAAGTTGGGCTCACTCATGCCATCGCCGTTACAAAACTGGCTCATCCATGCCATTACTTTTTAACAGCCGGTTTTTAAAACAGTCTTGCCACGTGGCAGCTTATTAGAGGGCCACACCATTTTTTATTTTATTTTTTATTTTTTTAAAAAAAATATTTAATTTTCTTTTTAATATTTTTTTTGATCTATTAAAAAGAATCCACCCAATTTTTTGATCCATTAAAAATTAATTTGATCTATGCTTTTAAAATTTGATTAATTTTTCATGATCAAACAAATATTTAAGAATTTTTTTTTTTTAAAAATCTACTACTAAAAATTATAACCAAACGCTATTCTAATTAAGCATATAATATGTCTTAGCATACATGAAATATTTTGTCAGCCGAATGTAAGTAACTTTTTATTTTTTTATTTTTTTATTAAGCATAGAATGACATCATCAGCATCAGGGGTGGCTCAAGCAAATTTATGGCCTAAGGCAAAAATCAAACGGAGGCCTTGCGTTTTATTTTTTTATATAATTTTTTTTTTTTATAAATAGTATTTAATATATTTCTTAAAATTTGTAATTTATTATTACTAAACAAAAATAGGCCCGTCAAATTTTGGGGTCTTAGGCGGCCGCCTTTTCTCCTAAAGGGTTGAGCCGCCCTGATCAACATTCAACATTTGTACATAACACTTTATGCATCATCATTTATCATTGCAAAAACAGGAAGGCGACAACATGCCGACATATATAGTATACATAGAATTGGCAAAATGAGAAGCTAACTATTAATAATATAATAATAATATTTGATGTTTATACATCCCTTCAGTTTCAACTGAAAAATAAAAAAAGCTTTAGTTAACGTGAATCTTTTAAAATAAATAAATAAATAAAGTGATAAAAAGCGTGGAGTGTATACTCTCTTCGTTCCCTTTTAGTTACTCGCCTGTCAATTAAAATAACTATTTTATTATAATATATTTATTAAATGATGTTTACTATTGTATTTAAAATTAATTTGAAGAAAAAAATAATTAATATTAAAGGTAAAATATGAAAACAATCTTAATATGTCAATAATGACAAAAAAACGAATCGAACGAGAATGTTTTAAGAATATATTCATGAAAAATTAATCAAATTTTAAAAGCATAGATCAAACTAATTTTCAATGGATCAAAAAGTTGCGTGGATTCTTTTTAATGGATAAAAAAAAAGAATTTAATTTTTTTAAAAGAAAAATATTAAATTTTTTTTTTAAAAAAATTAAAAAATGACGTGGCCCTCTAATAAGCTGCCATGTGACAAGGTTGTTTTTAAAAACTCTCTGTTAAAAAGTAATGGCATGGATGGACCGATTTTGTAACGGCGGTGGCATGAATGAGCCCAACTTTTAACGGATGGCATAAATGAGCCATTTCTGATAGTTCAGTGGCATATTTGAGCCTTTTTCCTTAATTGTATTATCGTAATATTTCTTTTAGCTTGTTATTTTATGGTAGTTTACAATTTGTAGATGAATATCGATCGGCTTTGATAATTTTTTGTGTGTAAAGTTTAAGTTTAATTGTATTGTTTTGATATCACTTTTATTGTATTATTTTGTTGCAGTTTACAGGTGATAGATAAATGTTGGTCGGCTTTGAGGAATTATTTTAATGTAAAGGTTAGATTTAGTTGTATTATTTTGATATCTCTATTATCGTATTATTTTGTTATTGTTTACAGGTGTTAGATGAGTGTCGGAGAACTTTGAGAAAAATTTTGTGTGTAAAGATTAGATTTAATTATATTATTTTGATGTCTCTATCATTGTATTGTTTTGTTGTAATTTGCAGATGGTAGATGAATGTCGATCGACTTTTAAAAATATTTTTGGTAAATGTTAGGTTTAATAAATAAATTCTTCATATTTACATAGTCAAAAGATATTAAATTTAATTATTATATTCATCTTTATTATTTAAATAAATATCCTATTTAGTGTAATTTTTAAAATCATTAAAGTAAGGTATACGTGCAAGGCGCGTACACCTAAACTAGTAAATATAAATAGATATAGTGCTATTTACGTGAATTTTCCTTTTAAAAAAAAAAAAAATTGAAAAATGACTTTCTTTGCCCACCAGAAATATCCTTTTCCAACCTGATTAAATTCAGAAAAACAAGTTGCTTTCATAAAATATTTTCCCAAGATTTTAGTGCAACTACAATTAGGAAAACATTTTTCTCCACACGTTAAAAATGCAAGTTTATTTTAATTTATTCATACATTTAACGACCTTTTACTTTTTCTTAGTTTCCATCATTTCATTTGTTTTTTTGTTGATAATAATCGAGCTAGGAATTACTACTGAACATAAAATTAACTATGATATTTATCGGTAATCTCTAGCTCATTTGTCTCTATTAAGCTTTTAGCTAATTGAAGTTTTTAAATCAGTCGTTGATCCATAGCTAAATGGTATTAGCATGTGTCTTTTACCTTAAGCTTCAAAATTGTGTCCTTCTCTAATTTCTTATTTTCTAATGGTGAATATAGTTGATTTAATTCTTGGTTTTTCAGAGATGGAATAATAAAGGTGGGGCCACATCAATATATCAATAGGTCAACTAAAAACATATGAAGGGTCCCAAAATCATTTATTGAAGTTCATAACAAACAATATTATGAAACAAGAAATATGCAAAATTGATATTGTCTTTAAGGAAAGAAAAAACGAAAGAAAGAGTAATTCAGGAGGTGGAGAAGCCTTAAAAAGAAAATGAAAGCAACACACAACAAATATCAGAATTAGGGGTGTACATGGTCGACTTAGTTGGGATTATTAGATACCAAATAAAATTATTTGCATCTGATTTTTGAATCTATAAATCAAATTAAATCAAATCAATAGAGTTTGGGGTTTTCAACCTCGGATTGTTTGATTTTCTTGTATTTTTTTTCGATAAAGTCTACCTACAAACAAATAATTAACTTGTGTTTCAAATATTTGTTAGTCCTAATATGATACAACTATTTTTAGCTGCTTCTTAAAAAGATAACACAAAATATGCAATGAATGATAACAATAAAATATTCAACAACAATAATAATAAAATCGTATACAAGAAATATTGTATATTAATAAGTTACAATAAAAATAAGGGAAAAGGATCAAATTTACCCTCTATTTTAAAAAATTGGTTAAATATACACTTCATCATACTTTAGGGTCAAATTTACCCTCGATATCCTATTTTGGGGTCAAATTTACCCTTGATATTAAGAAACTTTTCACCTGTACCCTTTCTATAATAAAAAAGCTCAAATCAACGCTAAATGCCCATGTTTTGAAAATAAACACCCCCTACTATAACCCACTCGATCCTACCCACGAAAAATACACAAACAAATCTTGAAAACACTGGGGGGAGTGAATGACTTTTTTTTTTTTACCACGCAGTCGACTTCCTTCAACAGATAGTCGACTGATGACTGCAGTAATGAAAACTTTAGAAATTAAGTTGTTGAAAGTAAATAACACCAACTATTTTATACTGGTTGGGACCTCTAATAGGTCTTCCTTCAACCTCCTTGTGTTGCAAGGGATTCTACTAGTTCTTTGTAAATAAAATTAAAGTACAAGATTTAGTCAAGCTTTTTGGCTTTGACTCACACTCTTTCCTTTCTTTCACACTTTGATACAATGTTTCACCATGTGTTTATCTCCTCTCTTTTTAATTACACAATAAGACTTTAAGAGAATACAATGCTTGAGTAAAGTAGAGGAAAGAAGTAGAAAATGTCGAGACAAATATATCTCTTTCTTTAACTTTCAATGCTTATATAGTAGTGACTGGACTACTAGCCGTTGGAAGCTTGAAGGCAACCCAAAAGATTTTTCTTTTTAGAAAATTGAATAAATATTATTTAATTTTTAAGCATAAGTAAAGACTAAAAAGAAAAATATAATCAAGTACATAAAATGAAACAATCCCATTTATTGCAACAAATTTTTTCTTTTCTTGATAGGCTTGTTGGTACTCAATAGAATCTTCTAATAGAATTTTACTCTCCTTATAGTCTGCACCAATATGTCTTTCCTTCTTATGAGATTTTCTTCCTTTTTGAGTATTATTCAAACAGATTTTCATGCAATCAAAAAAACTTTAATGGTCATTCATCAAAATCTTAGCGATATCAGTCTCCCCTTTTTGATGGATGACAAAAAAATTAGATTACTTCCCTGTTTGAGTTCTCTTCTGAAATAAGTGACTCTCCCCTTGAATGACTTTTCTACATGGTTAGATACAACAATACAACATATCCTTTTCTTTCCCTTTTGTATCAATCAAAAAAGAAGAAAGGCAGCATGCACACCAAAACTAAGTAGAGGCAAGTAGAAAAATTAATAAAGTGATCCTTGTCGTTAAAAAGGTTTTGCAGTAATGCTAAGAGAATTTCTTAGAGAACAAAATCTTTCTTCAAGTAGAGATTTGATAAAAATGTCAGCAAGTTGAAAATCAGTGCATACAAAAACTAGTTTAATATCTCCTTTTGAAACATGATCTCTTATGAAATAATGCTTAACATCAATATGTTTTTCTCTATAATGATGCACAAAATTCTTAGACAAACAAATAGCACTAGAGTTATCATAGAATATTTTGAAAAATTTAAAACAAAGAACATAATCACTGAGTTAATGAGACATTTAAAGAATCTGGGCACACCACAATTTAATAGCTATATACTCAAATTCAATGGTGGCTAGAGAGACATATTTTGATTTCTTGCTATTCCATAACAAAAGAAATTATCCTATGATTTGGCAAGTACCACTGGTGCTTTTTATATTCACTTTATCACCTGCATAATCTGTATTTATGAAACCTTTTAAAATAATGTCAGTAGACTTAGGATATAATAAATGAAAAGATCTTGTACCAATAAGATGTCTAATAATATGTTTCACAACTGTTAGATAAGCTTTTTTAGGAGCTGACTGAAATCTGTCACATTTACATACACTGAAGAGAAAGTCAGGTCGACCGACTGTAAGATATAAGAATGGACCAACGATGTCATGATAGTTGGTTTCATCAACACTCTTACCATCTTTACATGACTCTAAAGAACAATTAGAGCTCATAGGGATATTTGATGGCTTGGCATTTTCTATCCTAAATCTTTGAATGAGAACTCTGGTGTTCTTACCTTGGGAAATGAAGGTTCCCTAAGTAGAATGATGGATTTGCAATTCCAGAAAGAATGATAATTCTCCCATCATGCTTATTTTGAATTCACTTTGCATTAATGATGCTGCCCAAAAAATACCTCCTAAAAGTATGATGTGATCGATGCCAAATATAGTAACCTAACTAGGTTGGGGTCAAACCCACAGGAAAGATGTGAACAGTTTCTTGATTTGATATAATTCACGAGCAATGCAGAGAAGTAAAACGGCGAGATTTTGTATCAATCGCAAGTAGTAACCAGATCTTGAGTGCTTTTGAGTTGTAAATAATAAAAGACGAACACTAGGCTTGTGTTTCCCTTGACTTCTTAACTCTATATACTTTTCGTGATCAACCCTACTATTTTATAGGTTTGGATGTAAAGTATGAAAGATAGGTATTACCATCCATCTTGTGGACCTGAAGATAAATTTCTCTCTTTATCGATTCAGTCAAAGGGCGTCGCCTTAATGCTTCTTTCTACGGCCTTAGTTCACTGTCACCTTTTGATATCTAGTTATTAGAAGAGATAGTGGAAAGTATAAGGTGGAAGTAAATCTCAAATTACTGTCGTAATCTTCTTTTCCTAATCACAAACTCCCTTGTGAAGATGAATGTGAATACAAGCTATCTCAAACTTCTGCAACAAATCTGAGATTAATTATTGTGAAGAAGATTAAGATACATGCATAAACCCTAGAATTGATGAATATCATACTTTCTCTACGTAGATAATTCACCAGGGTTTCCACAACTCTTGTTAAGGAGGTTATCCGCTCATGTTTATGAAAAAAATCCATGATTATCAAAGAATAAAATATGTAATTAATTGCACAAGAATAAGATGAATAAACTTCAAAGTCTTGAATTGAATAAAAACCCAAAATCTCAAGAATAATTGTAAAGTATGTGAAAAGTAGAAAGAATAACATCAAAGTACGTAACCTAATAAAAGGTAAACCCTAGGGTATTTATAGTATCTCAAAATTACATAAAAATCCTAATAAAAATGGGAAAGGTAAAGTTAAGTCGGCACTCGGTATGACTCGGTCTTCAACTCGTATCGACATCATAGGAGTCGTACTATGCCTTCTCGTATCCATTGCAGTGTTTGATCTCCCCAGGCTAAAATATTTTGATCTATATATAACTCCTGCTTACGAGTAGTTGATGTTTCAGCTTTTGACGGAATATTTTTTATTTTTTTTGGGAAAATTATAAGTTTTAAGCAACCAGGGTTGCATTTAATGTTGTTTTTTAGTTTTTCAGGGCAAAGAGCTAGCTGCAGGCTAAGACTTAGAAAAATTTGCAGAAAAAAAACTTCTGACGATCAAACTGGTGGATCGTCAGTCTTGCGATGGACCACTAGTTCAACCGTCAGTGTTATACAGAACAAGGCATCCTGAAACACTCAGCGATGGTCCATGCGTTGGATCGTCAGTCTTGCGATAGACCACCAATGTGGCATTCAGGCCTAAATAAAACCCATGTCTTCTAATGACTCAGTGACGGCCCATATGGTGGACCGTCAGTCTTTCAATGGACCGCCATTTTGGACATCAGGTTTAAGTAGAACTGGGCTCTCCTGGACCATCAACGACGGCCCATATGGTGGACCGCCAGAATTTCGATGAACCACCACTTTGGTCGTCAGACTCAAGAAGAACTGGGCTTTTAAGGACCATCAACGATGACTAATTTGGTGAACCGTCAGACTTTCGACAGGCCACCACTTTAGCCGTCACTTTGGATGCGGATTTTATAATTTTTGAATTTTAAATTCTTTTTTCCTGGGAACATATAAATACCCAGTCTTAGGTTTTATTAATAATCTTTTATCCATCTCTCATTTTTCATTAGGTTTTCCATACTGAAAATACATTGTTACATGTTTTTCTCTAAGATTCATTGGAAATTTGTGGATCTATTTTCTTTTATCATTATTTCTATTGAAGATTAAAGAACAACAGTTGTGACTTTTGTAAGTAAACTTTGAATTAATTTATGAATAATACAATGGTTTCTTCTCTTTCTTGGGTGGAAATGTGTGGCTAAGCTCCCATAACTAGGGTTATGGGAGCCTTGATGTGAAAAACTAATTTTGGGTTGTGAATCTAGTAGATTCCCATGATTAATTGACATTGCATAAACCCTTCTTCATTTTAATGACTTTTCTTGGTTGCAAACTTGAAAAGTGAGCCCAAGAACAACAGTTGTTCGAATAAAAAAAGTGTTTGTTGGGAAAAGAAAGGGTTTACATAAATCTAAGGGCTTTAACCTTTGGATAGAGGGTAGATGCCTTAACCGGATCAACCCATGTGAGAATATAGTTGAATAAATCATATGTTCCTTAAGTTTAAAAGAATTAAGGGATAAGTTACTCATTTAGGTTGAGAAACTAATGGGTAAACCATTGAATTCAACAACTCTTGTAATTAGAATTGTTCATTAGGAATTCAAAATAGTTCATAACCCTAGCTGCTTAAGCATCTTGGTAACCATAACTCTAGTTCAACTTCTCTTATTGAATTACTATTAGCAATATAACCTATAATTGGATTACTTTCTATGAAAAACATTTGAATATAATTGATAAATTAGAATCCCCCTCTATGCTGGAATCTTCGATCAACAGTCTAGTAACAATTACAATACTTAGTGAACACAGTATTCCCTGTGGGATTCGACACCCAACCCAGTTGGGTTCTATATTTGATAGCGACCGCTTACACTCTCTAATGAGAGTTTTAATTTGGGCGTATCAGTAGTACATGATTATACGACTTATGTCTTGCACTCATATCCACCTTGGACCTTCTTTCTTCTAAGCTTAGACACTGGTTTGCTTACGATTTGACTATACGAGTCATACTCAGACTTCTGACTCGTATCGTTCTGGGACTTTAGCTCCTGATTGTCGCTTTGGACACTATTATTCTTACGACTGTTGTTCATGACCCGTATCCTTAGTATACGACTCATATAAATGAGTCGTATATTTTCTTTACTTAATCTTTTGCTTGGGTCTTTAGTTCTATTGTGCTTACGAGTCATCATACGAGTCGTATACTGTGTTTACGACTCGTGAGGTGACTCGTATCTTGATTAGACTTGGTCTTTTTTGGTCTTTTTCTTTTATTTTCATTCCAACACTATTGTAGACCTGTTTTACCTGAAATAAACACAAAAGTGCATCATACCCACTAAAATATCCTAAGTATCCGCATAAATTTATGGTTTTAAGCATCGAAAGTGTCGTGTTTCCATGACACATCAACAACCTCAACTTAAAATTTTGCGTTTCCTCAGGCAAACAATAATTAAACCCAATAATTCAACACGATGCTTAAATAAGAAGATCATAAGCTACCTATGGCAGTGATTTTGAACTCAATTTTTCTCATAAATTGTTTTTCTCTCCTAACCTCACTTTTCAAAAATCAAACTATGTGTAACAATTCAGTACACGGAGAAACATGAGAAAATCTGATGATGGCATTATATCAGTTACAGAAAATTGGGCATAGACACAAGTTACATTCACCAATCAATTTAGCAACCTAGAAACATAACCCATGTGCACTCACAGTCAAAAAAATCACCCATGTGCGCTCACAGTCAAAGAAATCCCATTCTCTTTCCGTATGGATAAACCAATCTATTAAGGGATACACCAAATGACTCCCCCGCTTACAAAAAAATATCAGCAGTGTAAACAGAATGCCATAGGCTTGCCCTTATGCTCTTTTTCTAAGTTTTTAGATAGTCACGGTAGGATCACTATAGGACTTTATTCGGCTTGTAGCGTAGCTTAGGTTTGGTATGATATATTTTGGGATTCATTTAGTGACAGCCTCCTGGACACTATGCATTTTTTGGGGTCTAATTATTTTTTCCATTTCTTCTTTTATCTTCACCCTTATGTCTCTCTTATCATTTAAAGAACATTCAAATTTGGCAGGTGCGATTTTTTCACTTTTACTTTTATTTTTCTTTTATTTTCCTTGTAACTTTTCTTTCCTTTATTCTCATCACACCTGCCTAAGTTTTAACTATTTTTCTTCTACACACTTTTTTCATACTCATTTTCTCCTACGCACCCCTATAATAGACACCATCAACTTCAGCTATTTGCCTAAGTTGAGGTGCACAATATCCAAAGAGGACCCGTACCAAAATAGGTTCATTGTATGGGAAGGTGAAATTGGTGTAAACAATAAAAATTGGTCTATTCAGGCTTAAATATTTGGATCAAAGGGATTCATTCGTTTGGTTGGACATTTAGGCTCAAGTGGACTCATTTTTAAAAAGAGACTATGATCATCTGATAACGCTCAACTTACACTTCAATTTAGTGTAAGACGGTCATCGTCAATATATTTACCCAATTTTGAAGTCGGGGTTGAATCCACAGGGAATAATATGAGTGGTGATTAGGCTAAATTTGTAACTAAAGCTACGATTAAATTCAAACAAATAATATGAAGAAAATAAAATGGGGGGATTTATGAGAATTGTTCAGTAAATGTTTCAGACTTCGATTTCAGTGCTTGTGATCAATATTACAATGAAAACTATAGTTATGTTCACCATGCGTATTGGTAGTTGACAGATACTAGGTGCAGTTCAATATTCCTGAAGTAGGTAGGAACAACAAATTATCCTTGCCGATGATCTATCCGATTGTCTCTCGACCTATCTAGACAATTTATTACCTAATTCTCTTGAACTTAGGTAAATTATATTTTATGACCGGATGTTATCTCAGGTAGATTAATCTTGTTACGACATTAATCATTAGATGAGAGCTTAACCTTCCCACTCCCTGTTGATAATTCGCTTCCTCTAGTTTATTTCTCTGTTTGAACAAACAAACCTAAGGCATGATCTATTGTTTGCAACCAATAGATTAAAGTGTAAAATATTGGAATTTCAAGAAGTTCCTACTACCCTTTGAATCTTTTGAGCACCTAACATCAAGTCAAAACCTAACCCACAGATCTCATAACTCGGGTTATAGGGATTAGTTACTCATGCTGAAAGAAACGAAGCAATATATTGAATTCATACTTACAGAACAATGAAAAGTAATAATTGTTTCTTTGATTCAATCACTAGAGAAATCCGCAATAAAAGCAATACTTAATCTCTCACAAGTTAATGGAAAAAGTTTCTCCAAAACTCAAGAGCAAAACGTAAAGCCTCAAGTGCTGAATATCGAGTATGAGATACCTAGAAAACCCTCAAACAATGATTTAAATAGACTAGTCTAAATAAGGAAACAAAATCACAGTGTTTAGAAAATCCTTCGGAATAGATGACAACATTTGTGACGGCGAGTCAGGATCCTGACGACTTATCAAAAATATCATCGGGTCCCTCTTCAATCTTGGCATCTTCTGCTTAAGGCTGATGGTGATTCCTGATGGCTTATCAAGTATATGACGACATGTCAGAAATGTCGTCGCTTTGTCTCTCCAAAACTAATTCGCTGCCTAAGCCTGGCGATGGTTTTGACACGTCGTCACAGTCTTAACATCTTCACTTTACTTCTTCTAATACTTCCACTTCTAACGATATTCTTGACAGAGTATCACATGGCTGACGACTTATCAAAAATGTCGTCAGCCATATTTTTCAGCTCATTTGCATCAGATTTCAATTCCTTTGCCTCTCTTTCCTTAGATTCTCTTGCATTATGATTTTTACTGCAATATCAAACAAAAAAAAAATCAAAAATGACAAAAGTTGCTTAAGTCACAATTATTTCTCATTAAAAGCCTCAAATGTTTTAGCATCTGCTCATACATCATCATCTCCTACTTAACTATCTTAGACCTAGGTAAAAGCAACCGGACAAGTTCTGGATTCCAACACACCAGGAACTCTGTATACACCTCACACACGATTGCACAGAGTTCTATTACTAAGTACTAACTATCCAGTTATGCAACTGTTTGTCCGTAATTTTCCATCCCTAATCCTTAATGGCATTTCCAGATTCAAAACAGTCGCACACATATATATATGATACAACACAAAATTTAGGAGTTTCAACAAAATTTCATTTAAACACATCAACAAAATATCATTAAGCACACATCTTCAGCATAGTCATTTCAAATCCACAAATATTTCCACCATTCTAAATTAGTTCAAAAACAATAATTCATTACAAATAATGTTTCAAAATCTCTTAAATGATAATAAAAACAATTAAAAAGCATCTTCTGCCATAGGTGCCAAGATTCTCCCTATTCATCACCTTGTTAGCATCGAACCTTCAAGCGTAAAGGACTTGTCTGCTACTTATACTTTTTAGCTACTCCCAGATTTTTGAATTAGATATACCCCAACCCCTAATTGAAAGTTGTTGCACTGTCCTCAATGCTACAAAAAAAGGTAAAGATAAAAGGTAATACCTAGGCGCTTAAGGTGCCAGCGCATCAATATCAACATGTTGGCCCTCATATTAGGTCCCACTCTCCTTAGCTACCAGGAATGGATCAACAACTACAATCGGGGGAAAAACACTTCCCCCTTCAATATCAATAACTAGTGGACTTGAACCACCGGCCCCAGATTCCATCTTCTAGACTCGTGTCTCCCGGTCCCGCTCTCTCTATATGCTTTCTGCCCTAGCCTTATTCCTGGCATATTTCTCTTCTTTCTTGCTTGCCTTTCATCAGACTCCACGACTCTCAGCTCTGGAATCACTCAAATATTTAAAACATGGACATGGGTACCACTGTCTCAATCACAGGATCCAACATTACTGGGCTATCATATAGCTCGTGCACCATCCTCTTGATCTCAGCCATCTTGGTCTTTACCTCAGTAATATCAGGCATCTTCCCACCACTCAGCTATTGAGCAATCCTCGACTCAAAAGTATCTAGACTTTCCTAGACTCATCTACCCTGGTTCTTAAATTGTATATCTATCTATGGCCTTAAACCTCCTTCCATATGCTCAACCTTAGCCTCTAGTGTGGTCAACCAGGTCATAATCTCTGTCGATAGTGCCTATGAAATCATCATAATACTGAAGGTCATACCTCACGACCTGGGTGGCACATTCTAGACTAGAGGTGGGGTACTAGATGTACCTGATGCATTGGTGTGTGTCGTCTCTGTCTGTTCACCTGCCTTAGCTGCTATAGTAGTATCAGCATGATCATCCTACGAGAATAAAACCTTCCAAAATATCTGCTGCCTGCCGTCCCATTGAGTTGGCCGTATCTCTAATTAGGCCTTAATCAATGGTCTTAATGGCCTCAAGCATCTCATCTATACCATGGAGATCCAGTGCGCCCACAGCTAGACATATTTGTGTGATCAAATAGGGGTAAGCCAACAATGACTTCTCAACCCCAACTGCACGATCCCTCATCTCTCAGGATAAGAACTCTGCTACATCGAACTCATAGCCTGCTATCATAGCTGCCCGAACAGGGCTCAGTACACCATCTTTAATTGTTGGACACAACCGGTGCCAGAACAATGTACACCATGCTTTACCTTCAAAGTTGAGGGTACTCTTCTTAATCTTCTTCGAGACCACCTCGAGGCCTCCTACAACCCAAACTGTATTTTCACCATTCAAAGCTTTCCACCTAAAAATAACCATCTTATCATCTAAACCCAGCGTCCTCATGGTTATCTTCCTCATCTCATCCATCCCACAGTCTATTTCCCCAGTATTCACCGAAGCCTGATACTTTGATCCATTTAAGAATATTCCAATAGTCCGTGGGGAAATATCTACCCGGACTCCTCGAATCATTAGTGACACAATCGACTCACCACCCTTCCATAATTGACCTTGTGGGTATTTCCTCTAAAGTTTTCCTTTATATGCTGCATAGAATTCTCAAATGAGCACCTCACTATACTTTTCAGGCGCTCGTGTCATCCATTCAAAACTATACTGATGGAAGCGCTCCTTAAATTTGGGCAATTATGACATCTCAGTTGTTATCAACCTCTGCCCTAGATATAATACTTTTCTTATATTTTTACTCAGAAGTATGAACAACCCACTGTTGAGTGTCTCCTATATCCTGAGGTACCCTCATATTTCAATGACGGGCATCGGGGCAGTGGTAAGTGCCAGCGTGGGTCTTGTCGGTCTATCGGAGGCACCTCATTCACTTCCTCTGCAGTATCATCATCCTTAGAATTTACCTCTTTCAAACTAGATTAAGCCTCGTCATTATTATTTGTAGGTGGTGGTGTATGTAGAGGAGAGATAGTAGGGTTCTTTCTCCTCGAGCCCTATGGAGGTGGTGAGTCCTCCAGGGGTGCAAATTTCTTCCCCTTTTCTTTGTTGGCTATCTTATCTTTTTAGGAAACCTTGCCCTTTGAGGAGTCTTCATAAAGTTTATCGCAACTATCGGTTGACATATCAAACTCAGAATTGCTGGATTTCAAGTTAGTAACTGGTGTCTTCTTGTTGTTCTTTTTCCTCACTTGCTTAGAAGATGGTGTGTTCTTGGGAGGAATCGTTCCCAAAAATATGCCATCATTAGTAAATAAATAAAGAAAAGAAAAGAAAATTTTGAAATTAAAATTCAGTGTGCATGCTCTGTTCAGAGTACTAGTAGGGGGTACGGGTCGTATCGATCGGGTACGAATCATATACATGAGTCGTATGGTACACAGTGTATGACATTTGTTCACAGGTCAACTTACGACTCCTCATAAACATTCATACCAACAAGGTATGACTCATTACCAATAGTCGTAAGCAGATAAAAAATATTTATTCTACTTTTAATCCTCCCAGGTTTGTATGATTCTATGTATACGGGTCGTCTGGTTTTGATACGACTCGTATAGGTGTGTCGTACCTATTATAGAACCTTAAACTTGTTATAATTTCATATAGTCAGTGGGTACAATTCCCATTATGACTCCATACCGGTGGGTACGAGTCGTAAGAGGTCTCGTATCAACTGCAATATAGAAGTCCAACTTTTAAAGTTTGATCACTCCAAAGCAAATACCCAAAATACTCATCTACTCTATGAAAAATATAATTTATTTTGAGCACATAGACATACAACATACCAACTACATTCAAGTTTTTTCCAATTTCCCTATTTTCAACTAAAAACTAAGAATTAGGGTTTCAAAAATTCCAAAACATTGTGAAGTTGACTCAAAACAAGTTCAAGCAATCTCACATTCTTCAATTTAAGCAAAATATTAAGAAGTTTAAGTTCCAATGACTTTCTTGAGTTGAAGAACTCAAAAATTATTTTGAGAAACTCCTTGTTCTTCCCAAAATTCATGCTCAACTCAAGAAAAATAAGAAGTTCAAACTTGTTAGTAGGTGATTTAAGTTGTGTACAAGGGAATTCTTGTGTTGAAAACTTGATTTTTCGGCAAAAATGGAGTTGTATTTGGTTTGTGAGTATTGGGTGCCCATCGGGTACCCTAATTTTATTTTAATTAAATTTTTTGGGTCGAGTTAACCCGCGATCTGACCTTAGAAACATAGGTACGAGTTATGTATATGACTCGTACCCAGGCTTACGGGTTATTTTTTTGACTCGTATAGACCTGGAACCTTACCTGAATTTTGGTGTGAGTACGACTCAAGGTGGGGTACGGCTCGTTCTTAGAATCATACCTATTCTAGAAACTTTTTCCTAATTCTGAATTTTCTCCCAGGTTCATACGACTCATACTCACGAGATGTACCATCTAGATACAACTCATAAAGAGTCCATAAGACCTAAATTTTTCAGCTTATTTGGATCTTTTCTCTATTCCTTGTCATGCACACTGAATAAACATATTACCCTATAAATGAATAAGTACAAAAACATGGGTTTCCTCCCATGCAGCGCTTGATTTAACGTTGCGGTATGACATGGCTAAGTTGGGTACTCGGATTTCACCAACTATCCCATGGGTTGCCTCCCACGCAGTGTTTGATTTAATGTCGCGACATGATGTAATTGTCTTGGTTACTCAGACTTCAACAAGGTCAATCTCAAACACCTCGTTCACTTCTTTGTAATAGCCCATATAGTGCTTTACTCTTTGCCCATTTACCTTAAACAGGGCTTCACCGTTCCTTTATAGTTCCAAAGCACCATAGGGCTAAACTTTTATAACTGTGAATGGTCCATACAATCTAGACCTCAACTTACCTTGAAATAGTTTAAGCCTTGAGGTGTAGAGCAATACTTGGTCATACTTTTCAAAGATTCTTTTCTCCATTTTACGATCATGATGCAACTTCATATTTTCATTGTAAAGTGCAGAGCTTTCGTACGCCCAAAGCCAAAATTCATCCAGCTCATTCATACTATTCATCCTTGACTTGGTTGTATCTTGATACTCAAAATTCAGCTTCTTCAAAGCCCAAAGTTCTTTATGTTCAATCTCTATAGGCAAGTGACAAGACTTGCCGTACACTAACTGATAAGGCAAAGCACCAATTGCGGTCTTAAATGCTGTCCGGTAAGCCCATAATGCATCATCTAATTTCCATGAACAATCAGTCCTATTGGCATTTACTGTCTTTACCAGGATAGACTTGATTTCCCTATTGGACACCTCAACCTCCCCACTAGTCTGCGGGTGATAAGGTATTTCCACCTTGTGTTTCACTTCATACTTCTCAAGCAGACCTTTGAATAGACGATTACAAAAATATGACCCACCGTCATTGATTATAGCACGTGGGGTACCAAATCATAAAAATATATTCTTTTTTAGGGATACAGTGACACTACGTGCCTCATTATTGGGAAACACTACTGCTTTCACCCATTTTGAAACATAATCCACAACCACAGGTATATATTTCATGCCAAATGAACTCACAAAAAGACCTATGGAGTCTATACCCTATAAATCAAACACCAATTATAAGATAGGAGTCATAGGTAGTTCATGACGTTTAGAGATATTACCTTGTCGTTGACATTGATCACAAGAAGAAGAAAAATTATGTGCATATTTGTAGATTGTTGGCCAATAATACTGATATTACAAGATTTTATGGGCAGTGCGGGTTCAACCATGATGACCCCTAACTGAAAAAGAATGACAAGCCTTAAGTATGCTCATCATCTCTATCTCAGGTATGCATCTACGTATAATCCCATCTTCACAAATTCTGAACAAATAAGGCTCATTCCAGAAAAATTTCCTTACCTCATGCATAAATTTCTTTCTTTGATGAAAGGAAAGATCCCCTAGAATTAGATCACTGACTAGGTAGTTTGCATAGTCTGCAAACCATGGGATTAGGTCTTGGGAAGCTGCTAATATCTACTCATCAGGAAAACCATAATCAATATCAAGTCCATTCTCCATATTCTGTATAGCTTCCTCCTCTAGTCTAGACAAATGATCCGCAACTTGATTCTCATTGCCTTTTCTATCTTTCACCTCAAAATCAAATTCCTGAAGTAATATCATCCACTTAATCAGTCTCCGCTTCGCATTCATTTTGGTCATAAAGTAGCACAATGCTGCATGATAGTTTGCACGACCACCTTAGATCTAATCAAATATAACCTAAACTTCTCAAAAGCAAAAACCACTGCCAACAACTCTTTTTCCATCATGGTGTAGTGCTTATGAGAAGGGTTTAGTACCTTGCTAGTATAGTATATGGGATGAAGGATCTTCTATTTTTGTTTGCCTAGTACAACCCTTAAGGACAAACCACTTGCATCACACATGATTTCAAAAGGCAAAGACCAGTCTGGAGATACAATAATAGGAGCCGTCATCAACTTCTCTTTCAGATATTCAAAAGACTTCAAGCACACTTTTGTGAACTCAAATTTCACCTCCTTCTCAAGAAGCCTATAAAAAGGACTGGGTATCTTGGAGAAGTCCTTGATAAACCTTCTATAAAATCCATCTTGTCCCAAAACTCTAGGAACACCCTTCACAGAAGTTGGTGGAGTTAATTTCTAAATAACTTTAATTTTCGCTCGATCTACCTCAATACCTCTTTTTGAAATTTTATGCCCCAATACTATTCCTTCTTTGACCATAAAATGACACTTTTATAATTTAATACTAAGTTGTATTCTTCACACCTTTGGAGAGAATTTGCCAAATGAACTAAGCAGTCATTAAAAGAATCAACATCGACTAAAAAATCATCCATAAACACTTTGATGGTATCTTCTACCATATCAGAGAAAATAGATATCATACATCTCTAGAATGTGGTTGGAGCATTGCATAGCCCGAATGACATGCGTTTGAATGAGAAGGTCCCATAAGGACATGTGAAGGTGGTCTTCTCTTGATCCTCAGGTGCAATAGTAATCTATTTATAACCTGAATACCCATCAAAAAAATAGTACCATCTTCTGTCCTCTAACCTATCTAACATTTAGTCCATGAAAGACATGGGAAAGTGGTCTTTCTGAGTCCATGCATTCAATTTTCGATAATCCATGCATACTCTCTATCCTGTGACAAGTCTTATTGACACTATGTCATTTTTCTTATTAAGTACAACAGTAATACCGCCTTTCTTCAAAATACATTGCACCGAACTAACCTATTTATTATCAGCAATAGGATACACTACACCAACATCCAACCATTTGATTATCTCTTTCTTTACTACCTCCTATAAATGAGGATTGATTTGGTGCTGATGCTCTATTATTTGGGTACAATCTGGCTCAAGTCGAATTTTATGAGTACACAACCCCAACGAAATACCCATAATATCTTCAATGGACCAACCTATGACCCTCTTGAATTTTTGCAATACTAATAATAATGCTTCTACTTTTGATTGTATCAAATCAGCTGCAATAATAACTGACAAAGTGTTGTTGCCCCCCAAAAATGCATATCACAAATAAGAAAAGAGGGACTTCAACTCTAAGACAAGGGGCTCCTCAATAGATGGGCGAGAAGGTGGAGTAGTTTTATTCTTCAAATCCAGATCAATCTTCTTTGGTACATTAACATAGGAACCACTACCATAGAGTGCACACACCATCTCATCATACTCCTTAATACTATCACTATCAAAATTCATGATCACAGCTGCAGAGCTTCCACACCTAACCTTACTTCAATAGTAACAGTATCAGCAGAACCATCATCCCAAAGAGTAATTGCATCAATATTATGGAATGAATCTTCCTCATAATCGTACACATCGATCATTAATATCATTCTCAACTCATCAGGTTGCTTCATAGATTTTCATACGTTGAATGCCACCTATTTATCATTGAGCCTCAGCATCAGATGTCCTTTCTCCATATCAATCAACGTCCTACCTATAGCCAAAAATGATCTTCCCAAAATAATTGGTACTTGAAAGTCCACTTCATATTCTAATATTACAAAATCAACAGGAAATATAAAATAAGACACTTTTACCAATACGTCATAAAGGATACCAACTGGCTTCTTTACTGTTTTGTCAGCCATTACTAGTCTCATGGTAGTTGGTTTGGGAGCTCCCAACCCTAACTGCTTGAATATGACAAAGGGCATGAGGTTGATGCTAACCTCTAAATCACATAATGCTTGAGTGAAGTTGAAAGATCTAATAGTGCAAGGTATTGTGAAAGCGCCAGGATCCTCCTTCTTCTCTATCAAAGATCTAGTAACTACAAAATTGCAATGATGAATATTATCAACTAGCTCATAGCCGACTGACCTCTTCTTGGTAATCAAATCCTTCATGAATTTTTCATATTCTGGTATTTGCTCCGATTCCTCTACAAGCGGTATGTTGACTGTCAACTCTTTTAACATAGATAAAAAAATTTTATACTTACCTTCATCTTGTTTCTTTCTCAGCCTTTGGGGAAAGAGAGGAGGAGTTCTTGGAATAGGCTTTAACATGGTTTTCTCAACCTTGTATTTTTTTGTTCTTTTTACCACTGCTTTCTGCCTCAATAGGATCATCATCAACTTTGTGCTCATCTATAGTGGGAATAGGTGGGTCTGTAGTGGTTTTACCACTTCGAGTGGTAATGTCATGATAATGAGCCTCATTTTTTTGGATTCTGAACTGTATTACTAGGGAGAGTGCCCGGTTGCCTCTGATTTACTGTGCTTGACATCTGACAAAATTATTGCTCCAACTTTTTGATTGTTGTGGCGTATCATTCAACTTTTGATTTAGCCCTGACAGATCTATTTTAATCTCCTTAAGGTAGCTTTCTTGACTTTCTTGTCCTTTGACTAATTTTCACAGATGTGCCTCCATTCTGGATTTTGAATCATGACTCCCTGGTGGAACATACTTATCACTTGTCACCTTGTAGTCATCTTCAATTCCAATCACCATCTCTATCTATTGTTCTATCTCTATATCTATCATTAAAGTAGTCCCGACCTTGATTCCCTTGCCCCTGGGCTTGAAAATTTGCCAACCTATGATAAAGATACTTTGCTTCCTTTTCTTATTCAATCTCAAAAGCTTTCAAAGTAGATGCCTGTATCCTAACTATATTTACCTTTTAAACACCTATTACTGCAAATTGGTTAGTAAGAAGCCCAATATCTGTCAAAAGTTGAGCAATCTCTTGTGCAACTATATCATTATTCACTTTATAATCACCGGCTGCTCTAATAGCATATACACCCACACCATGTTTAGATCCTCTCATATGCCATCCTCTATTGGTCACTGAGATATCATCTAGCATTTCTTATGCATAGTTCCACCAAAGACGTATAAGTGCACCTCCTGAAATAGTATCTATCATTGCTTTTAAACTGATAGTTAGTGATGTGAAAAAGATATCCAGCAAATTTAACCCTCAAATTCTGTGATTCGGTACCATGCTCATCTTATTCTTGAACCTAAACCATGCCTCATATAAAGATTCTACAGGTAATTATATGAAGTTATAAATTTCATCTTTCAACTACATCATTCTTGCAGGAGGGAAATATCTATTAAGAAATTGTTTCTGCAACTAATGCCAAGAAGTAATTAAACCTCTCGAAAGTTCCCCCAACCATACTGATGCTTCTCCAGTAAGTAAAAATAGGAACAACCTCAACCTCAAAGTTTCTTAGTTTACCCTTAGAATGGTATAAGATGTGCAGATCCCAATAAAGTTAGCAAGATGCAGATTTGCATCATCAGTTGCTGCTACTGAAAATACATCTTTTAAGTTCAAAAACTAAATCATAATACTAGTAATGTCAAACTTCACATTGTGGGGTAGAGGTAGAGGAATGATTGCTTCTGTCTCAGCCAGTTTAGCATAACCCATATCCTCATCATCTTCTTTATATGGCTGCATAGGCTGGTAACCAGGGAGTAATAGGGATATTTCTCTCTGAACTCGATCACCCTTTTTTCTTGGATTGACTAGTTCTCTATTCATAGCTCTCCGAGCCTCTTAAGCTAACCTAGCCTTTTTAGATTCTCGTCTCTCTCGCTCTAATAATTATTTTATTTGTATATCTACAACATTCTGAGCATCAACTGGAGCACATGGGAGTGCTGTATTTGGATCAACAGGTGGGTATTTAACCCTAACTAGAACACCATCATGAACGTGTTTTTCTATTCTTCTTGGCGTTTGATGTATCCTTTCTGGCTCTAGATCAAAAGGGAGTAAGGGATTGCCTCTACTCCTAGTGTTGGACATACACCAATGTATGCCCAGTAAAAAATAGAAAATAAAACTCAAAAACTTTACCAAATTCAATCAACAATAACACCATCCTCCCCGGAAACGGTGTCAAAATTTGATAGCGCCCAAAAGATACCTTCTAAAAGTATGCCGCGGTCAATGCCAAATATAGTAACCTAACTAGGTTGGGGTCAAATCAACAGGGAAGAAGTGAATAGTTTTTTGGTTTGATGTAATTCACGAGCAGTGTAGAAAAGTGAAAATGGGGGATTTTATATCAATCACAAGTAGTAACCAAATCTTGAGTGCTTTTTAGTTGTAAACAATAGAAGACGAACACTAGGCTTATGTTCCCTCTGACTTCTTAACTCCATAAATTTCTCGAGATCAACTATACTATTCTATAGGTCTGTATGTAAAGTATACAAGATAGGTATTATCAGCCGTCTTGTGGACATGAAGATAAATTTCACCCTTTACCAATTCGAGCTCAGGGCATCGCCTTAATGCTCCTTTCTATGACCTCAATTCACTGTCACCTTTTGAGATCTAGTGATTAGATGAGATGGTGGAAATTATAAGGTGGAAGTAAATCTCAAATTATTATCGTAATCTTCTTTTCCTAATCATAAACTCCCTTGTAAAGATGAATGTGAATACAGGCTATCTCAAACTTCTGCAGCAGTTCTCAGATTAATTATTGTGAAGAAGATGAAGATACATTCATAAACCCTAAAATTGATGAATATCACACTTTATCTACATATCTAATTCGCCAGGTTTCCCACAACCCTAGTTAAAGAGGGTAGCCGTTTATGTTTATGCAAGAATCCATGATTGAATAAATGAACTCCAAAGTCTTGAATTGAATAAAAAGCCAAAATCTCATGAATAATTGAAAAGTATATGAAAAGTAGTAAGAATAATATCAAAGTACGTAACCTAATAAAAGGTAAACCCTAGGGTATTTATAGTATCTCAAAATAACATAAAAATCCTAATAAAAATGGAAAAGGTAAAGTTAAGTTGGCACTAGGTACGACTCGGTCTTCAACTCATATCGACATTATATGAGTCGTACCATGCCTTCTCGTCTCCATTGCAGTGTTTGATCTCCCCATGCTTAAACTTTTTGATCTATATATTACTCCTGCTTATGAGTCGTACATGATCATACATCTCGTGTCTTGCGCTCGTATCCATATGGGAATTTTTTCCTTCTAAGCTTGGACACTGGTATGGTTACAATTTGACTATACGATACATACTCAAACTTTTGACTCGTATCCTTCTGGGAATTTAACTCCTGATTGTTGCTTTATACACTGTTATGCTCAAGACTACTGTTCACCGCCCATATCCTCAGTATATGTCTCATATAGCTGAGTTGTATCTTTTCTTTACTTAGTCTTTTGCTTGGGTCTTTGGTTCTGTTATGCTTATGAGTCATCATACGAGTTGTATACTGTGTTTACGACTCGTGAGGCAACTCGTATCTTGATCAGACTTGGTCTTTTCAGGTCTTTTTCTTCTATTTTCATTTCAACACAATTGTAGACCTATTTTATCTGAAATAAACACAAAAGTGCATCATACCCACTAAAATATCCTAAGTATCCGTATAAATTTATGGTTTTAAGTGTTGAAAGTGTCGTGTTTCCATGCCACATCAATTAACTCAGAGAATTCCTTGTACAAAACAACATTAGTACTTCAGAATATAATATCATCAACATAAATTTGAATAATCAAATTTTCAGTGGAGGTTCGTTTGATAAATAAAGTAGTATCAAATTTTTGTCTTGTGAAATCATGTTCAATTAGAAAACTTCTCAGTCTATCATACCAAGCCCGTGGAGCTTGTTTCAGAACCTAGAGAGCTTTAGAGAGTTTGAATATATGATATGAAAAGTTTGGATTTTCAAAACCTAGGGGTTATTTCACAAAAACTTGTTCATCAATAAAACCATTTAAAAAAGAACTTTTCACATCCATTTGAAATAATTTGAATACTTTATAATATGCATAAGAAAGTTAAATTCTAATGGATTCTAACCTGGCAACAGGTGTGAAGGCCTCATCATAATCGACTCCTTCTTGTTGTGAGTAGCCTTGAGAGACTAGACAAGTTTTATTTCACACAACTTTACTTGATTCATCTATTTTATTTCTAAATACCCATTTGATCCCAATAATAAAGACATTTTCTGGTTTTAAAAGAAGGGTCCACATATTATTTCTATCAAAATGTTCAAGCTCTTCTTTCATAGCATTTACATATCTATCATCTTCTAAGGCTTCATTGACTTTCTTTGTTTCAAGTTGAAATATGACGGCTATGTTCGCATTTCTTCTACTAGAAGACCTTGCTTGCATTTCTTCTTTTGGATCCCTAATGATGAATTTCTCCAGATAGTCAGGCTCGCTTCTTCATTCATCTGGAATTACTTCTTGTTCAACTTAATCATTTGAAGTAGTGGTAGATTGTTCAATTTTAGTTCTAGCGGGTTTTGATGAGGAGTCATCCTTGGTAGAAGGAATTTTGTTAGCTTGTACCTATTCAATCTCATTATCTATAGATCTAGCATTCTTTACACAATGATTAGTTTCATAAAAAATAACATGTATAGATTCCTTAATGCAAAAAATATGTTTATTGAAAATTCTATATGATCTACTAAAGTTAGAGTAGGCCATAAAGATACCTTCATCACTTCGTGGGTCAAACTTACCAATGTTGTCCTTACCATTGTTATGAACAAATATTTTGAGCCAAATGCATAGAAGTATCCAATATTGGGTCTTTTATTAGTCCAAAGTTCATATAGAGTTTTTTCCAGAATAGGTCTAATGATACAACTCTTCAAAACATGACATGTAGTTCTAACTACTTCTGCCCAAAATTTATATGATAGAGAGTATTCATAAATCATGTTTCGAGCCATGTCTTAAAGAGTTCTATTTTTCTGCTCAACCACACTATTTTATTAAGGATATATTGGAGATAAGAAGTTATGAGTGTATTTATGAGTATCATAAAAGATTTTAAATTCTTTATTCTAAAATTCCCCCCGATCACTTCGAATTATAGTGATGTGGTAACCCTTATCTCTCACACCTTTTCAAAAAAATCTTCAAAATTCTTTAAGGTATCATCTTTGTTAGCTAAAAATATGATCCAAGCAAATTGAGAGTAATCATCAATAATTACAAAAGCAAACCTTTTACCTCCAAAGCTAGCAGTTCTAGTTGGACTAAATAAGTACGTATGAAGTAGCTGTAAGGTTTTAGTAGTGGACACAATATCTTTAATAGAAATTTTTTTTCTATTTTGCTTACCAAGATGATATGCATCACAAATATGGGTCTTTTTGAAATCAAGATTTGGCAATCCAGTCATAAGTTCATTCTTAACTAACTTTTCAATATGTCTCAAGATTGCTTGACCAAGTTTTTGTGTCAAATCTAGAAATCATCAGAGATACAGGCAAGACATATATGTCTTTTTATCCTTTTGAAGAGTCTAGTATATACACATTTCTGTGTCTGTTTCCAACAATGATTTGCCTTCTATATTTTTCAATTGAGCACTCTTCCTTCTTAAATCTTACCTCCAATCCATTATCACACAACTGACTAATGCTTAGCAGGTTGTACTTTAAGTTTCTAATAGAATAAACATTTGTGATATCACATGAATTGTTAAATGAGATGATATAATATCTATTACTTTGTCTTTGGAGTTATCTCTAAAGATGATTTTACCTCCATCAAAATCAGTTATAGTTGCATATAAATTCTTGCTTCTAGTCATGTGATTTGAATATCTACTATTGAGATACCATTTCCCTTTAGATTTTGAGTAGAGTTCTTGTAAAATAAATGTATCACTTATTTCTAGGTACCTAAGAATTCTTGAGTCCCTTTAAGTTAGTTTTTGAATTTGTTGATTCAATTTTGGGTCTCCAAATTAATTAACCAATGTTTCTAGAGCAAAATCTGCAGTTATCATATTTATGACCAGGCTTTCTACAATGATAGCAAGAAATATAGTATTGATCAGTGGTTGTATAATAAGTATTGTTACTGTGACCATATCTCCTAGTTAACTGACTTGAGTTAGTTGACCTTTGAGACCTATCATAGATGTAATACCTTTTATGATAGGTATTAGGACTATGATTGCTTCCTTTAGTTGAGTTTCTTGAATTAGTTGACCATTGAGATCCTTTATAGTTATAGTATCTATTACCATTAGATATAACTGTTGACTTAATTGAGTTAGTCAACTGATTTGACTCAATAATATTATGACTGAAAGATTTTTCAAAACTATTAATCTTGATTTTTGAATCATCAATTTTTTTTTGTAAGAAATCTTTTTTGATTTCACAAACTTCAAGTTTAAGGTCCCAGTCTCTTCTTTCTCTTAATAAAATTCTTTTTTCTTCATGGGCTTTATTCAAATCATTTATGGCAAGGTCCATCAAATTTTGAAGTTTTGAGGATTCATTACAAAAGTTAGCTCTTACCTGGCCGGATTCTCCAATTACCATGAAGCAATAGTTTCTAATGTTATTATTTTCCTGGTGAAATTATTCCTAATCACCCCAACAACTGAATGAATTTTGATTTCTCTTAGAGGGTTGTCTTCTAGATTCTGGGCAATCATAAGCTATATGACCATATCTACCACAATTATAACACTTGCCTTTATTTCTATTTTGATCAGCATGTTGTTTTCCCTGTTAGTAATTTGGTCTTCCCCTTCTTTGATTTCTGGATCTTTTGTAATTTTCCATAACTATTCTTGTGATGAGAGAAAGTTCATGTGTATCAAGGGCATCATTTTCCTCTTCATTTGTAACTTTGAAGGTCACAGTTTTCTTATTTACCTTTTATTTTTGGTCCTTCTTATTTAAGTAAGCCTTTTCAAAGGCAATGAGATTGTAATACCCCGCACGCTTCTAAGCTAGAAACTAGACCTTCGTTCCTACGAGTGTAAAATCTAGTCCCATGATTCATACTTGAATCCATGTTTCATAATAATTAACCTAGTGTGAAGAGAGATTATAAGGTGGGAAAGATGTTCATAAGCGTCACTTAGAGCAAAGTTAGCTAAGAGCCATTGATTTGACCAATTTATGGTATTTGATTTCATAAGGGTCATCTTTGAACGAGTATAACTTTATGTATATGTGTAATTTGGCAGATAAATACCCACCAAATTGTAGATAATCTAATTAGCTTTCCAACGATACCAATTTTGTCTTAATCCGATACCCGAGTGAAAAGTCATGACATTTTTCGTGAGAGGTAGTAAGGGGTCACGATAGCCCCGCGCTGCGATGGCTATTCGACTTGATTGGGGGCGTGTCGCGAGGGCTGCTTAACCCAACTAGGGTTCGCGCCGTAGGGACTATTCCCCTACAGTTTTATCTTCTTAAGGGTTAAGGGTTACTTTGGTCCTTTCCCCTCAACCCCAAATATCCAAAGAAGGAATTATAACACCTAAATGGGCATTATTTGCCTCTTTCACTCCAAATTTCTCTGCAGAAATCCTCCTCCATTCCCAAGAGCAAAAATCCAAGTGTCACCATTCAAGAACCTTCAAGAAAAGTTCTCTATCAAGATTTAAAATTTTGAGGTATGTTAGATGTTCATCCATGGGTCCTTTCCACCCATGGAGTCGAAGAATCCAATTTTAAGTTTAAAAGAATGATCTTTACATGTTATTATAAACTTTATCCTTGAACTCCTATGAATTTCTATTTTTACATGATGTTTACAAGAAATTGTTGTTAAAATTAAACCTTACATGTTTAAATGGTGCTATTCGCATGGTAACTCCCTAAATCCATGATTTATAGTATTTTAATTATGTTAGCATCTGATGTTTTGACTATTCTCATGCTCAAGTCTGTGAATTTCAAGTGTTTGATGAAATTTCTAAATGATTGGGGTTTAAATAATTACCCTTTGTTATGTTTCCAAGAGTTTTTGATAGAAAGAGTCCTTACACGTTGAAAGTTGAAGTATGTTTAGCTATATCTTGGTAATTCATTTTTCAAGTTATGTTTTCAATTGATTTCACGTAGAATGAATTATAGTATGTTTTAAATATTGTGACTTCCATATCATGTTCATATAAATATAGAATAAAACCCTCAGTTTATTATTTGGTCATGTGATTGTGCTATTTTTTCATGTTTAAAGAGCATCCTCATTTGTTTGATGAAATGCTTAAGTGAATAATTGTGAACAATGATTTCCTTCCATGGTTTCAAAGATTTCATGTGGTCCTATTATTATTTCTATCGAGTCCTGGGGGTTATGAATACCCGAAGTTTAGTTGTTTACTTAGTTTTAGTAGCTTTAGAATAGTTTTAGATAAATCATGAGCATTAGCACTCAGTTAGTCATCATGATCAGTTACTTATTTAGTTTAGTTAGTTCAGTCCAGTAATCAATGTCATTCATTTGGGAGTAGGATTCAGCACCGAGCGAACCTAGGGATGGAGGCTCACCCGCCAGTTAGGACTGGGTCCTCAGGAGCAATCCCTAAGTTCTTGAACTATGTAGCCGGCGTAGGTTATGAGATATCACCCGCCAATTTAGGACTAATATCATAGGTCACCCTCTAGGTTAGGACTAACTCCACAACCATTGTTAGTTAGCTAGCAAGGTACTAACACCCTTCCAACTGGGGTCACAGGTTGGACCCTGATCAGCTCAGACTGGGGTTTGTCGGTTAGATGATACCTCTCACAGTTTTAGTTTTAATGCTCAGTTCAGAATTCAGTTCAGTCCTTCTTGACCATAGAATATAGGTTATCAGTTATTCAGTATTCAGATTTTAGGATTTTAGTTTATAGACTATTTAAGAACTTATTTTATACTTGCTCATGCATTCTCACTCTTTACAGTTTTCATACATTCTTACTCAGTACCTTATTCTATACATTCAGTAAGTTATTACTTATGCACATGAACCCATGTATATTAGCCTAACCTCATTTACCATACCAGTACATTCAAAGTACTGATCGCATACTCATTTCTTGCACTATGGTGTCTTATATCATAGGTTCGGACGCTCGGATTCTCGATCATACTAAGGCTTTCTAGTGCATCAGCAGCACCAGCCGTGGAAAGTCCTCATCCTTCAAGGAAGAGCTATCTTATATTTAGTTACGTCAGTAGTTCAGTTATGTAGTCAGTCAGAGTTAGTTGGGGGCTTGTCCCATCAACTCCACAGTCAGACTATTTAGAGGCTTTCAGACTAGTACAGACAATTGGTCAGTTTTCAATTGTGATTATTAGTCATTTTATTAGAATTTCCAGTATGTTTCCAGATGTTTTAATGCATGATTCAGTATTGATTTTAGTTGTTAAAACCTTATGGCATTTCAGTTGAAATTTTGCACTTGTTGTTTATCAGTTTTATTCAATGCTTACAACAGGTACCAACTCATGGGTTAGCTTAGGGTCTCTTGGGACTGTAGGCATCGTGTGGCATCCAAGGTGTACTCCAGGGGTGTTACAAACTTGGTATTAGAGCCTAAGGTTTTACATTGTCCCGAGGAGTTTGAAAGTCGCATTGAGTAGAGTCTTGTGCATGTGTCTGAAGTGTGCCACACTTATGGACAAGAGGCTACAAGACATTTTAGGAAACATTTCCCTTTTTATATCTCAGATTGTGCTACAGAAAGGTCCTCTAAGAAAGTTATACAGATTTTTATCTTTCTCTATTCATCCCAGCCCTGTCTTGTTTTTAAGGTAACAGAAATAATCAAGCTTAAATCCTTATAGATAGAGATTTTCTTAGACAGATCCCACAGCCAGTTATGGGATTGTATGTTGTCTTAAAAGTATCCCATCAGTGTCTTTATGTTCCAAAGTATGAAAGATTCCATTCATGATTCATGAAAATTGTGCATTTATCCAAAGTCAGGTGTGCTTTTAGATCCCTTCCCAGAATTCTATGATAGTATATGACCTAAAGTTAGAAGTATGAACCCAAAATTTTAGCAACAATTATGTGAATTCAATAGATTTTGCTTTCATGGGGCTAGTTGTATGAAAGGTGAATCAATAAGCTTAGAATTGTGTATGAAAGAAAAGAATTTAAGTTTGTTGATTTGAAAGTATATGTTGTTGGTGTAATGGTATTTCCTATGGTGTGGGGAAAATATAAGTTTAGAGAAGTGATAATTGTAGGCTATGATGGAAGTAGTATGGTTCATTGAAGGTTTAGGGATATCCATTTTAAGTGTTAGAATCTAAGTTTGAATCTTTGATGATTGAGATAATGGAAGGGAGAGTTAAGAATTCTAAGTTAGTCAGTGGTTAAGTTGTTATATGATGATTGTTGGGGGCTATAGAAAGCTAAGAGTTGTATCTCAGAAGGAAGTACTAGAAGTAGGTTTTACATTATCAGGTGTACTCTTTTAGGGTGAGCTTATCATTTATGCATATTATTATACCCCACATTCTATAGTAAAGTGATGGCAGTTCAGTTTAGAGATGTTGATTGAGTAGTTACCAGACCTAGAATAATGACTTTAAGCTAAGGAGGAGAGGATAGAACAAGTAGCCAAGTCAGGCTCTCAAATTCTAGTAGGGATGTCAGTATGTTGTAGAATAACGGTAAGGGTGGATTATGCCCAACCCATTCTTATTTAAGTATTTGTACTTCAGTTATCACAATATCTACTCATGCCTTATATGTCAGCTCCATGATCATAGATTATCTTCACACACTTTCCATAGAATCATGTAAGCTTCCAGTTCGTAGTGTAAGGAATTCCAGTTCACCCAACAGTCTGAATCATATTCCATGAATATATGAACTCCTAATTCAGGTCATGCAGCTCATGACTCATATATTCATGTTCTAGTGTATGCTCAATTCCCATGACTCATGCTACACTACTAATGACCAATGAATTCAAATTATGTCATGTATCTCCTCAGTTTAGATCTCTTGATGAATGACTAGTGTTGATATTCTATTCCTCAGGCCTCAGTTATATGTCAAGTTATGTATAGTGTTCACTCATGCTTCAGGTCCTCATGTTTAAACCTTCCAGTGATCTCTACTTATGAAATGATGGTTGTGGTGAGTAATTGCATAGCTGGGAGAGAGTAAACATTTCTTATTAACGAAAGATTGTGGTATGCTTGTTTTAGCGAAGGCTGTAAGTGTGAATTAATATTGAGGCTAAGTTTTAATACATGTCATAGCTAGTTGAAATTTCATGGGTTTTCTTGGGGACAACGCTTGAAATTTTTTATTGATAGAGGTATTAGAGAATATGAGAAGGATGATTTTATGGGTGTTGTTTAGAAGTTTATATGTAGTTATGAAGATAGGCTTGAATGTCATGTTGGTGTGTAAGTGGGTAAAAGCATTGTGTATTAGTGAATGGCTAGAAAGAGATTAGATGTAGTTGTTGAAGAAGTGATTAGAATTATTCATGAAATAATGAGTTGGGAAAAAATAGGGTGTGTCGAACTCATGAATCAAAAAAGTATTACAGTGTTATGTGTGCACTTTGTATATTCGAGTAGGCTTGATCATAGTGAGGGAATTTAGTTCATCTCAGACTTTAGTAGGTAGATTTATCAGTTCCCATGTGAATATTTTCTATAGCCTCAAGTGAAGTGTGGTGTTGAGGTAGAAAGTATAGTTTAGGGAGTATTGGAGAAGTATGGCTAAGCTTGAAAGTTAGTAGTTGCAGTGCATAAGGCATAGTAGCTCTATCCTAGCTTATGTTTCGTAGGCTTGTGTTCCATATTATAGAATTTTAGCCTTGTAGTGATTTCTTATTCAGATGTCTTATTCAAACCATGCCCAAGATTCATTGCTCCCTAAAGTCATTAGATCTTCACCGAAAGAGTGTCGAAGAAATACTCTAGCTAAGTATAAGCTTTCAGCATGATTCAGTCTGTATAGCCAGCAATTCAGTTTAGCAGTCAGATAGACAAGTTCCTATGGTTTTCATCTCTCCTATTCAAGAAGAAATTCCTTCACGACCATGCAAGTCATAAATTCAGTTCAGTTCATACATCAAGCATTAGTTTCAGATTCCAGATATTCAATTATGATTCAATTCGTAAGTTTCTCATACATCATCTTAGACTTTCCTCAGTATTTCAGCCAAGTTAGTATATTTCGGGGGACTAATATCCTAAGGAAGAGATAGACCGTTATCCCTTAATCTTTCATGTCCTAAACCTTCCATCTTCTCTATATGTAACATTATCCAGCTTGAAGTAATAGGTACTTATAAGTTGGCTCTCTCGTTTCTATCTCATCCTTATAACCCTTCTCATGTCATTGCATGTATTCAAGAAATCAGTTTAGTTATTATATTCAGTTCAGGTATCATGATCAACTCAGTTATGCAGTTATGTTCTAAGTCATGCATGTTCAGTATGTGATCTTAGTTTCCTTAGTTAAGAACTCTCAGTCAAATCAGTCTCATTCAAGGACAAATATTCCCAAGGAGGAGATATTGTAATACCCCGCACGCTTCTAAGCTAGAAATTGGACCTTTGTTCCTAAGAGTGTAAACTCTAATCCTGTGATTCATACTTGAATCCATGTTTCATGATCATTAACCTAGTGTGAAGAGAGATTATGAGGTAGGAAAGATGTTCATAAGTGTCACTTCGAGCAAAGTGAGCTAAGGGCCTTTGACTCGGCCAATTTTTGGTGTTTGATCTCACAAGGGTCATCTTTGAATGAGTATAACTTTATGTATATGTGGAATTTGGCATATTAAGACCCAAAAAATTGCAGATAATCGAATTAGCTTTCCAACGATACCAATTTTGCCTTAATTCGATACCCAAGTAAAAAGTTATGGCATTTTCCGTGAGAGGCAGTAAGGGGTCGATATAGCCCCGCACCGTGATGGAAATTCAACCCAACTGGGGGTCACATCGCGAGGGATGCTTAACCCAACTAGGGGTCCTGCTGTGGGGGCTATTCCCCCGCAGTTTTAGCTTCTTAAGGGTCAAGGGTTACTTTGGTCCTTTCCCCTCAACCCCAAATGTCCAAAGTAGGAATTATAACACCTAAAAGGGCATTATTTGCCCCATTCACTCCAAATTGCTCTCAAGAAACCCTCCTCCATTCCCAAGAGCAAAAATTCAAGCGTCACCATTCAAGAAACTTCAAGAAAAGTTATTCTCTTTACAAATTTAAGCTTTTGAGGTATGTTAGATGTTCATCCATGGGTCCTTTCCACCCATGGAGTCCAAGAATTCAATTTTAAGTTTAAAAGAATGATCTTTACATGTTATTATGAACTTTATCCATGATCTCTACATGTTATTATGAACTTTATCCATGAACTCCCATGAATTTCTATTTTTACGTGATGTTTACAAGAAATTATTGATGAAATTAAACCTTACATGTTTGAATGGTGCTATTCACATATTAGCTCCCTAAATCCATGATTTGTAGTATTTCAATTACGTTTGTATCTTATGTTTTGACTATTCTCATGCTCAAGTTTGTGAATTTCAAGGGTTTGATGAAATGTCTAAATGATTGGGGTTTAAATAAGACCTCTTGTTATGTTTCCAAGAGTTTTTGATATAAAGAGTCGTTACACGTTGAAAGTTATGGTATGTTTAGCTGTATCTTGGTAATTCGATTTTCAAGTTATGTTTTCAATTGATTTCACATGGAATGCATTATAGTATGTTTTAACTATTGAGACTTCCATATCATGTTCATACGAATACAGAATAAAACCCTCAGTTTATGATTTGGTCATGTGATTGTGCTATCTTTTCATGTTTAAAAAATATCCCCATGTTAAAGTCTTAGTCCCCATGTGTTTGCTGAAATGCTTAAGTAAATAATTGTGAACAATAATTTCCTTCCATGGTTTCAAAGCTTTCATGTGATCCTATTTTTGTTGCTATCGAGTACTGGGAGTTATGAATACCCGAAGTTTAGCTATTTACTTAGTTTCAGTAGCTTTGGAATAGTTTCAGATAAATCATGAGCATTAGCACTCAGTTAGTTTTCATGATCAGTTACTTGTCCAGTTAAGTTAGTTCAGTCTAGTAATCAGTGTCATTCAGTTGGGAGTAGGATCAAAACCGAGCGAACCTAGGTATGGGGCTCACCTTCAAGTTAGGACTGGTTCCTTAGGAGTAATCCCTAAGTTCTCGAACTATGTAGCCAGCATAGGTTATGAGATGTCATCTGCTAGTTTAACACTGACACTCTTAGGGATCACCCGCCAATTTAGGACTGATCTCAGGGATCACCCGCTAGATTAGGACTCACTCCACAGCTATTGTTAGTACTCGTGGCACGGTACTAACACCTTTCCAACTGGGGTCACATGTTGGACCCCGATCAGCTCAGATTGGGGCATGTCGGTTAGATGATACCTCTCATAGTTTCAGTTTTAGTACTCTGTTCAAAATTTAGTTTAATCTTGCTTGACCATAGCATATAGTTTATCAGTTATTTAGTTATCAAATTTTAGTATTTTAGTTTACAGACTATTTCAGAACTTGTTTTATGCTTAGTCATGCATTCTCAGTCTTTACAATTTTCATGCATTCTTACTCAGTACCTCATGCTATACATTCAGTCAGATATTACTCATGCACATAAACCCATGTATAGTAGACTAACCTCATTTAGCATACTAGTACATTCAAAGTACTGATCGCATACTCATTTCTTGCACTATGAAGTCTTATATCATAGGTTTGGATGCTCGGAATCCCGATCGTACTTAGACTTTTCAGTGCATCAGCAGCAACAACCATGGTGAGTTCTCACCCTTCGAGGATGAGCTATCTTATATTCTGGTATATCAGTAGTTCAATTATTTAGTCAGTCAGATTTAGTTGGGGGCTTGTCCTATTAACTCCACAGTTAAACAACTTAGAGGCGTTTAGACTAGTACAAACAGTTGGTCAGTTTTTAGTTGTGATTATTAGTCATTTTATTAGTATTTCCAGTATGTTTCTAGACGTTTTAAACCATGATTTAGTATTGATTTTAGTTGTTAAAAACTTATGGCATTTCAGTTGAAATTCCACACATGTTGTTTATCAGTTTTATTCAGTGCTCACAGTAGGTATCCGTTCATGGGTTAGCTTGTGGTCTCTTGGGACCGTAGGCATTGTGTGGCATCTAGGGTGTACTCCCGAAGCATTACAGAGATCTCCTTTGGCTTTATCATAGGTCATATTGTTCAAGTTAATTCTTTCAAGAGCCACAACTTTAGAAAGCCACCGAGGAGGTAAGCTTTAGAGAATTCTTGTAATCTGGTCTGCCAGATGATAGTTTTTTCCTATAGCATTGAGTTTCCTAATACTTTTGCCAAACTTGGCAAATGTTTCTTTAATGGATTCCCCATCTTTCATCTTGGAAATTTCGTACTCATTGAATAATAAACTTACAAGAGTTTGTTTGACCTTCTTAGTTCTTTCTTAAGTTACTTTCAATTTATCCCACATTTTTTTGATAGTTTCATGGAAGGAGATCTTCTCAAATTCTTCACCACTTATTGTATTAGACAAAACACTTTTTGCCTTGGAGTTGGTTTGAATGATCTCCATTTATTCATTTGTATAATTCTTCAAAGATGGAATGCTCTCATTAGATTTCTCACTATTTTTGGTGTTTTTTTATTTTTCTTTGTTAGTAGAGACAAGTGGAAGATCCCCAAGTTTGATTACTCTCCATACTTTGACATTATAGGATTTGTTAAAGGTCGCCATCCTTATTTACCAATGAGAAAAGTGTTTTCCATTGATATAAAGAGGTTTAGTTTGAGATGTCTTTTCAGAAAACAATGCTCCAGCAACAGTTTGAGTCATGATCTTTTCTCATATGCTGTTAAGAAAATACTTATGAATCCTTGTTCTGATACCAATTGAAAATAATAGGAGGGGAGGAGTGAATTACTCCTTTTTTACTACACAGTCGACTTCCTTCAACAGATAGTTGACTGATGATTATAGTAATGAAAACTTTAGAAACTAAGCCCCTAAAAGTAAATAACATCATATGTTTTATACTGGTTGGGACCTCTAATAGGTTTTACTCCAGTCCCCTTGGATTGCAAGGGATTCTACTAGTTCTTTGTTAATAAAATTAAAATACAAGATTGAGTCAAGCTTTTATCTTTGACTCACACTCTTTCCTTTCGTTCATACTTTAATACAATGATTCACCAATTATGTGTTTGTCTCCTCCCTTTTCAAGTACACAGTAAACCTTTAAGAGAATACAATGCTCGAGTATAGTAAAGAACTAGAGAAGGTTGAGACAAGTTTATATCTTTTCGTTTAACTTCCAATGCTTATAATATAGCAATTGAACTACTAGCTGTTGGAAGCTTGAATAAATGACTTTTTTTCTAGGAAAATTGAATAAGAATTATTAAATTTCCAAGAATAAGTAAAGAGTAAAAAAGAAAATATAACCAAGTACATAGGATGCGGCAATCCCATTTAAGGAAGCATATTTTTTCTTTTCTTGACAAGCTTGTTGATTCTTAATAGAATCTTCTGATAGGATTTACTCTCCTTAAAGTCTGCACTAATCATCCTTTCCTTCTTGTTCATCCTTTTTGAGTATTATTCAAATGGATTTTCTTGAAATCAAGAGAACTTTAATGGTTATTCACCAAAATAGTCATTCATCAAAATCTTAACGTTATCAAATCTATCCATTCCTCAGTTCTGTTGATTGAATTTTTCTAATGAGATTAGGCCACTGGATATTGAACATAACTAGAACAAGAACAAAGTCTATACTATACATTTTCTCTAGTTCTATGCTTATGTGTTATCCCATTTCATTTTACTCTTTGATCATTTGTAAACAACCTACTAGCACAACACGTTGAAAGAGAAGTGTATATGTTCGTTGAAAAAAATTGATCAACAGAATTGAGAGTGGGCTATGTTTGTTTATATCTTTTTGCTAAGATCAAGTCAGATGGGGTGAGTTAGATTAGGATGTGTTTTATTTTTTTAAAATGGAGCATTTTACGTTGATTTGAGTTTTTGGTTAAAAGCATGATACATGTGAAAAACTTATTAAAAATGAGGGTAAATTTGGCCCCAAAGTATGATGAATGGTATAGTCAGACAATTTCTTAAAATAGAGGGGTAAATCTGATCCTTTTTTCTGAAAATAATCATAATTAGAAATATTAAGTCATGCTAAAATAAGTCTATTAAGTATTAGTTACATGACAAAATATTAAATAGAAAAAAAAATTTGGTTCTATATTTTATCACAGTTGTGTGATTTCAATGGGTCTTGCCGCGATCTCCATAGCGCGATCATGATGATCCTTGCGCGATCGCCAGTGCACCAAAAACTTGAAAACTTTTCAAGTTTCCAACGATGCCTCGGGATTGATTCGAAATCTGATCTTTACAAATCAACAATGTAACCACACTAAATTCAATGTTCTGAACGCATTGGCAAAGTCGGATTTTACATCTGAGGCCGTTTAGACCAAATGTGGGTTTCACACCCAAACTTCTAATTTTCCAACTTTCTGACCAATAGATCGAAAAGAGCTCAGATGCATTGGGACCCAAACCAAAGGTCAACCTAGCCTAAAAAATGTGTGTTCTGTTTAACTAAAAATGTGTGCTGTAATATTTTTCTAGCATTCTGTATGTATACTTTGATTGGAATGAATTATAAGCATTCATACAGGTTATAGTTGTTCTTTTCTATGAAGATTTTCTTTGTTCTTTGATACACGTGTGTTTTCTTAGATTTGTAACAATCTGCCCGATACGACTTTTATGACCGTTCTTGGCTAGGTCATGTTTTAGACTGCAGAGGTCGTTGTTCTTGAAGCTAATAGAGGTGAAATTTTATGACTTGATTTTCTTCATAGTTTGATATTTCAGGAATTTGGCCAATCAAATATCGCAAATATGAGTTTAAAAAAAAGGCCAGTGTATGTTTTCGATGTATAACTTGAATTTGCTGAACTAATTTTGTAGTTTTTTCTTAATATGTTGCTATAACGACAATCAGCTTTACTAATATTCACATGTATGTTTTTACTTTTCTTTCCTATCCTGTTATTGACTTCAACATGGTCTTGGTGTACAATAAAGATTAGAAATCAGATTAGCCATACTATTGGGATCTTACTTCAAACATCTTTTCATTACATAGTCGTACCATGTTCCTATATGTCCATTAGTCCCCTATGAAAAAGTATTTTTTGTTAGACTTCGTGATTAGTAGGTAGGCTTCAAAGTTTCTCTTTGTTGTTGCATATAGTAAGTTGTGAGTCTTTGGTAGAGATTAGTATATTCCAGCTTTGAGATAGTAATCTTAGGACATATTGAATCCTTGCTCTTGTAAAAAGTTTGTGTTTGAATAGGGTAGAAAGTTTTTTTTTCTTGGATTCTTCAATCGTGAAGTTCCCATATTTTTTCAGCATGTATAAGCATTTCTTTGAAAATCAGATTTTGAAATTCATATTTGTTTATGCATATACTCATTGTGGTCAAGAAATATTCATACTAAAAATATGAATTTCATATCAGCATAAATAAATCATGATTATAGGGGAACATTCACTATTCTATTTTTTCTTGTTTCTACTTTTTTCACCGTTAAAAATGGTGTATTATAACCTTATCTATAAGATTTGAGCTTTAGTGTTTTAAAATCTGATCATAAACTTATGCCTCTTTTTCTAAATGTGAATGAGGTTGCAAGTTTATAGCTAGCTTATTTGAGATACCTAATAGACAATTTACCCTCTACAATTGCTTAGTGCTCTTTTTTCAGTTTTCTGGAAATTTGGCTGAAAGATACGAAACCTGGAACAATATTTGTATGCTATTTTCCTTATCTCGTTAAGTCATTTAGAGCTAAGATTAAGTTTTCTTCTAATTCCTTATCTGTTTATTTTCATGTACACTCGGGAGAGCATTTGGGGTCTTATGGCTTGACTCAATATCTGTCCAAATCAGAGAAGCGATAATAGATACATTACATGTTTTCATCTAGCAGTCTAGTGTCTCTTCCCCTTCTAAGCTTTTATTTCTATTGAATTATTACTCATATTATTATTTCTTACTAAAAAATATTGCATATTTTATTTGGAAATTATGTTTGTATTTGTGTATTTGAAATTGTTTAATTCTTTTAAATAGAAAATAAAATTTATTTGTTCCCTTCTCGCCTCTTGGATTTTAAACTTAGCATAATCACTAGGCTTTGGTATTGTAAGACCCCACAAAATTTCTAAGCTTAATTCATCCTTTTAGGCTTGTCAAGGGGTCTCAGACTTAGAAAATTCTAGCTAAGTTCCCAGACTTCGTTTATTTTTGGCCTTCAAAAGTTGGCAACCTCATTTCACGATCCTCATGTCCTTTAATAATTTATATTTTTTTTGATTCATGATCAGGAAGGTCATTAGGTGTTCCCGGATAAGTTTCAGATTTTTTGGAACTCTTTAGACCACGTTTGGTGTCTCAAAATAGTGGACCAACGCGATCTTGGCACGCCGCATCGCTTATCTCATTGGTTAACATTGTTACAGGTTGCCAGAGTCAAAACTATTGAGGCTTAGCGCTATCATGGAGCGACGTGTCGGGTATCGCGTTGATGCCATCGATGCGCCGCGTCGCCAATCGCGTTGACGCCCAGTTTTCAGTCATTTAATGTCCGCATCTTTAAGGCCAAAAGGGTAAATTTCCCACCCCTATATAACCCAATAACACGCTATTCAGCTAGGTTTTCACCAAAATATAGTTGTTTCTTTCAAATTTCCTCAAGAATAAGTCTAGGGTTTTCAAGTGAAGGTTCTAATCTAGGAAATTCCACCGTTAATCTTCAAGAAACTTCCATCTAAGGTATGTAAAGTGTTGATACATGGGTTCCTTTCACCCATGAAGCTCAAGAAACCCTTTCAAAAATATAAATTTTGAATTTCATGTTATGAATTGAATCATATCCATGTTTATGTTGTTGTATGATTACCAAGTTGAAATCTTTAATACATATAATGAAATTATGTTAGCATGTGGTTGGAATTCTTGTAGTTGAAGGGAAAAATATTGCCATGATGTATTATTTTAATGTTCATGCCTAAGCCTCAAGTTATGCATGCCAAGTGTTTGCTAAAATGCCTAAGAGAATAAGAATTATGCTTTATGACTCAATTGTGACCAAATTGATGAATCCATGCTTTACCCTCATGTTTACAATGACCTCTATGTTATTGTTATACATAGTAATGGTTTGGTGGAATGCTCATGAGATTAGACATACTAAATTATGACATGTTTATATGTATTCCTATTCATGTGTAAGATCATGACATACAAATACTTCATGAAAATCTCCAACGTTTGTACTATAAATTGTTGACTATGATCATGTGTTCAAGAAGTGTCATGTCTTGTCAGTTTCATAATTTTGAGTCCTGGGAGTACTTGTACCCGAAAATTTAGCTGTATGCTAGAGCCAGTGTCAGTTTCATGATAATCTCAGTCACACCATGATCATTAGTATTCTCAGTTAGTTTCAGAACTTAGTACAATTCAGTCAGTTACAAGACTCAAGAAAACTTAGTAATCTCATGAACACAGTCAGTTAACAAAATTTAGTAACATTCCGTCAGTCCACGAAACTTAGTGAACTCAGTCCAGTTCTTCACAGTATAATCAGTACAGTGTCTATTCAGGTGGGAGTAGGATTCAGCACCAATCGAATCCAAGGATGAGGGCACACACTGACAGTAGAGGGTGTGATCTTTAGAAGTAATCCTTACGTTCTAGAACTATGTAGACAACATAGGTTGAGACATTAACACTAACAGTTGAGGGTTGATGAGGTGGATTAACACTGCCGTTGAGGGTCCCACCGTTCTCTTTTGGGGACACTGCCAGATGAGGGTCACTCACAGCTTGTCCTTACCAGTAGCGCGGTATTGACACCTTTCCAATTGGGGTTATAGATTAGACCCCAACTCTATATAGAAAAAGGGCATGTCGGTTAGATGACTACTTCCGACAGTCTCAGTCTTAGTCTCAACAAAAAAACTTAGATAGTTCTTTAGATTCAGGACTGTCAGATACAATAACTCAGTTTAGTACAGAACTCCGCAAGTTCCATTAGAATCAGGACTATCAGATACAGTCACTCAATTAACAGTACATCAGTTATAAGAAACTCATATGATCAGTATTCAGACTCAGTAGTCAGTATTATTATGATCTCATTTATAGTTATGTATTCATGCATGTATTCTCACGTTCATATTATTCAGTCAGTTAGTATTGTTCACACATATGAACCCCATGCATTCAACCTACCTCACTTTTCATACTAGTATATTCAGATGTACTAACATATATTTTTCTTCTGCACTATGGTGTTTTATACCATATGTTCGGATGCTCAAGTTCCCGATCACACTTAGCTTCAGATTCGGCCATCAGCAGTAGATTTGCAGTGAGTCCTCATCATTCGAGGATCACATGATTATTTCAATACTTCATTATTTCAGTTTTAGTAGACGGAGTTAGTTGGGGACATGTCCCATCAAATCCACGGTTTTCAGACAGTTTAGAGGTGTGCTGACTCACATGTTCAGACAATTTATTTTAGTTTTGGTATTGATGTACCATATTTCCAGATGTTATGTTTTATCAGATATTTGAGCCTTATGGCCTTTCATCCCTTTTATTTTGCATTTATGCAGTATATTATGATGTTCTCAGTTACATTTATCAGTCATGGGTTAGCTTGTGGTCCTTCGGGATTGCTAGAATCGTGTAGCATTTCAAGTATTAGATTCGGGGTGTTACGAACTTGGTATCAGAGTCTAAGGTTCAACAGTGTCCTAGGATGTCTGAAAAGAAGCATCTAGTAGAGTCTTGTGCATGGGTGTGTTGCGCGCCACATTTATGTACAAGAATCTATTAGATGTTTTAGGAACAGTTTCCCTTCTTTCAGTATTCATATCATGCTAGTGAGCATAGGCTCAAACTTAAACACTCAGTCTAATCAGCCTCTTTCTTTCATTTACAGAACATGCCTCCCAAAGGGACTAATAAAAGAAGAATTGGTAATTAGTCAGCACCTCCGCCCGTTCAGGCAGATTCCCTGGATGAGTATGTCTTTCTTGGAAAATTCAGAATCAAGTCCCTTACTTTATCTTACTCAGTAGTATCTCAGAGCAATCAGTAGACTATTATTCCACCTAGGCATATGATTTATACCCATAAGATTAAGGTGCGGAAACATAGAATGAGAGAAAATAAGAAAGAGAGAACAGGTAATTTCAACTTCACTCAGTCTAAGTCAGAAGGTGGTAATCATTTTAAGTTCCGCCAAAAATCCTCAGTTCCAGCTCTATCTCCAGCCAGTATACCAGTACCTAAGTTCAAGATTGATAGTCATAAGGCGGTACCAGGTTTTAAAACCCAGGGTAGTGCGAGTAGGGGTCTTACCTATCTGCTTTGTGAAGAGTATGGTAAAAATCATAAGAGTGTGTGTAGAGTCGGTAGTGATATGTGTTTTGGATATGGTGAGTCAGGCCACAAAGTCCGAGACTGTGCTAAGCCCAGTCCACGAAGTTAGCACAACCGTCTTTCATCTTAGTCAGATCACCCAAATCAGCAGGGTGCCACTTTCAGTGCTGCCAGTGGGCAACACCCAAGCAGACTCTATGCACTTCATTCCTGAAAAAATCATGAAAGTTCTCCTGATGCAGTCAATGGTATGTTACAGATCTCTCATTTACATGTTTATGCACCTTCAGATCCACGAGTTTCTTTTTTTTGTAACTCTGTGCATAACAGTCAATCTTAAGGTCATATCAAATATTAACAGGACCCTCCTTAGTATCCACCTCAAGCGGTCAGTCTATCATAGCCTGGCAGGTATAAAGGAACTATTCGGTTATGATATCTCAGGCCTTCAGATTCTAGTAGTAATGATAGTATATGTAGGAAATCAAAAGAAAAGGTAATTCTAGACACGCTCTTATCTCAGCGTAAAGTTTTATACTATAGTCAACACGATACTTACGCATGCTTCACGTCTCAATTCCATGAACACAGCTCACATTCATGCACTTTCCATAGAATTGAGTACGTTTCTAGTTCTTAGTATGAGGAATCCTAGTTTACTTAGTGTACGAGTCATGTTCTATGAACGAAGAAAACCCCAAAATCAGGTCATGCAGCTCATGAATCATGCACTCAAGTCAAGATTTACAGTATACTCAGCTCTCATGACTCATTCTCCACTCCTAATGATCAGCCAAACTTAGATTATATAACATATACCCTCAGTTTAGATCCCTTGGTGAATCCATGGTGTTGATGCTTTATTCCTTACTCCTCAGTTATAGTGTCAATTCAGTAATCGATATTCAGTCAACGACTCAGATAGTCCTACAGAACCATGACTTTCAGCTATCAGTTACTTAGCCATCCGAATTCAGTACTTTAGTACCAGTCTAACCCTCAGCTATTTAAAACCAGCCTCTAGTCCTAGTTACAATCTTAGCTACAGTCTTCGATACAATATTAGTTATAGTGTTAGTCTCAGCTTCAGTTCAATAATCAAATTAGCAGCTCCGTTTAATTTTAGATTTGCTCGACCATAGCGTACAGTTATCAGTTACTTAGTTATCAATATCTCAGTACCTTAGTTTATAGAATGTTTCAAAATCATGATTATGCATTTGATCTTGCATTCTCAGATAATACCATTTTCATGAATACATGCTCAGTTATCTCACGTTCCCAGTCAGTCCTTACCTCATATGTATAATGATCCGTAATTTCAGTCCAGCTACTCAGGTTAAGCACAGTTCAGTCTTACATGCCTAGTATTCAACTATCAGTCATGCAGTTAATCAGATAAGTTAGTATGTTCATGCATTCGTGCTCAGCACCCATGAAGATATCTTCAATAGTCTCAGGTGAAGTGTCTAAATAAGGTGGAGAGTATAGTTGGGTATAAGTTTCATTATAAGTTCGTCCGTAAAACCAGTAATTTAGTTTGGCAGTCAGACAGACAAATTCGTATATTGTGAGTTCCCATCTTTTCATCTAGCCTCCCTATACAAAGTCTCATGAATGTAATCATTCTGAGATGGACCAACTAGGTAGAGGTGTATCCATCTCAATTCATGTATCATCCCTTAGTTTCAGATCCCAGATATTCAGTCATGATTTAGTTCGTAGGTTCCCTGTGCATCGCCTCAGTTTTCCCAAGTATCTCAGTAAAGTAAGCATTCTTAGATGGACATAGTCCCAAGGGGGAGATACGCTATAATCCCTAAAATTCCATGACCTAGACCTTTTATTTTCTTTCTTACACAATGAACCCAGCTTGGAGTAGGGGGTATTTGTAAGTTGACACTCAAATTCTAATCTCAGTCATAAGCCATGCATTCATGTGATTAGTTTAGTTTATGATATTCAGTTCATGTATCAGATTCCACTCTCAGTCATGTTCTCATGTTCCCGTTCATGCATACTCCTAGAATGATTATGGGTTCAGACTAGTTCAAAATCATCTCTAGTTTCTGAAGTAAAGGAAAAACAAGATAGAGATCCCAGTCTAGTCAAGTTGAAAGAGTCAGTCAGAGATCAGAAAATAGAGGTTTTCTCCCAAGGGGGAGATAGCGTTTTGCGTTATCAGGGTCATTTTTGTGTGCCAGGTATAGATGACTTAAGACAGCAAATCCTTGCAGAAGCGTATGGTGCGCGTTACCCGATTCATCCAGGGGACACTTAGATGTACCATGATTTGTGAAAGATCTATTGGTGGAGTGGGATGAAAAGGGATATTGCAGAATTTGTGACTAAGAGCTCTAAATATCAGTAGGTTAAGATTGAGCATAAAAAGTCTAGTGGGTCCATGCAGGAGGTCAGTATTCCTACTCGACAAGAAGGGAAAGCTCAGTCACCGATATGTCGATCCCTTTAAAATTCTCAGTCGCTTCGGCAAGGTAGCTTATGAGCCTGAATTGCCTTCGGATCTAGCCTCAGTCCATCCAGTGTATCATGTCTAATTGCTTAAGAAGTGCATAGGTGACCCATCAGTTATAGTCCCTATAGAGGGCATAGACATTTAAAATAACCTCTCTAATAAAGAGATTCCAGTCAAAATCCTTGACTACCAAACTTGCAGATTGAGAAACAAAGGAGTTCCTCTAGTCAAAGTTCTTTAGCGAAATCAGTCCATTGAGGGAGCTACTTTGGGAAGCAGAAGCAAACATGCGGACCAAGTACCCTTACCTTTTCTCCGTAAACATAGACTCATCCTAAGGTGATACCTTTCCTTAAAGATTATTCATTTTTATGTTCAAATTTCAGTTATAACTTGGTATTCAGTTTCATGCTCAGATTCCCATTATAAACTTGGTATCAACTACCATTGCATATTTGGTCATGTGTTCATGAATCATGTCAGTCATGTATTCGTGCATCAGATATGCATGAGCAAGTGAATCAGTACTCCCAGTCAAGCATCTATATATCAACTCAGCTATGAAATCATGCATCAAATATGCATGCTCAGTATTAATCCCAGTAAAATCAGTAATGTCAGTCATGTACTCATGTTTCAGTTTTTCATATTCAGTATGTACTTCAGCTTATCATTTCTCCCATCTCATTCAGTCTCATTCGAGGAAGAATGTTCCCAAGAAGAAGATATTGTAAGACCCCACAAAATTTCTAAGCTTAATTCATCCTTTTAGGCTTGTCAAGGGGTCTCAGACTTAGAAAATTCTAGCTAAGTTCCCAGACATAGTTTATTTTTATTCTTCAAAAGTTGGAAACCTTATTTCACAACCCTAATGTCCTTTAATAGTTTATATTTTTGTTGATTCATGACAAAGAAGGTCATTAGTGTTCTCGGACAGGTTTCGTATTTTTCGGAACTCGTTAGACCACATTTGGTGTCTCAAAATAGTGGACCAATGCGATCTTGGTGTGCCGCGTCGCCTATCGCATTGGTTAACATTATTGCAGGTTGCCAGAGTCAAAACTATTAAGGCTTAGCGCGATCATGGCGTGATGCATCGGGTATCGCGTTGATGCCATCGACGCACCACGTCGCTAATCGCGTCGATGCTCAATTTTCAGTCATTAAATATCCGCGTATTTAAGGGAAAAAGGGTCAATTTTCCACCCTTATATAAGCCTATAACATGATATTCAGCTAGGTTTTCACCAAAATATAGTTGTTTCTCTCAAATTCCCTCAAGAACAAGTCTAGGGTTTTCAAGTGAAGGTTCTAATCAAGGAAATTCCACCACTAATCTTAAAGAAACATCCATCTAAGGTATGTAAAGTGTTGATTCATGGGTTCCATTCAACCAGAAAGCTCAAGAAACCCTTTCAAAAATATAAATTATGAATTTCATGTTATGAATTGAATCATATCCATGTTTATGTTGTTATATGATTACCAAGTTGAAATCTTTACTACATATAATGAAATTATGTTAGCATGTGGTTGGAATTCTTATAGTTGAAGTGAAAAATGTTGACATGATGTATTATTTTAATGTTCATGCCTAAGCCTCAAGTTATGCATGCAAGGTGTTTGCTAAAATGCATAAGAGAATAAGAATTATTCTTTATGACTAAATTGTGACCAAATTACCCTCATGTTCACAATGACCTCTATGTTATTGTTATGCATTGTAATAGTTTGGTGGAATGATCATGAGATTAGACTTATGAAATTATGGCATGTTTATATGTATTCCTATTAATGTGTAAACTCATGACATACAAATACTTCATGAAAATCTCCAACGTTTGTACTATAAATTGTTGACTATGGTCATGTGTTCAAGAAGTGTCATGTCTTGTCAGTTTCATGCTATGGAGTCCTGGGGGTACTTGTACCCGATAGTTTAGCTGTGTGCCAAGAGCTAGTGTTAGTTTCATGATAATCTCAGTTACGCCATGATCAGTAGTATTCTCAGTTAGTTTCAGAACTGAGTAGAATTCAGTCAGTTACATGACTCAAGAAAACTCAGTAATCTCATAAACTCAGTCAGTTAATAGAATTCAGTAATATTTCATTAGTCCATGGAACACAGTAAAATCAGTCCATTTAATCTCAGTATAATTAGTTCAGTGTCGTTTTTGTTGGGAGTAGGATTCAACACCGAGCGAACCCAAGGATGAGGGAACACACTGACAGTAGAGGGTGTGACACTTAAAAGAAATCCTTGAGGTCCAGAGCTATGTAGATAGCATAGGTTGAGAAATCAACACTGACAGTTGAGGGTTGATGAGGTTGATTAACACTGCCAATTGAGGGTCCCACCATTCTCCTTTAGGTATATTTCCATATGAGGGTCACTCACAGCTTGTCCTTACCAGTAGCACAGTATTGACACCTTTTCAATTAGGGTTACATATTGGACACCAACTCTATATAGAAAAGGGGTATGTCGGTTAGATGACTACTTCCCACAGTCTCAGTCTTATTCTCAGCAAAAGAACTCAGATAGTTCTTCAAATTCACGACTGTCAGATACAGTCACTTAGTTCAGTATGGAACTCAGCTAGTTCCTTCAGAATCAGGACTGTCAGACACAGTCACTCAGTTAACAGTACATCAGTTATAAGAAACTCATGTTATCAGTATTCAGACTCAGTAGTCAGTATTATTACGATCTCATTTACAGTTACCTATTCATGCATGTATTCTCATGTTCATGTTTTTCAGTCTATTAGTATTGTTCACGCATATGAACCCCATGAATTTATCCTACCTCACTTTGCATACAAGTAAATTCAAACGTACTGACGCATATTTTTCTTCTGCGCTATAGTGTTTTATATCATAGGTTCGGACGCTCGATAGTACTTAGCTTCAGATTTAGCCAGCAGCAATAGATTTACAGTGAGTCCTCATCATTCGAGGATTGCATGATTATTTCATTTCCTTATTATTTCAGTTTTAGTAGACGGAGTTAGTTCTGGGCATGTCCCATCAACTCCACAGTTTTCAGACAGTTTAGAGGCTTGCAGACTAGCATGTTCAGACAGTTTATTTTAATTTTGGTATTGATATACCGTATTCCCAGATGTTATGTTTTATAAGATATTTGAACCTTATGTCCTTTCAACCCTTTTATTCCGTATTTATATAGTATATTATTCTTTGCTCAGTTACAGATATCTGTCATGGGTTAGCTTGTGGTCCTTTGGGATTGCTAGCACCGTGTAGCATTCTAGGTATCAGATTCAGGGCGTTATAGGTATATAACTTGTATCACTAAAAAACTAAAATTTGGAAGGTAAAAATTTATCTTGTTGAGTTTAATGGCCTAGTTATTAGAAAATTGCTTTTCGTAGAATCAAGTTAGTTCTTCATTCATCAGTATTGACGGATTAATAAATTATAGCTTTGGCGGTAGACGAATTTACAATCGGTAAACTTGAAAATTGAATTTAATTATTTTGAATATGATAAATCAACTCCCTTTTCTCATCAATTTCAAATAAAAGATAGTAATTTTTTCAATTTGATTCCATGAAGGTGTTCTTTATTATAAGATTTCAAATGGCAAAATTTTTTTTTCCTTAAACATGAGATTTTTCTTAATAAAAATAATTTTTCAAGCTATTATAGATTTAAACAATTATATTTTTTAGTTATCTCAATGGTTCACTTAGCATATACTAATTTTCCATTTTATTTATATTATAAGGAATTAAAGTCATTTTTGACATTAAAGGAAACTGTGATTCTCTTGATATAGCATAATTAACCTCTTTTTTTTATCCTAGATTTTTATTTAAATTAGAAGTTTTATATATCTTTTAAGAGAAATAATTTGAAATAACTAACTTTTGACAACGCTAAGGTTGCATTATTTTTAGGAATTATCTTTGATAATTTTCAAAAAGTGGGTAAATTTTTTTAAGTTTTCTAATCTTTTCTTATAAATAATTGGCATGTTTTATTTTAATAAGATCTATATAATTTTTAATGCCTTATTTATATCTTTGTTAATATAACATCTGAATTCCTTATCTAACCTAAGTTTGGCCGATTAACCATAGTTAGCGTGTCCTTTAGGGTGTCTAGTCTCTTTCCGTTTGGATAATTAGAATCCTTAGCTAGAATCTTAAGTTAAGTAGACCTAAAATGAAGTTCTTATTAGTTTTAATTACTTCATTAATAATAGGTGTCCCAATTCATCGTAGAACTAATTAGGTGGAGACTTCCTTGATTTTGCATAGGAATTTTTAATATCTTGTACTTCGGTTTAACCTATGTTAAAATAGGGTAGAACAGGACCCATGGGTTCGCAACGAATGTATAATCTAATAACCAATACCAATACCAATCTAACATCCAGAACTTCTCTCCGACATGTGATCTTCGGTAGAGTATTTTTAACGATGTCACATTTCTGTTAGAAAAAACAGTATTTTCACGGTGGTACCAATGCCTTATAAATGTATATATTTATGATATGAGGCTGTAATGATCACAACCAAACCAGAATGAGAATTTCACATCCAACCAATACATAAGCACATGAGCTAGAATCCACTTAATAAGCCAACATTTCATGATCCAATATTGTCCATGTATCATTAGAGTGAGATGTGCAATTAATATGTCAATGATACCACATAAATCACAACTTAGGCATATCCACCAAGAAAAAATAACCAAATATACATACACAAATCCAACAACATCATATAAGACCCCCACCGGGTCACACATAGCAGATAATGTTTCAAAACACCAATAACCATAAAAAAGGCCAAAACAAAAGCAAATAACAATAATAACATCATTTTCATGGTTAATACCCATACCCTTAACATGCTTATTGATCTGGGGTGGATTTATGCACCTCAGTGTCATTATCTATGCTTATTTAGCATTATGTTGAGGACTTCTTGTGTGCTTAATGTGTTAATAATGATATAAATAAGCATCTAAGTATTAAATTACTTTATTTAAATGTTTAAGGTGTTTTTCAAACAAATTTGGATTCAAATTGATCAATTAGTGTTTAAATGAGAAAACTAGTGTTACTAGTTTGAACTATGTGTTGTTCTAGTTCATCTCGATGGATTCTAGTGTGTATAATGAGTTTCTACTGGTATGTTTGTGTAATGATGTGAGTAAAAATTTTTTTTTAGTGTTTAAGGTTCAATTGAATCAAGACAAGAGTCCAAACTAAGTTAACAATCAAAAGGATAAAACTAGCATTCTTAGCTTAAGTTTCTAGTTCACCGTCTTGTATTGTGTGTTGTTTTGAGCACTAATGGGTGGTTTGTGTTTCTAATGATTCTTGGTGATTTGATTAGTATGATATATGTATGATAAAAAGGCTTCAAATTAAGTAAAAACACCACCACAAGGATTGGCATGTAAGGACGAAAGCCAGGTACAAGATTTGATGTAAAATGGATGTTTTGGAGTTGATGGAGCATTGTGGACCTTAGAAAATTATATAAGGTTCATGCCAAAGTATTGGGAGATGATTAATGTACCTAAAATAGTGTGTCCCAGTGATATTGGGGTGACACAGACCCTTGTGCAAAATTGGCATATTTGACCCCTTATAAATAAGACACTTAAACATGATGCAAAACACCTTGGACAACCTTGAAAATTTGAGGGAGTCTTTATAGAACTTAAAATAGGGGTTTTATTCCTTTAATTTAGTTTGTTCATGGATTTTAACATGTATTATGTCATTGCGATAAAAGTTATGTCCATAAGCGGCTAAAAGCCTTTTTTCCGGGGTTAAGGCCAAAAACATGATTACTCTTGTTATGAATTGATTTGTTTTTTAATATATATAATATTGGGTTGTTTATTTATCCTTTTTATTACTATTTTAAGTATTCTCTACCCTTAGAATACATCCATTATTATCTTCTGAGCCTGGAAGGAGGAAAAAGAGGATAGAATGTGGGTAAATAAAATAGGATTGTGATCTTATATAGAATGAAGATATAATTTGCACTAGGATAGGAATATACCCAATTGAACTATTTGGTTCAGTTATGGGATGAAATATGAATGATTTTAACTTAGTTCTCAAATTCTCGCTCAATGATTTAGTTTTGGGTCTAAGTTAGATAGGTGACTAGAGGCTCGGAAGACCATAGTCATAATATCAACCCCGTGAATCAACAACCAGGATAAGTAACGTAAAAAATGAAGTTTAATAGCATATTATGATTTTTCGTAGATCCTCAACCCTGGGTTTCTCCTTATTTATTGTCCAAGCACCTTTACTTTTTTGCATTGTCTACTTTACTTTTAGTTATGACTCTCAAACTCTCGTGGTTACATTTGCACTAATTTAATCTCAATGGTGTTCTAGAATTGGATAGTTTCTTAACACCAGTACCTATGGGATTGATACTTGGATTTTATAGGTCCACTTTACTACTTGGTGAGACCACGTACACTTGTGTGTGCGCTTGGTCACAACAACTTTTTGGCGCCGTTGTCGGGAACTTGTAATTTGGCAATTGCCTTAGTTTTAGTTTCAATTTTTACATTTCTTTGGTGATTTTCACTTGGTCGTGGTTTTGACTTTGCAGGAAAAAGGTTTACAGGCTATTAAGCTGGGAAGGGATCCAAAATTGGTTGAATTAGACCTCGAGCCCGAGAAACGCTTACACCAATAGAGGAGAGAAGCTATCCATTTCTACTGCATCCTATAAATAAATGAAGAACAAGATCTTCCTACTCCCATGGCTGAGGATCCACCAGCCCATAGGATAGTTCGCAAAGTGGCAATCCCACTTTTTGACAAATATAACCTCACCTATTTAAAAATAGGATGCGGGAGGTAGATTTGAGTTGAAGAAGAACATGGTGCAGTTATTGTATAGCAGTGGACAATTCACCGGTCTATCACATAAAGATCCACAAGTCCAGTTGCAGAACTTTTTGGAGATCAGTAATACATTCATCCTTACGGGTGTGTCGACTGATTATGTGAGGCTAACACACTTCCTCTTTTCACTGTTGGGGGAAGCGAAGAAGTGGTTGAACACTGAGATGACAGATTCAATCACAACTTGGGATGAATTAGCCCGAAAGTTCCATATCCGCTTCTTTCTATCTGGCAATACTGTGAGACTTTATATTGAGATTTTAAGCTTTAAGCAGAGGCCAGATGAGAACATTTATCATGCTTGGGGGAATTAAAGTCTCTTCTTTAGGACTGTCCACATCATCAGCAGTCTAATGAGGTATTATCTCACACCTTTGTTGAAGCCCTTGACAATAACAAGAAAATTTTGCTAGAGTCAGTTGCAGGTGGTCAGGCTCTAGAAAAGACTTATGATGAGATATAACTTTGTTGAACCAGATTGCACAAGGAAATCTAGATTGGCTTTGTGATGCCTCTAGAGGCTCAATGAAAAAGGCTGTAGGCATAATTGAAGTTGACAATATTACAACCTTGGTCACCCAACTATCATCTCTACAGAACCTAATTATGACATAATTTAGGAAATTACGTGTGCAGCTGTCTCAGGCTCAGGTAAATATAGTACAACAGACTCCAACATAGTGTAAGGTTTATGGAAATAGAGGTCCTCTGCAGATATATGTGGTACAAGTCCTGAGTCAATTAATTTTTTGGGTAATGCTCAAAGGTCAATTATGGTAACACCTACAACCAAATGTGGTAGACTCAGGCACCAAATTATTCATGAAACAATGATCAACAAATTCAGAAATAGCAAAACGCACAAGCCAGTAACATAGAGGACATGTTAAAGAAGATCATGGCCACCGAGAATAGAAGGCTGCTAAACTAAAAAATTAGCAAGTATTTTAGAAATAGTTGGAGTTTCAGTTGGGGAAAATGCAGCAGGCAAAAAATACCAGGCCTCAAGGTGGTTTTCCAAGTGACACTGAACCTCCTAAACAAGTAATTGAAATCACATTGAGGGGTGGTAAAGAGTTAATTAACAAGCCTCTAAAAATAATTAAGGAGGTAGATACAGAGTTAATTCCTCAATCGATTGTAGACAAAGTTGCTGATTATTCGAGGAAGTCTGAGTACCCAAAAATAAAAGTTACTGAGCAGGAAAGACGACCACCACCATTTCCACAAAGGCTAAGAAAAGCAAAGGAGGATGCATGCTTCAAGAAGTTCCTTGACATATTCAGAGAGCTTCATATTAACCTTCTTCTTTAAGATGTTTTGCAGGGAATACCCAAGAATGTTTAGTACTTGAAGGGCGTGGTAACAAATAAAATTAATATACAGGATATTGAGAAAATAGAACACACTAAGGGCTGTAGCTCTAAGGTGATGCAGAAGATGCCCAGAAAGCTTAAGGACCCTGGAAAGTTCACTCCCCCAATTCAGATTGGTAGTAGTAAGGTGGTCCACATATTGAATGATTTGGGGGCAAGTATTAATTTGATGCCCCTATCAATGTTCAACACCTTGGGCTTGGGGAAACCGAGACTAAGCTCTGTGCTACTCCAAATGGAATACCAAACCATAGTCCATCCTGAAGGAATCATCGAGGATATTCTCATCAAAGTTAATAAGTTTATTATCCCTACTGATTTTATTATTTTGGATTACAAGGTAGACAATAGGGTGCCGATTATCTTGGGACATCTATTCTTAGCGATGGTAGGAGTATTGAGAGTGTGAGATATGGCACACTCAAAATAAGGTTGGATGATGAAGAGGTAGTGTTCAATATTTACAAACCACTCAACACACTATACCATTACACAGATTTATGCATGATTACAGCGATGGAAGTGGACAAGTGTGGGGTGGTGAAGCCCAATCCACCAAAGACCTCTTTGTAATCTCTCATTAAGATGCCCAAGACAACAATACCTAAGCCAAAAAGGACGCTGATTGATGAGCCTGAAAGGTCTATTATGGAGAAAGTGGTTGACCATGAGAGTTTACACTCAAGAGGTTCGAAATAAATAAGAATATAGCCTCTAAGTAATAGGTAGAGAATGAAGAAAAATGCTTAAGTGCGATATTGGGTCATGCCATGACACTAAATAAGGCACTGCTTGGGAGGTAACCCAAGTTAAGGTAGGTATTTATTTTACAATATTTTTAGTTTTACTTCACGTATTTTTTTTTGTTGAGTCACAGGTTGTTGGGAAGTCTAAGTATCGGAACTGAGCTAAAGAGCATGGTGAAGACTGAGTATGGGGTCATCGAACCCTTTTGATGTATAAAGATGCTACTAGCTAGTCCTAGAGGCCTCAGGGAGTATTTCTATCGCTACTTTTAAGTATGCTTTGGGGATAAAGTAGATTTTTAAGTGTGGGGTGGGGAAATTCTTATTTTATCTAGTAATGTGATGCTGTAGGGTCCTGACTCTTAGTTGTTTTTCTAGTTTTTGGATTAATTAGAGAAAAAATACAAAAAAAATTCTCTTTTTAGGTTTTAGTTTATTTGGGTCAATCTAATAGGTGCACACTTCACCCACCGTGTGGTTGTTCTTTTCGATTCTTTTCCTTGGGGATGCTCCTTGAACCAGTATCCTTTTTCTTTCTAGGAGTAAATTTTAAAATTTTTGTTTTAGGTAAGTAAGATATTTTTGTTGGTGCTATGTGTGATTACATGATGCAAATGTTAGTGTAAAGATCATGTTGATGGTGTGAACTACTACTTTTGGGACTCTTAGGCTCTAGTTTTGGACTCTTATGCGTTGTTGGCTTAATGTTGAATTCATGCTATTATTTGATTGAGAGTCTATGATAATCCTACTTAAGTTGAGCATGTGCCATCTGTGTGTGAGGTGTTTGTATTTTACTTATTGAATGTGATATCTAGAACTTTCCCGGTGAGTATGCAAAGCAAAATAAAGAGCGTAGGTTTATGAGATGATATAGGCATTTCTTTGATAAGCAATGTTTCATACCTTTTGTAACCTACCCTTGTGCATAATCCTTGTTATCTCCATTGAGCCATTATCTTGTTTTCATTGGTATCCTCATAGATAACCTAAATCCCTTTCTTTGATTGACCTTAATTTGATCCAAAGCTCCTAATCCTTTAGTGTAAAATTAATTAAGTTAAGGAGTTTGAAATTCAAGTAGGAGAATGGCAAAAATAAAGCCCTAAAGTAATAGTTATTGGTGTGTACAATTGATGTGTTGTTGTTGGGAGTGAAATAAATTTGTGCTAAAATTAAATCATGAATTAATAGACAGTACTCCCTTTTATAGTGTGTGTGAATGATCTTAATGAGATGGGGTAAAACAAAAGATTTGTGTAGACAGAAGTGGTGAAAGTTTGTTGTTAGAGTTGGATTGAATGAAAAGTGTTATGTATTAAAGAACTTAGGGAAGATAGCCACTATTCTTTGTAAAAATAGTTCCTAACCATCCCTTAGACTTCATTAAAACCTTAAAGACTTACTTGATCTTAAGTCTTAACATTCTGATATTAGTGGAGTACTATACCGAGGGCAAGCCTATGGTTCATCTTGTGTAACATGAGAATTCTTTGTGAGAGTGAGCATAAGTTAATTCTTGCACCTATTATGTGATAAATTACATCTATGTGAGTGAGCATAGGTAACTATCTTGTTGCGAGTGCACATGTTTGATGAGTTTGCCAACTTGGTGAGCCAATTCTTGAGGCTAGGATTCTATGGAGTAGTATTCTTGAACTTTCAATTGTGTGTATAACATGCGTAGCATAAAAACTTGTATTTTGTGTAGTCATTGTAGTACTAGCTTGGGTTTCTTACTTTTTATAGAAGTATGGAGTCTTCTCTAATTATGATTCTTAGAGTAAAGAGTTGTTCAAGGACAAACAAGGCTTTAAGTGTGGGGTTGTGATCTTAGATGGATTTATGCACCTCAGTATCATTATCTATGCTTGTTTAGCCTTGTGATGAGGACTTATTATGTGATTAATGTATTAATGATGATATAAATAAGCATATAAGTGTTAAATTACTTGATTAAAATTTTTAAGTAATTTTTCAAACAAGTTTGGATTCAAATTGATCACATAGAGTTTAAATGAGAAAACTAGTGTTACTAGATTGAACTATGTGTGGTTCTAGTTCCTCTCAATGGTTTCTAGTGTGTATAATGAGTTCCTAATGGTATGGTTGTGTAATTATATGTGTAAAAAATTTTAAATAGTGTCTAAGGTTCAATTGAATCAATCCAAGAGTCAAAACTAAGTTAACGATCAACTGGACAAAGCTAGCATTCTTAGCTTAAGTTTCTAGTTCACCGTCTTGTATTGTGTGTTGTTTTGAGATCTAATACGTGGTATGTGATGCTAAATTATTCTTGGTATGATTATTATTATTATATGTGTATGATAAAAAATATGAAAATCAAGTGAAAATAATTCCACAAGGCTTCGCATGGATGGACAAAAGCAAGGGACAAGATTTGGCGTACAATGGATGTCTTGGAGTTAATGGCGCGTCGTGGACCTTAGAAAATTCTATAAGGTCCCCTACACAGACTTGGGATATGACTAAGGTAACAAATACAGTGTTTCCCTATGATATTGGGTAGATTAAAACTCTAGCCCATGGAATATAAGGGGCGACACGGACCCTAGCGCAAAACCGGCAGATTTGACCTCCTATAAATAGGACACTTAAACATGATGCAAAACACCTTAGATGACCTTGAAACTTAGAGGGAGTCTAGATAAAACTTCAAGTAAGGTTTTTATTCCTTTAATTGTGTGTTTTTTTTTTATGTATTTTATCATTTTGCTTATGGTCATATCCATGAGTAGCTAAAAACTCTTTTCCGGGGTTAAGGCTAAGAACATGATTACTCATGTTCTGAATTGATTTAGTGTTGATTATTTGTAATATTTGGTTATTTATTTATCCTTGTTATTACTATTTTAACTAGTTGTGACCCTTATAATACATCCATTGTCATTTGTGAGCCCGGAAGGAGGAACAAGAGGATAGAACATGGTGTAAATAGAATAGGATTGTAATATTCTATAGAATGAAGTTATAATTTGCACTTAGGATAGGAATAAATCTAAGTGAACTATTTTTTTCACTTATGTGATGAAATATGAATGCGTTTAACTTTGTTTCACATCCCCGCTCAACGATGTAGTTGTGGGTCTAAGTTAGATAGATGACTAGAGGCTTGGAAGATCATAGTCATAATATCAACCCCGTGAATCAACAACCAAGATAAGTAACATAAGAAATGAAGTTTAATAGCATAGTATGGTTGTTCGTAGAGCCTCAAACCTAGGTTTCTCCTCATTTATTATCCAAGCACCTTTAATTTTTATACATTGTCTACTATACTTTTAGTTATAACTCTCAAACTCTCATGGTTACATTTGCTCTAATTTAATCTCAATGGTGAACTAGAATTGGTAGTTGCTTAAAACTAGTCCCTGTGGGCTCGATACTTGGATTTTATAAGGCCACTTTACTACTTGGTGAGACCATGTACACTTTTGTGTGCGCTTGGGTGCAACACTTTTATATCAGTATTAACTACTTAACCCAGTATGAAGAAACTTAAGTCATAACCTACCACGAAAGAAGAAAAACCTAGTCTAAAATCCTTCAACATGAAGCCTTTCTCTCACGAACGTCCTAGAAACCAACTAATATATTTAAATATAAAATCTACGCATCAAAAAAACCAAGAATACCCATATTGCTCATTTTTTAATCGGGGTCGAAACGAATGCCCAAAATGGATTTTTGAAAAAAAGGTTAAAATAGAATTTTTATTCATAAATACATTATCCATGATTAAAGGAAGCCATAGAAGTAAACCCAACTGAAATTGGGTTAAAAATGAGGTTTCAATTTTAAATAACTATTTTAGGCCTTCTAGGCCAAAATTTCAAAATTTTATTTTTGAAATCATGTTTTAACGAGCTTTAGATGACAAGAATCAAAGTAAAATTATTGAAATAGGGAGTTGGAGCTTACACAATCATGGAAATTGAAGAAATCACCAAAAAACTTTAAAACCCAAAGCTCTTAGTCTAAAAACTGTTGGAAAATTGAGAAAGGGGGTATTTAAGGCTACCCAGGTGCCACTTAAGCAGACACTAGGCTTCTTAAGTGATTATCACTTTCACGGCTAAGTGTCGCTTTTACGGTACTTGCCAACTTGAGCCCTTCACTTGCCGATAAACCCTTAAGCGGTCATCGCTTAAGCTGAAGGGCCTCACTTAAGCAGCATACTAGCTGAAAGCCTGGTCGCTTAAGCAGCCTTTGCTTAAGTGACCCAAGGGGCGCTTAAGTGAATTCACTAGCTGGGTGAACCAGATAAAGACCTCGAAAAATTTCAAGTCTCCATCGACCTCTCAGGATTCATTCAAAATATCTAGGACACAAATGAACTATTCTACCTTATAAAATTTGATGCTTCGAACTCAATGGCGACATAAATTTTTTGAAAAGATACTATTTTCATTGAATTGAACCCCTAGACCCGATTTCACAACTTTCCAAATTGAGGTTCAAAATAAGATATGAAAACCGTAAGATCGTGCCAGCCACACTACCAGCCCAAGATCGATATTTCAGATCTGCTGGCATAGTCCATTAGGCCATTTTACGCACAAAAAAATAAATCTTTACCAAAGTCAACTATAAAGCCTTTTATCCTTCAAAAACCACAAACTCGCACAAATCACATTGAAATATATTGGGAACTGTGCCAATTATCCTCATACCCCAGAAACACCACGTAGTAACAATAGAGAGGGGTAAAATATTCAAATCACACAAAAATGAATAATTCACAAAAAATCAAGTCGTTACATAAACGAACTCCCAATTGAGAAATTACATACAGTCAAGATTTAAGTAGAGATCCCCAAATTTCAAATCTCAAACACCAAGTTGGACGATGATAAAAAAGCTAGGAATTTATAATTAGGTGGTAATAATCTTAATCCATATAGAAATCAACCTAAACCCTATTTAAATTATCTAAAATCAATCACTCAATCTCTCTCAAAATCGAGTTATTAAGTCTAAGTTTGAGATTATAAAATAAACTCTGCACATATGTCAAGTACTTATTATGAACGCAATAGACCTCCATAATTATGACCCTGACTCGGACCTAGATACATATTGAACGATACCCTTACCTACGAATGCAAAGACTAAACTACCCAACCCCAAAATTCCCCTTCTCTATAAAAGCAAAATCCACATGCCCTCTTTTTTTCATGAATGCGGTCATTTCCTCACGAATGAAAAGAATAATCTACTAGCATCATAATAACAAAAAGCTTGAACTACCAACCCTAAACATTGAATGGAACCCCCCCTCCAAATCATTGTAAGAGAAAAACTGTGACAAGGTCTCATTTTGATCAAGTACGTTGCCATTCAAAGCTAGCCAATATATATATTCTAACCAAAGGCATCAGTAGAGTTTGAATTGAGTATCTATGATCCAAGCTAGGTACCTTGGAGATCTTCATACAACTCCTAAATTAATGGGGAGTTTTGGGAGAATAATTAGTAAGATAGCCACTTTCATAATTTATTTCACTCAATGTCCACTTTTTTCCTGTTCTATTTATTTTTTTAGATTAAGGTTGCTGAAAAGGGGAAAAAGTGGGATCCAGTTATGGGGTTATTAATCTCTTTATCATTGTTGAAACTTGGGGATAAGATAAAAGTCTAAAAAATATATCAAGGTTCCACTTTTTATTCATTAAATAAACCCAACCACTTCCTCTCTCCTCAATTTTTCTTCTTCGTGAATTTGAAACCATCAACGAGTTCCAAGCCTTATGTTTTCAATCTTCTTTATCAAGTCCAAATCTCTCATCCCTTTATGGCTAGGTAAGTTTAATCATTGTTTCTATTATTTTTTTACGTCTTTTTACTATTTATTTTTGTTTCTTAGTGTAATGAACCTTAGGTTTTTGTTAAAAATTCTAATGTTCTAGATTAATTAGTGAAAATCTGATATGCTTTTACTTCATATTTTTGATTCTGCATCATTAATTGAGTTTTCTTTGGATAATGCATAGAAGCATTTGAACTTTTATGTTCATCCCACCTTTAAATTTTGAAAATTATTTTTGAATTTTGGTTCACTTTGATGGTATTGTTGTCTGTTGTATTGTCAATTTTTGTATAGCATTTAACTATTTTTGTTAATAGATTAGTGGTCGATAGATTGACCATGATATATTTATTTTTTATTGTAGATTGTAAAATATTGGTAAAGTTAGAAAAAGTCACTAAAGAAGTAGAAAAAAGAGGCTAAAGATGTTTTTAAAACATCGAAAAGGAAAAATTATAGGCAAAGAACTCGAGTCTAACTTGAAAATTGAAACCATGGATGAAATTGTGGAATATAAGGACAATAATACCTAGGAGAATGACCATATTGAGTCTAGTGAAGGGGAAAGTAAAAATAGTGATGATGAGAGACAGAGAGATACCCATGTAGAGATGGTGATGATGATCCCCTATTCATGCCAATTTGTGCAAAAGGTATCTTAGCAGAGTTGTATGACATATCCACGTGGATATATAGTCTAGATACTTTTCCAATGAATATTTGTGTAAGAGAGAGGATGATGGTTTATCGTGACTTTAGAAAACTTCTAGTTGATTAAAGACTATAGAGACTTTAAAGGTGCCTGCTTTGGACAATTGAGACATATGCTAAATTTTTAAAAACTTAATGAATAGATGGTCCATTACATGTTGTTGCAATGTGTCAATAATGAAAAAGTATTTCATGAAATTTTATTTTGTGTGAATGATAAGCCACCTTGTTTTGGCTTAAAGTAATTTGCTTTGATTACAGGATTGAATTGTTCAACATAACCCTATAAATCAAATACGAATAAAGTCCTCCAAAAGGGTAAAATAATTATTTCAAGGTGACCAAGCCATCCCCACTCCCGGAAGAGAGAGAGAAAGAAAGTATTCATATAATATCTACTACCATTTTTTGTAGGAGAGCCAACTTTACATTTGAGTCTTTACTTTATCTTTACAAGTTGTTATCCATAAAACCATCCATATTCTTTATTTTCTAGTTATTACAACCAGAGTCCTATAAATTTGAGTCATACTCTTTTCGTTGTTATAGTCCTTAGTTCCATTCCATATAACCAAAGTCTTGTACATAGTCTAGTTATAGTTACTTTCTTTAGATTTTAGAGAAAATATATCACAGTCTTTTTCTTAAATCTTTAGCACAAATATCTCAAGTCCTTATAGTCCATAAAATAACAAAAACTATGTATATTTCTGAATATTCACCATCTTCATCTAGTACGTCTGGTCCATATAAATTTCTACCTAAGTTAGACATGTTTCCAACCATTAATAGACATTTGTCATGTAAAAATGACTACATCTATGAAGTAGATGTGCTACATCCTGAACAAGATATATCTTCCACATATATACCTTTACTAATCCTTACTCTGCCTTTATCAAAAAAGTATGTAGTCCATGGATGTAGATTGATTCTTTGCACCAAAAAAACGCCAGAAGGAGTTAAGGAATACGTTGTTGTGACAACACTTGACCAACACATCCTCACAACTCGAACTGAACATTTATCGCTCTTCAAATTCTTAAGGACTTTCCAAAATAGTGGAAAAACCATAGCTATACCCACATCCATTTTAGTGTTATTCTTGTTGCGTTGACTCATCATAGAAGAAAAGGCCAGCCAATAAAGGCACGTCTTTCTCTGCTTGATACTAGATTCAGCCAATATCATCATACAAATTTGGGTACTTTGGATATTACCCTGGATATTGGGATATTCTTTGTCACTCTATTCCCAAACTTTAGTATGTACCTCTTTGATCCATACTTTACAAAAGCGCTAAGAATACAGGTCCAAATCTTTGAAACTCCGCATACTTCTAACATATGTCCAACAATACACTACCATATAGCTTGGCAAGTGCAAAATCATAAGAAAAACCTATCCATGCAAGGAGACTGCACCTCCTTGTCTTTAGCTAGAGATATCACTAATAGCACCATTCTGGACATCCAAATATCAAGGCAAGTATCTAGGGAGAAATTTTTCACAATCCTTCCAATTCTGAGGGTTAATAATTATGAGAGGTTGAGAGTCCATCCTCAACATCTCCATTCTTTTTATCCCATCTTAGCTATAAAACCTCATAAGATATCTTTCATTATCCATATGTTTATCCCTATTGATAAATATCTGGGGGGAAAATCTAGATCCGATAGATATATCGTAACTCCTTGAAGGATCCATGAGAGATAAAAAAATTCAATCATGAGGGACACAACATACGTTAGTTCAAGTGTCCTTTTTTGGGAAAATGTCAAGGGATTAACAACTGTAACTATATGGAACGTGGTGGAGATTGGCTAAATAATTATGATGATGAGGAAGATGAGGTAGTGTGGGATAAGTATTGGTATTGGGGATTCCAAGAACTTTATTTTCAAAATTGAAAACCTCCCACTCCATCTATAAGAATGACTTCTGCCAGCCCACAACACAAAAATATCTGCCCATGCGAGGATGATCAAGTATCCAATCAATATGCCAAACTTATAAATGTATTATAAGAAAGGTGGTAGACTATCCAATCTGATACATATCTACTGGGAACCTTAATACTACACTTTATTAACTAGCAATTAATGGAAATGGCCTTACTCAAAGAATAGATCACTCTATTAAAATACGGCAGGACTAATCTACAAAATATCCAAACATACGCCATATTTTCAACATCACCACAAGAGTTAGGACAATAATTTTCAACTTCCCCACCTCATTTATCTGTTTCCATACTATTCAATTTAACTAAAAAAGATGAGCAGGAATTTGACTTTTCCAGGTTTGCATGGAAAAGGAAGAGGCCATGGCAGACCAAAATCAACACAAGATGGCATAAGGTCAGGTATAAAAGATGAAGGTTCCACATGATGTTAAATAATGACCTCAAGATCTGCTGCTCCAATACATGATGACATCTTCTCAGGCCTAGATCCTATAGTCCCAGATGGTGACCTGGAGATCTAAAATAAAGATCTACTAAATGAATACTAGGAATCCATCAAATAATGTTTTCTCAGTAATGGCTAGTTATGTCTAAAAGGCTTCTCTAATAATGATCCAATTATGCTAGATCAAGCTGTCCCAAAGCTTTATGTAGCAGGAACTAGGGATTCTATTCTTCAGTAATTTACCCATGATGACCCTGTTGAGGAATATCTGAAAGCCATCGATGACTTTGATGACTTTGATCATGAGGAGAAACAAGAAAAACCATCCACTATGGATCCTACAAATGAATATTTAGAAGCTTATACATACATACTAGATGATAAAAATTCATCTATCAATCTTTAAGTCATTAGTAAAGATACACGTGAATCTTTAATTAAATCTCCTGAAGAAGACCATCCACCTATATTCATTAACCACACCAAAAATCTAGAGATATTTGAATAAGTCGATGAACAAGAAGGGATAACGAATGATCCGATCATGAAAAAAAGACCGAAACTAGCAACAACAATAAAGAAAACTATTGGAATCAGATTCTACACCTTCACTCTCAATGACATCAAGGTTTTAGCATGGCTTCAGAGGATCCAAGACTTATAAACTTGGATGGTGATGAAGAATCTGGTTGAACGAGAAAAATACATGATACCGTCAGAGTTCACTCCCAGATTCTTTAGAATTCTTAGAAATTGGTAGAACGCACTTGGAATTATCTATAAGAACACTTATCTCATATCTTATGAATTCTTCTTTAATATTAGGATCCTACAAAAAGTATTCTATGAAGATACAAGATAAATATGAGAGAAGATACAGAGATAACTCTTTGAGATGAAGTGACTATCATTTGACAACGATGTCATCGATATCTGCTTTCATAAGGTGGAAAAGATCTACTTTGAACTAGGCAGATATTTCAGCCTGAAGCAGGCCTTCATATTATCACTACCAAAGATGCTATAAGGACACACAATTATGATTACGGAGGAGAAATTCAAATCCGTAACTATCCCACAGGTAGGCTACATCAGGCAGGCCATCTTCCATGCCCTGGACAACATATGTATAAAGAGATTTGTACTAAAGTAGATCATCCGAAATAATCCAGCACTTGATTAGGCATGCAACAGGAATAATCTTGTTATAAAATCCAATTGCCCCTGCCCAAGCCGGCAAGTAAGATCCAAGAAAAAGTTATGGTTCAAGAGTTTCAAACTACCTAGGATTCCAGACAATAGAACCAAGGTAATATGGTGAACCAGGTACTTAAAGAATCTTGATGAACTATAAAAAAAGAACAGTTACTTTATCTGCAAAAGGTCTGATCACTTTGCAAGAATCTATCCTCAAACCAAAAAGTTGAAGGAATCCGTCCAACTATTTAAAGAAATAGTTGATCATACAGGTATCTATCTCAGCAGACAGGACAACCTTGAAATAGTCTTTTGCTAGAATAAGAATTGATGGAGGACACTCTCTTCTCCATAGACATATAGGAAGAAATAAGCAACGTATATTCAGATAATCTCTACTTTATATCCAATTCAGAAAAAGGTGACGACAAGCTGTCTAGTCAGGTTCTCATGCTCAACACGTCAGAAAGGTAATAAGTTAAATATAGATAAAAAGTTAAAATGATCTTTACTTTGGTTCGTACACTTGATGTTGCTTGTAAGAGAACCACTGAATATGGGGGATTCAAACCACATCAAAATAATGGATGATTTAAATTTCTTCAAGAGTTATCCATGGGAAAGAGTCTTTTAAATTAACCTTGACATATTTAAAGAAGAACAGTTTTTGAAGAAGCAGAGAAAAAAATATGATAAGAAGAAAAATACATCATACGCTCTGTACGAGTTTTCTTGGACATTCTTTGTACATATTATCAACCATATAGTAAGTTTATGATAGACTCTTTTTATCTGTTCTGTAATTTATAGACTCTGGCTATTTATTTGTTCTTTTATTGATTATAGATTTGGATATATGAGGCTTTGTTCCATCTTAAAAAGTATGTCGAAAAGTCAGTAGTTTACCTTTATTCATTCTCTATTTGATTAGATGACACATATCAAAGAGCGATAATCAAATTGAAGGCAATTCATTTAAGGTCAAAGGAAAAACTACAAAAGTAAATTTTGTTATTATCTAGTAATATAACTAACAAATATTGTGTAATCTCTATATTTTCTTTTGTAGATTGTGCATCCAAACCTTACCCTATTATCCATGAGATGACATAAAAATACATCACAACATATAAGTTATGTACAGATGAAGAAATGTTCCTCAATGCATTAAAGGCCAAGTTGAAAGGTGTGACTATCCTCACTTCACCAATACAGAGTGCGGATGATAAAGATTTGGGTGATCATAATCATGTCCCGTTACCAGTAGTACTTATGAGTATGTTGGAATGAGTGGGCATAAAATTGTACTTGAATTTATAATGATGGAAATCTACATGAGCGTATCACATTACTCAAGCAATCAATGCTATATATTATTGCTTATGTTAGAAAGGAGAGGCTAAGAATAAGAAAAAGCAAAAAGAGCAAGGTACATCAATTTATATTTTATTGGTGTTAATTAACTTAATTGTATAAATTTCCTAATCCTGCCAAAATAACATTGTGTATGTGGACATTCCCTTTTTTATCTAAAGCCAAGTGAACCTTAAAGAACTTGCAGTCATAGTGATTGATCTTGGAGAAGCAAATAAAGAAATAACAAGAGAAAAGAAAAAAAATAGAAGACAAAAGATAAATAATACAAGAAAGGAGAAGAAGAGTAGAAGAAAAAAGATAAGGAACAATAACAAGAAGAAATTAGATAAAGAAGAAGCGAAAGAACATGATGAGAAGGAGATAGAATACACAGAAGAGAAAAAGAAAGTGACAGTAGTAGTAGTATTAGTAGTAGTAGTAGTAGTAGAAGAAGAAGAAGAAGAAGAAGAAGAAGAAGAAAATGAGTATATTGAATATGAAGATTTGGTCATTGATGTGGCAAAAGATGAGAGAAAATATGAGAATGAAAAAATAAAGTCTTTGACACTGATGCTGTAGACGAGGAAAAGAATGATGATGAATAAGAGAAGGAAACAAAGATGAATTTATACTGACAGTTATAGAAAAAAAAAGATGGAGAAGAATAAAATAATAAAAATAAAGTAGACGTGATGGGTATTATTGTGAAACTAAATAATGAGATTCTTTGTGATGCAAAAATAATTGATATCATGTATTTGATATTTTAAGATAATCGATATTTTTTAATGCTTTATTAGTTTATGGGTGGTTGGATGATTGGAGAAATAATTTTTTTTTATGAATTTTTTCTTGATTATTTATTAATCATTTTGTCAGTGTTGTGGATTTTGTTGTATTGCAGTGTGTTACCACTATAGAAGATTTTCTTAATTATCTATACAATGCTATCATTTTCAATTATCAACCATATGTTGATATTTAATATTATTGACCACATTGTGTTGTCTTTTCAGTTATTTTCACAAATTAAAAAAGTTGGGTGTTAATATTATAGAAGATCTTGTTATTATAATAGATTGCTATCATTATTAATTTTCAACTCTAAGTTGATTTGTAATATTATCAATCATGAATAAATGATATAAAATTTTAATAATTGAAGAGAAATATTTTTATTTATTTAGTCAGAATATATCTCTATTACTTCTTTGTAAAAATTCAACACCAACAACAAACCACACAACATAATTTTTTGGCTATTCTATTTTTCATCGTCTAAAATTAACATTTGTTTTAGTTGTGTAACGCCTCGAGAGTACACCCTGGATGCCACACGTTGCTTACGATCACAAGTGACCATAAGCTAACCCATGAGCTGATACTTGCTGTGAGCACTGAAATAATAACAACAAAATGACATATGCGGAATATCTGAGTACGCCATAAGGTTTTAAGTACTAAAACATTTTTGAGTCATAAATCTGGAAACAACTATTGAAAAACAATTTTCTGAAACTGATAAAATAATGAAAAACCTGACTAACTATCTGAAGTGTCTGAAAGCCTCTAAAACTGACTGAATAAGAGTTGATGAGACACGCCCTAACTAACTCCAACTAACTACTAAACTGAAAGCATGAAAATAAATAAAGTCTATCCTAAAAATATGAGGACTCAGCACAACTGCTACTGCTGATGCGCTGGGATATCAAGTGCGGTCGGGAACTTGAGCGTATGAGCCTATGATATAAGACATCATAGCACAAAAAATGAGTATGCAGTTAGTACATTGAATGTACTAGTATGCTAAATAGAGTTAGACTGATATGCAGGGGTTTATGTACATGAGTAATAACTAAATGACTGTATATCATAAAGCACTGAAAAGAATGCATGAAATTTGTAAAGACTGAGAATGCATAACCAAGCATATAACATATTTTGAATATAATGTGTAAACTAAGATACTGAATACTGTTAAGTGAATAACTTATATTTGTATGCTATGGTCAAGAAAAACTGAAACTAAATTACTGAGCTGATTACTGAATTGAGACTGTGGGACCTATCATCTAATCGACATGCCTCTAATAAGAAAATTGGGGTCCAACCTATAACCCCAGTTAGAAGTGTATCAGTACTATGCCACGGGTACTAACATTGGCTGCGTGGATCTACTAAAGTATTGTTCCGAAGGACTAAGGGTTACCCTCAACTGACAGGTACCCTTATGAGATCAACCCTCAACTGGCAGGTTAACATCTTAATCTATGCTGGCTACATAGTTATGGAACGCAGGGACTACTAGTAAAGGTCATACCCTCAACTAGCAGGTAAACCCCTATCCTTGGGTTTTCTCGGTGTTAAATCCTACTCCCAACTGAACTGACTCAGAATACTCAACTGTTCTAAGTTTAGCTGATTATGATAACTGACTAAACTGATAATTATCATAAGATATCTAAAACAATTCTGAAGATACTAAGACTAAGTAAACATCTATGTTTTTGGGTATTCATAAACCCCAGGACTCGATGGCAATAATATAAAAATAGCACTAGAACTTTCAGGACATAATATGAAAGTATTTATCAAAAATTTATTTTTGTAGGCATTTCATCAAACACTTGATATTCATAGTTTAATCCAAGCATGGGAATAGTTTAAAGCTTGTAGTAATAGCATGATTTCAATATCAACATCACTAATTAATATTTAAATCAACAAATTACATTATTGTAACACCCCGCATTTTTGAGCTAGAAAGAGAACTGTCATTCCTACATGTGTAAGCTCTAATTCCATGGTTTATATTTAAATTCTTATGTCATGATCTTTCTCCTAGTGTATGAAGTGATTATGAGGTGAAAAGTGTTCATAAAAATAACTTGGAGCAAAGTTGATCTAAGAGTCATTCATTCATCCAAAGTTTGATATTCGATTCTAAAAGAGTCTACTTTAAATGTGTATAACTTTTATTACACATAGATTTTCTCATCTCAAGAACCACCAAATTGTAGATAATTGAATTAGCTTTCCAACGATATTAATTTGCGCCTAAAATCAATAATCGAGAGAAATGGCATGGATTTTTTTGTGAGGTAGTAAGTCGATGCGATCTTGGCGCGTCGCATCGATTGCGCCCCGACACAAAACTTGACATGAATTTAAAGTTGTTTTATGCATTATTTCAGTTTCTAATGGGTCTAGGGGAATTTTGGTCATTCCTCCTCGCCCAAAATCCATCTATAACATAGAATTTCAACCCCAAGAAGCCAAAATTGCCTATTATTCACTCTTTCTCTCAAAATCAAAACCCTAACTCCTTCTCCCAAAGATCAAGAACCCATATCTAGGATCAAGAATTCCAAGAAAACTGATTAAGATTCGGATTCCATTCCTCGAACTACAAAATCTAAGGTATGTGAGGTTTTCCTAAACTACATGGACTTGTTGAAAACTCTTCGAATAAATTTAAAGTTATATAAATCATGAAATTTTAAAGGGGTTTTGGAGTTATGCTTACAATCTTGCATTATGAAATCATTAATGATATTGATTTGGTTAAGTATATATGTATGCATGTGTTGAAGCTTTGAAATATAAATTGAGAGCATAAAATCTTGAATCTTCCCCTCTCTCATTGTGTTACTACATGATTTACAAGTTATGGGTTCCTAAATTTGCATGATATAAAGAATGATTCAAGAGTCTTATTACCTTGCATGAATTTTATGATGATTGGGAATTAAAGAGAGGGGTATTATTATAATTTAAATGTTGAGAGTGATAATTGAAGAAATTTTTAGAAATGTTTAAGAAATTGACCACCCCTTATTCAAAACTGTTTAAAAGGATGAGAATCTTTGCATAGTCTTGAAATATGTTTTGAAATATGTATTCCCTATTATTATTTGCATGCTTTGGTGGTCTGAACAGTGTTTTTAATGAAAGAAATCATGCATGATATTTTTATGGCTTATAATTATGACTTGCAAGTCTTGGTATGACGATACCAAAACAGACAATGCCATAACAGATATAGAATAGAATAGAAATCAGATTTTTCTCAGACTTATAGATCTTGATTTCAGAAGATGAATGTTTAGAAAAGGATAAAAATATGCATAAAGAGATGTTAGGTGGTTACCCGAAGAAGACACGAGTTCAGAAAACTCATTGCTCGAAATTGTATTTTGCCGATATAGGTTATTATGTCCCCCAGAAGAATTATACACTGGCCTAGTTCCCTATGGCATATCAGACTCAAACACTCTAATTTTTGCGGTAAATTTAGGTTAGGGGCTTGGCCTCTGAGTTAAGGGCGAGCTCCATATGGCCTGTAGGGTTTTATACTTGTAGGGTGTACCACCTAACTCAGAAGTAATACAAAGAATGAGATTGCATTGACAGGATTGTTTTAAGATCAATTGAGATGGCCCATATATTTAAAAATATTTTATGCATAATTTTTTATGACTTGCTCTCACCTATGTTATATATGTATAAATTCATTATTTTGGATTGCTCTACGTACTAGTACTTTTGTATTGACCCCCTATATTTTAGGATGTGAGATGCAAATCTTGGGGTCCCTCTAAGCCGTAGATTGATTGGTCAAAGATTTACAGTTGGTGAGCCTCCCTTATTTTGGAAGGCCTAATGTTTAAGTCATTATTATTTTATTTTGAATTATGGTCCAACTGGGGGCCTTGTCCCAGTCTTCAGATAGAGGTTATTTTCAGTTAGTAGAGATTTTACAAACTAGCGTTAGATGTTTTTGATCTTTATGAACTTATTTCTATATTGAGTAGTTTGAAACAAAAGTTGACCATGATTCTGTTTTCTATGTATTTTTGTATTTCCTTTTTGTACATAAATAGTGTATATCATTGCAAGTTAGAAGGGGCGCACGGGCCTTCATGGTTCGGGATGTCCGTTACGGCCAGGGCCTCAGTTCGGGTCATGACAAACTTGGTATCAAAGCACGATTCATGGTCCTAGGTTATCTGCAAAATCGTGTCTAGCAGAGTTTTGCTTATGGGTGTGTTGTGCACTACACTTATAATCAGGAGGTTACCAGGCATTTAGGAGTTGTTTCTTATTCTTTTATACTCTAGATCATTCTATAGTGTCTTCTATAAGAAAGTTATTCAAATTCCTTTCTCATTCTAATTTTTATGGGCCATTCCTTATTGTCGAGGTGATACAATTCTAAGAGTCGAGCTCCACCAATGATGTGGTTCTCTATGATTGAGTTATCCATAAAGTTATGAGAAACACAAGGACTTGAAAGGAGTTCATTAGTTCTTCAAGGTGTATTGATTTAAGTGTACGCCTTTATTATGATGAAATCATGCTTTCCAGCCTGAGGTACAAAGTCTATTTAGTCCCCTTTCAAAATTTTTATTGCAGATGTCTTCCATAAGGGTAATGATGTGTAACAGAATCTTGGAACTATATTTCCACCCGAGTAATAATATATGTTAAAGTGTCATGATCTATTGGTAGTAGGATTACCCATAAGTTAGTTGTATGAAGTCACAAGTTTAGAAGTTTGAGTGAGGGTGATTTTTACATAAAAAAGCTAGTTTTAGCTGCATAACCCTTAATTGAGAGATGGGTTGCCTTTTTATAGTAAGTGACTAATGTTGTAGTAATATTTGTAGATTGTATGGTAGTCTATGAAGGAAGTGGATAGGTACGATTATTAGTTATACAAAATAAGAAAGGAGCCTAGGGTGGATGGTGATGATTGTTATATGAATCCCTTATGGGCTATAAATAGAAAGGGTTAAAGTAGCAAATAAGTTATAAGTATAGACACATTGCAGTATACAGAATTTTGAATGTAGTTGTGATGTATGCATGGGTAAGTAACTACGATGTGAGAAAGTAGAATATATTGATAAGATTGTAATAGGTTATATTATAAGACTGAGACCATCTATTCTTAGTTAGTGACTTTACCCCCCCTTGATTTTCCTTTCTCTAGTAGTTGTAAACTAGTACTTCATGTGAGAAGGTATGTAGTGAATGTTGAGTTGTAATGGTGATGTCATGGAGGGGTTGTGGTTGTAGGTAGTAGTTAAGTTAAGTGAAATATTTGGGTTGATTTCCTAATTTGATGGACTAGTAGGATATGCGGCATGCTTTACAGGTGGTATATCATTGATGATAGACAATAGTCTTGAACTTTAGATATGGAATGTAGTGGCGAGAATAGTAGCGTGAGATTGATAATGCATGTTTTGTGGGAATGAATTAGTTGGTTTGGTGTAGTGTTTAAAATAGCCTAGGTTGGCGACTTGTAGAATAGAAGTGGACAATTACGATATGTATATGGTCATGAGGACTAGTGTTAAAAAATAATGAATTGTGGTTGAATTATTAATGTGGATAAGAGCGTGAAGATAAGAATTAGTTGAACTCTGAGGTAGCATGTTGTTAGATAAGGTGTGATGTGTATAAGTGTTTTGTGTACCCAGATTTAATTCTTGAACATTGTAGTATGGAGAAGTCTGGAAAGTTGTTGTATGGTGTTCCTTAGAGTTGAATTGAGGAAAAAAAAATAGGTAGGCAATGTGAGCCTTGGGAATGTTTTACAAATTTTCGTTAAGCTGCAAGTTATGAGATTTCAGGTGTAATGCGAGTATTCTAAGGAATTGAAGATAAAAGTATTAAGTGTTCAAAAGTGTGGGTGTCTATACCCATGATAATGGTAGTCATAAGATAATGACTTTGGGGTTAGAGGAAATTTCAATTTGTGTCCCTGAGAGGGGATGTCCTAGAAAATAATTTAGTATCTTTGTATTAAAGATTAATGAGAGAAGTTAGTGCTCATGTATATATGATACCCCTTTTATGATAAAGAGTGTGGATACGTATGCTCATGAGAGTGGGGGTTGTAGAGTGATGGCTATAGAGACTAGTAGAAGTTAAAAGTAGCATTTACAAAAAAGCAAGGCCTTTAGTGTATAGTTCTTCAGAGAGAGTTTAGAGTTTAAGTATGTGGTGATGCCTCTTTTATGTTGAGAGTTGTGGCTATAGATTTGATAAGGGGATATGTCCACAAGTCCAGGATTGTGACTTTGATCTAAGGGGGAGATGGGGAATTAAGTTAGTTCCCAAATTTTTTCTCAATGCGGAAAGTTGGGGGGAAGAGTCATGATAAATCTATTCCTACTTAAGCATACTCCTCCTACTTTCATTTCAGAGATTATTCTGCTAATGTCGTATGTCATGTGTTCAAGTCATGCCTATGCCTATGGTTCGAGTTCTCTATGGACTTATGTTTATGATCTGACCTCCAAACTAGAAGCAATTATGTCTCTCAGTAATCCAATCTTACATGTATTCAAGCCATATGTTATGTTGCTCATGATCCAAATCTATGTCTCTCAGCATGCTTGGTCCTACAGAAATATGTTTCTATATGTCACTGATTTTTCCTATGTCGGGTTTAGCCAAAGTGATAAAGTTTATACAAACACATGGAAAAATCTCAGTTCCTTAAATGAGGAGCAATTGCTTGAAGCAGAAATCTTTGCCTTTGTTGTAATGTAACACTAGTAGCGTTCATGACTCAATACCACTCTTGGTTGCATGTGTAGAGAACTGACAACCTGAAAATTTTCTTTTTCTAACTTTTAAAAGACTTAGTCATATTTATGAGCTCTTACCTTTCAGGATTTTCAAATTGATCTTCCTGACCCCAAATCATAGATTTTTGAGTTGATTTATGTTCAGGGATGTAAAGGGGATGTTTTGGGGAAGTTTTAAATTTTTTGGACAATGTTAGAGATGTGTTTAGATGTTGGAAATAGTGGCCCGACGCGATGTCGATATGCCGCGTCAATGATTGCGTCGATGAAGCAGTGGCCCAATGCGATGTCGATGCGTCGCGTCCATTGGTACGTCGGGTGCCCAATTCATCTTACTGACTTTAGGGTCCAGGAGAGTAATTCAGTTTCTTCCCCTCATTTTATCTTGATACATGCACCAATGTTTTCTCATTGTTCTTTATCCTAAGAATTCATGCTGAATTGTGTTTCTTTAGAACGACTTTCTAATTATGATCCATACACTTGATATATGGAGCACTTCGGGTCCATTTTATCGTATCTTTAGTTCTTGTCCCACCTTGATGTAGGTCAGCAGGTATGGGTCATAATTGAGTAGTGTTTTTTTCATTTATGACATTTATTATCGGGTCCCTTAATGACCCTCCGTATAATAGTATGATGGTGGTTGTGGAAGCGTGGTGATGTGTTAGATAGGGAAGTAGATGTTCTTGAATGTGAAATTGATGTGATTCTCGAGCTAAGGTTATAGGTGAAAGGGAAAAGAAGGATATGAAATTTTGTTGTGTGAAATAGCTAAGAAAGATGGATGAGGCAAATATAATTGTGGGAGTGATTGAAATTGTTGGTCTTAGTGGGGAGATCCATGTAGTGGGTGTAGTAATGAATAGGCTTGAACGTTGTGATTAATAAAAACACAAACCTATGTGCTATGTGGTTAGTACTCTCTTAATTAAAACCCGAGAGTGTTTGATGGTACTGATAAGGTGAAGAAGTATTCTTAAGGAGATTTATAGTACAGGTCCCCGTAGCTCAAGTTAGTACTTTTTAACTCCGAGTTAGGCTTTAACATAGCAATACTAAGTCATGAGATTTGGTCAGATGTGTGATAGGAGAATCGTAAGAGGGAAAGAATGAAATATGTTATTTAATGTTGGGGCATAACTGAGTGGTGCCTTTAAGCTAAATCTATTTGTTGTATCCTAAGGGGTAGAGAACGCTTCTATCCCAATCTTCCACGAAATCTTAGTCCATGATTAGTACTAATACAAATCAGGTTTATGATCATCAAATAAATCCATGCCTTATGTTGTGATGATTATGGTGCATAGAACTCATGTGCAAGATCATCCCTATGTAAAGTCATTATCCCATGTTTCATGCTTGCACATTTCACTAGGGTTTATCATAAAGTTTGTTCGATGCCGTTGTATATTTTGTTAAGGAAACATGTTCAATGTGAGGTTTCGTTCTTTATTCTTCACTTTTATAGCTTCAACAAGTCCCTACCCATCATTCGAGGACGAATGATCCCAAGGGAGAGATAATGTAACACCTCACATTTTCAAGCTAGAAAGTGAACTGTAATTCCTATGTACGTAAGCTCTAATTCCATGGTTTATATTTAAATTCTTATATCATGATCTTTCTCCTAGTGTATGAAGTGATTATGAGGTCGAAAGTGTTCATAAAAATTACTTGGAGCAAAGTTGAGCTAAGAGTCATTCATTCATCCAAAGTTTGATATTCGATTCTACAAGGGTCTACTTTAAATGTGTATAACTTTCGATACACATAGAATTTCTCATATCAAGACTCGCAAAATTATAGATAATTGAATTAGCTTTCACACGATACTAATTTGCCTAAAACCGATAACCGAGCAAAAGGTTATGGCTTTTTCCGTGTGAGGAAGTAAGCCTATGAGATCTTGACGCGACGCGTCGACTACGCCCCGACACGAAACCTGACACGAATTTAAAGTTGTTTTATCCATTATTTCAGTTCCTAATGTGTCTAGGGGCATTTTGGTCACTTTCCCTCACCCAAAATCTGTCTATAACATAAAATTTCTTCCCAAGAAGCCAAAATTGCCTATTATTCACTCTTCCTCTCAAAATCAAAACCTTAACTCCTTCCTCTAAAGATCAAGAACTCATCTCTAGGATCAAGAATTCTAAGAAAACTGATTAAGATTCGGATTCCATTCCTCGAACTACGAAATCTAAGGTACGTGGGGTTTTCCTAAACTACATGGGCTTGTTGAAAACTCTTCGAATAAGATTTAAAGTTATAGAAATCATGAAATTTTAAAGGGGTTTTGGAGTTATGTTTAAAATTTTGCATTATGAAATACTTAATGATATTGATTTGGTTAAGTGTATATATATATATATACATGTGTTGAAGCTTTGAAATATAAATTGAGAGCATGAAATATTGAATCTTCCCCTCTCTCATTGTGTTACTCTATGATTTACAAGTTATGGGTTCCCAAATTTGCATGATATAAAGAATGATTCAAGAGTCTTATTATCTTGGATTAATTTTATGATTATTGAGAACTGAAGAGAGGGGTATTATTATGATTTAAATGCTGAGAGTGATGATTGAAGAAATTTTCCGGAATGTTTAAGAAATTGACCACCCTTTATTCAAAATTGTTTAGAAGGATGAGAATCTTTGCATAGTCTTGAAATATATTTTGAAATATGTATTCCCTATTACTATCTTGATGCCTTGGTGATTTGATCAATGTTTTAAATAAAATAAATCATGCATGATATTTTTATGGCTCAGAATTATGGCTTGCAAGTCTTGGTATGACGATTCCAAAATAGACAATGCCATAACAGAAACAGAATACAATAGAAATCATATTTTTCTCAGACTTACAGATCTTGATTTCAAAAAGATGCAAGTTTAGAACAGGATAAAAATGGGCATAAAGAGACGTTAGGTGGTTAACCAAAGAAGGAACGAGTTCAGACAACTCATTGCCCAAAACTATGTTTTGTCGATACTAGTTATTATGTCCCCTAGAAGGATTATATGTTGGCCTAGTGCAATGTGGCGTATCAGAATCAGACACTCCAACTCTTGCGGCAAACTTGGGTTGGGGGCTTGGCCACCGAGTTAAGGGCGGATTCTATATGTCCTGTGGGGTTGTAGACTTGTAGGGTGTACCGCCTAACTCATAAGTAATACAAAGAATAAGATTGCCTTGACAAGATTGTTTTAAGATCATTTGAGATGGCCCATGTATTTTAAACTATTTCATGCATAATGTTTTATGACTTTCTCTCACCTATGTTATATATGTATAAATTCATTATTTTGGATTGCTCTGCGTACCAGTACTTTTGTATTGACCCCCTATATTTCAGGATGTGAGACGCAAATCTCGAGGTCCCTCTATGTCATAGATTGATTGGTCAGAGATTTGAAGTTGGTGAGCCTCCCTTATTCTGGAAGGCCTAATGTTTAAGTCATTATTATTTTATTTTGAATTATGATCCGACTTGGGGCCTTGTTCCAGTCTTCAGACAGAGGTTATTTTCAGGTGGTAGAGATTTTGCAAACAAGTGTTGGATGTTGATCTTTATGAACTCATTTCAGTATTGAGTAGTTTGAAAGAAAAGTTGACCATGATTTCGTTTTCTATGTATTTTCACATTTCCTTTTTGTACATGAATGGTGTATATGATTGCAAGTTAGAAGGGGCACTCGGGCCTTCATGGTTCGGGATGTCCGTCACGGTCAGGGCCTCAGTTCGTGTTGTGATAATTATTCAAATGCGTAGAGTTTAATAACAATAACAATTTCATGTGAATGTGGTATAGAATCAAGATTCATGGGGATTCATGGTTAAAATCATAATAACATGTAAAAATCATAACTTGGACTTTGGAATTAGATTCTTGGACTCCATGGGTGAAAAGGACCCATGGATGAACATTTAGCATACCTTAGTTGGTGAAATTGAGAAAGTTCTTGATGAATTCTTGAAGCTTGAGCTTTAATATTGAAGTTCTAGGGTTTGTTCTTGAGAGATGATTAGTATCTTGGAGGGAAATTATTAATAATGGGGCACATAATGCCCCTTTAAGGTTATAATTTCATGTTTTGGACGGATTTGGGGCAATGAAAAAAGACCAAATGGTCCCTGGAAATTTAAAACGCAGACTGACAATGCCAATTTTGCCATCCGGCATGATGCGGTGCGTTCGCATTTCGCCACTAGAAACGGACAATTCCAAAATTGCACCTTGGCACGATCCGGCACCATCGCAGTGCTTCATTAGAAAAGGACGAGGGAGAAATTTCCCCTTGGCGCGATGCGGTGCCATTGCGGTGCTCTACTAAAAAGGACGAGCGTTATTTTGGCCATCACCGCGATACGGACTTATCGCGATGAGCTACTGCTTTTCACTAAAAGTTCCATAACTTCTCACCCGGGTCTCAAATTTAGGCAAAATTGGTATTGTTGGAAAGCTAATTCAATTTCCTACAATTTTTGATTCTTGAGATGGAAATTCTTGATAGAAAAAAAGATATGGTTGTTTGAAGTTGACTATAGCAACATTCTCCTCAAAAACTCTTTTGGTAAGGGATATTTTGATTCATCTAATAGCTAGGAGTTATTTTAGGCCTTAGTATGCATCAAACTTGTTAGAGTATGATCCCTACTACTTTTAATAGTAAACTCTACTGATTTCCTATCTATGGAACAAGTAAGTAAACGTAGTTCACAGAAGTAAAAACTGAAAACTATGTTTTTATGTGGAAAACATCCGGCTCAAGAAAGGTGTAAAAAACAACGACCTGTACCTCTACAGGATTTAACCCCAACTTCACTATAATTCTTGAGCCTCAACAATTAACAAAATTACAAGACTTATTGTAAACAAGGAATTAAAACTTCTAACTCCTATAACTATAAAAACGCAAATCTTCCCAAGTCTTTGAGTTACCTAACTTGAAGACACAACTCCTAACTCAGTTTATAGATCACTGAGACTAGAACAATGACTAAATACAACTCAAAGATCCTTCCTACTGCAAACGGTCTAACACTTGCTAAGTAAGGAACCAGGTTCTTCTTCAGGTAAGTGAACTGCTTTGCTGATTGTTGATTATCTTATCCGTGCCTGAGTGAAAGCTTTTGATTTTGTTTCTGTTATTTAAGACAACATCTCATGGAGTCCTTTAGTTGATGTAATATTCTATGTTCCCTAGGAATCCAGGTAATTTTTTCTCTTATTATTGTTGCCGCCTCTCACATTTCTTTTTTGAATAGGACTCTTCTTTTATCTCTGCAAGACCTCTTGTTCAATTCAACTTCTGTAAGTCTTCTTGTTCAACTCAACTCCTGATGTGATGAGTGTTATCCACTCCTGTTTGCACGCAAGGTTATCTAATCAATAACTTGTCTGCAGCTAAGCTTTGTTCACTTGGATGGACCAGCTTTCATGACATGTTTCATTCACATGTCTATCATAAAAACTACACATGCCCTAACAAATTCTCCCTTTTTGATGATGACAAACATAGCAGCACAACACCATAAAAACTTGACATACTCACTAAGGAAGTTAAGTAAAAGAATCAGAATGAACCACAGGTTAGTTAATTGGGTTATAAGCACTGTATAATTTGTTTTTCCCCCTTTTGACATCATCGAAAAGCTAGAGCAATACGTGAAAAGAGCTTAATAATTCATGGCCAATGGGGCTATCACTAAAATAATGAAGAATTTTGAGCAAAAAAAAAAAGCAATGCATTAATAACACGGAAGTGAACCACATAAAGCAAAAAAAAAAACATTTCATTGATAGATCAGAATATAATGATCACAGCCCATTAAAAACAATAAGAGAGAAACAACTTGGACCAAAAGCAGGAAGGAAAGATTCCTAATACACTAGGATGGGCTTAAGTAGATGAGGAAAAAAGAATAAGGGAGGTCAGCTTCCTAATGATATCAGTATTATCAGCTCTTTCCTTTTCAAAGATGGTTGTGAGGGAGGCAATTTGAGCTTGAAGGACCTATTTCTCCTCCTCATGAGCAACCTGGGCAGCTTCCAAAGTAGCTTGTACCACTTCCACCTCACTCTGCTTGGCAGCAAGAGCATTCTTCAACCTTTGCATAGGGTTATCAACACTCCTTATAGTAGCAGGTAACATAGCATGGTTCATAGAGCCAATAACATCATTTGTGGTCTGCAGTGACCACACTTTGACAGGAACATGAAAGTCCTCAAAAACAAGGGCAAGCCAGAACTCATAGGGCAAAGCATGGACATTTGCATCATGGATTAAGAACCTTTGCATGTGCATGATGATGATTCTAGGAAGATCAATTGAACTCAGAGAGTCTAACAATTCCATCAGGGTGAGATTAAGAAAATTGGCTACTGTTCTCTTTTCCTGTCTAGGAAGGATCATCTTGTGAACCACATAAAAATAGGACTGGTGAAGAGGAGACATCTCATTCTTGAGGACCCTTATATGAGTTAAAAGAAGAGGATTTCCAGATAATTTTCTAGAAATATCAAGAGTCAAAGGGAGGTTATCAAGAGGAGGCCAAGCACCATTCACATAATAACCCCAACCCCCAGTAGGAACATGTAAAATTTGACTTAGATCAGAAGGGTAAATATTAATTGTTTTACTATGAATAGTGGTGAATAATATCTCTCCGATAGCAACACCATTTGTATAAAATTCATACACTTCTTCTTTTCCAAACTTTCTTTGATGATCACCTTGAAGAAATAGGTGTGACCACCCCTGATCTCTCAGTTTGGTGAGCAACACATCCATATCAGGTCCCCCAAAACCAGTGATAACTCTACCCCTAGCCAACTTACATTTTTTAAAGTGGAGAACATAACAAGACTGAGAAGCCATGTTAGCAGAAGTATCAAAAGTAATATCATAGTCAAGATCTAGATCAGGGTGAGTAGAGGGAGCAGGAGGAGTATCAGGAAGAAAATCAAAATTAGAGTTAGATGAATCATAAGAAACAGGTTTGGATACTTATTTCTTCAGACGAGAAAAGGACTTTGAAGAACCTATGGTATAAGGAGAGGCTTTGACAGTGGAGGATTTCTCAGTAGAATCTTTCTCAGTAGATTTTGAGGACAAGGAAGCTTTGGAAGTGGGTTGGGATGTAGAGGTAGGAGTGAACAAGTATTTTGGGGTCTTGGCTATGATGTGCTTTAGTTTTCTTTTGGAACAAAGAAGAATATCAGGAGAGGTAGCACTGGGAGGTGAAGAAAAAGGAGCAAACTATTTCTTTTTATTTGCATAAAGAGCTTCTTCCAAAGAATCATATTTCCGTTGTTTCTTTCCTCGAGGAAGTAGAATTCAAGGAGAAGTGAATAGAGGGTAAGGCTTAACTGAAGCAACTTAATCTATATCAATGACAACAGAAGAGGGTTTTTATTTTAGAGAAGATCTTGACCTTCAAGGGATGAAATTTGTAATGGGTTCATCATCAGGGTCAACAATTTGAAGTGGGGTTGGTGGAGGAAGGAAAAGGTTGGGATGGGATGAGGCAGTGGAAGAAAATTAGGTAAAAGGGTTTGGAAAGTGTCTGAATGCAACAAAATTAGAGATTTTTCTTGAGATTTAAGGAGGGATTAATGGAGGTAAGGTTATATTTGGGTGAATGACAATGGAGGTGAAGGTGTTTGTGGCAGAGTCAGGAGAGAAGGATAAAGAAGATGATGAGAAATCCATGACTAGGGAAACAGAAAGTTAGTGATTTGTCGTAGAGAGGGTTTAGAAGGAATAAGATAGAGAGGAGAGAGAGGATGCATATTTAATAGGGATTGAGGAAAGATGAATCATGTGGGGAATGGATTTGATAGAAACATAATGATGAAGGGGTCTGCACTGATGGGAAAGGGCTGACAGCTTTTTAAAAAAGATGGCTTTTGGATTTTTAGTGGTTTAAGTGTAACAGAAAGGACCAAGTGAACAACTTGTTTCTCTCTTATTCTTTCATGAACAAGTGAAAATCATACCTGAGCTCTGGAAAAACAATGGAAAAAATTAGCCTTGATGGTTCAGCCTATCTACAAAATCAACACATAGTTGAGCTAAGTTTACTCTGAAAACTTGGAATTAGGATACACAACTAAATGTGTAAGACTGAATTAATCAAAAATCACTTAAGTACAATCTTTTCTAATCAATCATTGAGGGAGATTTATAAAATTTTAATCATCCCCAAGGCTAACCTGTTCCATTCAAAGTATTCTCTACTCAAAGCCTTAGTAAATATTTCAGCAATTTATTCCTCAGTTGAACAAAACATAATTAATATATGACCTTTTTCAATATTATCTCTTAGAAAGTGATGTCTAATATCAATATACTTGGTTCTTTTATGTTGAATAGGATTTTTAGCTATGTTAATAGAACTTGTATTATCACAAAAAATGGGAACACAACTAACATCTAAACCAAAATCCATAAATTATTGCTTAATCCATAGCAATTGAGCACAAAAATAACCTGCAACAACATATTCAGCTTCAGCAGTAGATAAGGCTACTGAATTTTGCTTCTTAGTAGACCAGGTAATCAAACATGATCTAAGGAAGTGAGCCATACCTGTAGTGCTTTTCCTGTCTACCAAATATCCTCTATAATCAACATCAGAGTAACCTACCAGATTAAAGTTACTACCTTTGGGATACCATAAGCCAAGATCACTGGTTCCCTTCAAGTATCTGAAGATTCTCTTCATAGATTTTAGATGTGATTTTTTGGGTTTTGCTTGAAACCTAGCACATAGCCCTACACTGAACACAATGTCAGGCCTGCAAGTTGTGAGGTACAATAATGAACCTATCATACCTCTATACATCTTTTGCTCCATATCTAGACCTGGTTCATCCAGATCAAGCTTTGTGGTAGTGGCAATGGGAGTACTAATTTCTTTAGCCTCTTCCATGGAGAATCTTTTGAGAAGCTCTTTGGCATACTTCTATTGATGGATCATTGTCCCTGATGATGATTGTTTTATTTGCAAACCCAAGAAGTAATTCAACTCCCCCATTATGCTCATCTCAAATTCACAACTTATGAGTTTGGAAAACTCATGAGTCATATTCATGTTGGTTGAGCCAAATATAATGTCATCCACATAAACCTGCACAACTAACAAATCCTTACCATTAGTTTTTAAGAAAAGGGTATTGTCAATTTTACCTCTGGTATGCCCATGCTCTAGTAGAAATTTTGATAATCTCTTATACTAGGCCCTTGGTGCTTGTTTCAACCCATACAAAGCCTTATCCAGTTTATACACGTGATCAGGAAACTCCTTGCTTTCAAATCCTGGAGGTTGCTTAACATAAACTTCTTCTTTGATAATGCCATTTAGGAAAGCACTCTTTACATCCATCTGATAGAGAATAAACTCCATATAAGCAAAAAAGGTAACTAGTAATCTTATAGCTTCAAGTCTTTCTATAGAAGCAAAAGTCTCATCAAAATCAATTCCTCTTTCTTGGTTGTATCCTTGAACCACTAATCTTTCTTTGTTTCTTATAATTGCTCCATGCTCGTCCACTTTATTCCTGTACACCCACTTAGTCCCAATTATTGATCTATGTTTTGGGTGAGGAACTAAATGTCATACTTTGTTTCTCTCAAACTGATTCAACTCTTCCTGCATGGCTATGATCCAATCAGCATCAAGCAATGCTTCAGTTAGCTTTTTTGGCTCAATCTCTGATAGGAATTCCGTGAAGGCATACATACTCCTCAGTCCAGACCTTGTGGTGATACCATATGTGAGATCAGTAAGAACATTCGCAATAGGGTGTGATCCTTGATACTTATATCCTTTTAGGATCAATCCTAGTGAGCTACTAGGATCACTGCTGATGTTCTGAGATGGGGTAGTTGGTGGCTCAGTTCTCCCTGTTAAAGTGACTTCATGTTTGGTAGCTCCAATAGATGAACCAGGTTGTGTAATTTATTCCTTAGAGTCACTTCCTTCCTGCAGGTTAGTCTTAACACATAATTCATCAAAGATTACATGTATGGTTTCTTCAACACAGTTAGTTCTATTGTTTAAAACCCTATAATCCTTACTGTAAAGTTAATAACCTAAGAAGATTCCCTCATCACCTTTAGCATCAAATTTTCCTAGACTATCCTTTCCATTATTGTTTATGAAACATTTACAACTAAAAGTTCTAAAGTAAGAAATGTTAGACTTTCTTCCTTTTAGTAATTCATAGGGAGTCTTCTCTAACATAGGTCTAATCATGCATCTATTTATGATATATGTTGTAGTACTTATTGCCTCATCCCACAAGTTTTTTGCAATATTTGTTGTAAGCATCATTGTTCTAGCCAAATCTTCCAAAGTTCTATTTTTCCTCTCCACCACTCCATTTTGTTGTGGTGTTCTAGGAGCTGAGAAGTTATGATCTATACCATTTTCTGAAAAAAATTCCAAGAATTTTACATTCTCAAATTCTATACCATGGTTAGAACTTATGAAAACTAATGAAGTGCCCAGTTTCTTTTCAATTTTCTTGATGAAAATTTCAAAGACATCAAAGGCCTCTTCTTTAGAGGCTAGAAATAAAGTCCAGGTGAACCTGGAATAATCATCAACAATCACAAAAATATACCTTTTTCCACCTCTTCTTTGAAGTCTCATGGGTCCACACAAGTCTATATGAACCAGTTCAAGGCATTTGGTGGTGCTAACATGATTCTTTGACTTAAAAGAAGATCTTACCTTCTTCCCTCTTACACATACACTATATAACTTTTCTTTATTGAACTTGGTTTTGGGTAATCCTAATACTATGTCTTTGGAGGAAGGTATGTTTAGTTGTTTTAGACTTGCATGGCCAAGTCTCCTGTGCCAAAGGAGGGGATCATTTTCTATGGAACTTAGACAAGTTAAATCATGTCCTGGTAGTTCCATGATGTCAACTTTGTATACATTTCTATATCTTCTTGAAGTGAGCATGATCTCTTTGGTGTCCATCCTTTTGACTTTGACTTCTGCAGTTGTAAAAACAACTTTATTACCTTTGTCACATAGTTGTGAGATGCTCAGCAGGTTATGCTTTAATCCTTCTACAAGATAGACATCATCTAATGTTTTTGACACAGATGAGCCAATTTTTCCAACTCCAGTAATGATTCTCTTTTTTTCATCACCAAAAGAAACTCCTCCTCCATCTATTTTGGAGAGTGAAAGGAACTTTTTCTTATCACCAGTCATATGCCTTGAGCAAGCACTATCTAAGTACCAGTGCTTTTTTCTTCCTTTCACCTTCTCCAGCAAAAGAATCAATGGTTAGACTTAGGAACCCAGACAAGCTAGGGTCCTTTTTTATGAGTGAAAGGATAAATCAAGTTTCTTCTAGTCCATGCAAGAAACATGTAGTGCAACCTATTTCTCTGACCAGAACTAGTCCTTTTTTATTTGGTCTGAGAAAATCTGTTAGCCAGGTTTTGACTATTTGATCTGCTTCTAGCAGCCACAGAACATTCAGTAGTGGGATGTCCAAGATTGCCACAGATGTAGCATAAATCTTTTGGATCATCAACACCTATGTGGAATCCCAAACCTGCCTTTTTATTATAATTTATTTCACTTAATTTGTGAAAAAATCTTGAGGAGTTTGTCCACCTATTTTCCCTTTCAAGATCAAGTCTTAGCTTATTTATTTTTTTTATTTAAATTATGGCATTGTTGTTTATATTTAACTCGCTCAAGTTCAGAATTTTCTTGTTCTTTAATCATGGCCTTTTTCCCATTTTTAGTGAGAGTTAATTTGAGAATTTCAGACTTAAGATCATTGTTTGAAATATCAAGTTCTGCAAACTGCTTTTTGAGAGTGCAATTTTCCTTGTCAATTGTACCTGTGCAAGCCTTTAAATCAATGAGATAAAATTTGAGGCTTGCAAGACTATTGAACAATTCATCCCTGTCAGAGGTTAACTCTTGGAAATCATCAATCAATGCACTCATCAAGGAAACAAGTTTTGGTTTTGAAAACAATTGTAGTTTTTCTTTGAGTTCAAGTATACTTACCTCAGAACCATCATCTTCTTCATATAAGTCTGAATCTCTAAGAGCCATGAATGCGGTTTCATTAACTTCATCTTCATCTAAATCAGATCCCCAAGCTGCTATCATTGCATGTTCCTCCTTTCCTTTTGCCTTCAGTTCTTTTTCAGTCCTTTCCTTCATCCATTCTATTTCCTAAATAGGACAGTCTCTAATCTGATGATCAGTTTTTCCATACTTGTCGCAACCATTTGGATTGTTTTTAGAACATTTCTTATTACCTATTCCCTTCTTCTCCCTATATAATTTGCTTAAATTTTTATTTATGAAGGCAACTTGCTCCTTATCAAGTTCAAATTCCTCATAGGCTTTTAATGCCAAGACTTTCTCAGGAGCTTCTTGTTCTTTGATTCCATCTACTTCTATTTCATAAGTCCTTAAGTTTCCTACTATTTCATCCAGGGTCATACCTGCAAGATCCTTATTTGTCTCCCTGACTGTAGTTACCTTAACATTCCATTTTGATTTAGGTAATACCCTCAGTACCTTTTCAACTTGTTCCTCCTCTGAGATGGATTTTCCTAAGGAAGTCAGCTCATTTGTTAAGGTAGTAATCCTTGCCATCATCTTATACAGGGTTTCATTTTCCTTCATTTTGAATGCCTCATACTCAGTAAAAAGGAGAGAGACCCTAAATTTTCTTACTTGAGAGGTACCTTCATGAGCATTCACCAGTGCATCCCAAATTTGCTTAGCAGTAGTGCAGGTTGATACCCTGTTGTATTCTACTGGTCCTAATCCATAAACCAAGATGTTCATAGCCTTTGCATTTTTCTTCAAAGCCAACAAGTATCAGGAGTAAATTCACTTCTTACTTTCTTGACTTGTTCACCATCAACCAACTTCATTGGAATAGTAGGACTGGATTACTGATGGTCCCACTATTCCAATAAAGTTGGTTAATGGTGAACAAGTCAAGAAAGTAAGGAGTAAATTTACATCTTGGATGAAGGGACCAGATATCCAGTCAATGAAGGGACCATCAGTAATCCAGTCCCATAATTCATAGTCTTCACCTTGGATGAGCATCTCCATCCTTTCTTTCTACCAAATAAAGCGAGAGCCATCAAAAAGTAGAGGTTTAGTATTTGACTAACCTTCACTATGACCAGTAGGAGGTGCAGAATTCATCATGTTGATCTTTTCTTAGGTGCTAGACTTATTTAAGATGACCGGCTCTGATACCACTTGTTAGAGTACGAGCCCTACTACTTTTAATATTAAACTCTACTGATTGCCTATCTGTGGAACAAATAAGTAAACGTGGTTCACAAAAGTAAAAACTGAACACAGTGTTTTTACGTAGAAAACACTCGGCTCAAGAAAGGTGTAAAAAACCACGACATGTACCTCTACAGGATTTAATACCAACTTTACTATAACTCTTGAGCCTCAATAATTAACAAAATTATAATACTTCTTGTAAACTAGGAATTAAAACTTCTAACTCCTATAACTACCAAAACATAAATCTTCCCAAGATAAGTGTTCCCAAGTCTTTGAGTTCCCTAATTTGAAGACACAACTCCTAACTCAGTTTATAGATCATTGAGACTAGACCAATGACTCAAAACAACTCAAAGAATGTTCCTACTAGAAACAGTCTAAGACTTGCTAAGTAAGGAACCAGGTTCTTCTTCAAGTAAGTGAACTGCTTTGTTGATTGTTGAATATCTTATCAGTGCATGACTGAAATCTTTTGATTTTGTTTCTTGTATTAAAGACAACATATCATGGAGTCCTTCAATTGATGTAATGGTCTATGTTCCTTAGGACTCCAGGTAGTTTTTTCTCTTATTATTGTTGTCGTCTCTCACACTTCTTTTTTTAGGACTCCTCTTTTGTCTCTGCAAGACCTCTTGTTCAATTCAACTTCTGTAAGACTTCTTGTTCAGCTTAACTCCTAATGTAATGAGTATTATCCACTCCTATTTGTACGCAGAGTTATCTTATCAATAACTTGTCTGCAGCTAAGCTTTGTTCACTTGGATGTACCAGTTTTCACGATATGTTTCATTCACATGTCTATCATCAAAACTCCACATGCCCTAACAAAACTCACACCTAAAACTACCCAAGAACTATAGTTTATTTCTCATGATCTAAAGTATGGTTCTAATATTGGTTTGGATTTCTTGGGGTATTACAATAGCTCCCCCTTGAGAACATTCATCCTCGAATAAGATTGGTTAAGCTGAAAACACTGGGGAATTGAGGTTACATGCTGAATATACACGATGAAAACATGATTACTTGACTGAGTCTGAAATATTACACATGGATGAACTGGTTCTGTGAATGCATGACTGACTGAGTCTGAAACATGACACATGGCTGAACTGGTTCTGCGAATCCATTACTATCATGACAATGATATGCAGCTGAAATTGAGCATGGAAAAGAGAAAATTCTAGGGAAAATTGTTACCTTAAGCTGAGTCTGAGTTTGTGGAGAAAAGATGAGGGTACTTGGTCTGCATATCTGCTTCTACTTATCAAATGGCTCCCTCAACAGACTGATTTTACTAAAGAACCTTGACTAGGGGAACTTCTTTGTTCCTTAGTCTATGAATCTGGCGATCAAGGATCTCGATTGAAATTTCTTCATAAGAAAGGCTGTTCTGAACATCTACGCTTTCTAAAGGGACAACTACAACTGATTCACCAATACACTTCTTCAACAAAGAGATATGGAATACTGGGTGCACTGATGCTAAGTTTGTAGGCAATTCAATCTCATAAGCCACCTTTCCGAAATGGCTCATAATTTTGTAAGGGCCAATATATCGGGGACTAATCTTCCCCTTCTTACCAAACCTCTTTACCCCCTTCATGGAAGAGATTAGTAGGTATACGAAATCACCAATCTCAAACTCAAGATCTTTTCTCCTCATATCTGCATAAGATTTCTATCGGCTTTAGACTGCCTTAAGCCTCTCCCAAATTAGCTGAACTTTCTCCAAAGCATCAAACACCAGATCAGGCCCTATCAAAGCGCTTTAACCTATTTCAAACCGACCAATCAGAGATATAGACCTTATTTCATAGATAGATTCAAATGGAGCCATCTAAATACTAGAATGATAGTTGTTATTATATGTGAATTCAATCAAAGACAAGTGGTCATCCTAACTGCCCTTACAGTCAATGACACACACTCTCAACATATCCTCAAGGGTATGAATGGTTCTCTCTGCCTGACCATCTGCCTGAGAGTGGAAGGTTTTACTAAGGTAAACTTGGGTACCAAGACCCTTCTGAAAAGCTTTTCAAAAGTGAGAGAAAAACTAAGTACCTCTATCTAAGATGATAGATAGCGGGATACCATGAAACCTAAATAACTCTCTAATATAGAGATTAGCATAATCCTCGATTGAATAAGAAGTATTAACTGGTAAGAAATGGGCTGATTTGGTCATCCTATCCACAATGATCCAAATTGAGTCATGTTGACGACGAGTACGAGGCAAACCAATCACAAAATCCATGTTCACTTCCTCCCACTTCCAAGTGGGAATATTAAACTCCAGCATAGACCCACTAGGCTTTTGATATTCAATCTTAACCTGTTGACAAGTAGAGCACTTAGCTACAAACTCTGCAATATTCTTCTTCATCCCACTTCACCAATAGATTTCCCGCAGATTGTGGTACATCTTCGTGTCCACTAGATGAATCGAGTAATGTGCACCATGCATCTCTACAAGAATTCACTATCTCAACTCGTCAACACACGACACACACAGTCTACCCTGGCAATTCAACACACCATCTCCTCCTTGGGAGAAAACCTTCACTTTTTGGTCTCTGATTAACTCCTTTAGTTTCACCAGTGTAGGATCCCTATCTTGCTTTTTTATAACTTTGGCAACCAAAGAAGATTCTGAACTATTCTGAACCCATACACTACCCTCAGCTGAATCAACCAAATGAACACCTAATCTGGCAAGCTAATAAACTTCCCTAACTAACTTCTTCTTATCATCCTCAACATGATCAACATTGACCATATACAATCTACTTAGGGCATCTGCCACTATATTTGCCTTGCTCGGATGGTACAAAACACTCATATCATAATATTTCAACAATTATAACCATCTCCTCTGACGCAGATTCAAATCCTTCTGCGAAAACACATACTACAATCTCTTGTGATCCGTGAACATATTTACATGCACACCATACAAATAGTTCCTCCAAATATTTAAGGCAAACACAATAGCCGCTAGCTCAAGATCATGGGTGGGGTAATTCTTTTCATGGGGATTAAGCTATCTAGAGTCATAGGTTACAACCTCTCCCATCTGCATTAAAACACACCCCAAACTGACTCTGGAAGTATCACAGTACACAACAAACCCGTCTGAACCATCTGGTAACGTCAAAACTGGGGTTGTGGTGAGTCGAGTCTTCAACTCCTAAAAACTCTTCTCACAAGAATCTGACCACTGAAACTTGACTTTATTCTGAGTTAATCTAGACATGGGGGACACAATAGATGAAAACCTTTAACAAACCACCCGTAATAGCCAACCAAATCCAAGAAACTCCTAATATCTAACGGAGAGATTGGTCTAGGCCAATTTCTCACCACTTCAGTCCTTTGAAGATCGACTCTAATGCCATCACCGGAAATAATATGTCCAAAGAAAGCTAAAATTCACACTTATTGAATTTAACAAACAACTAATGGGCTCTAAGAGTCTGCAATACTATTTTGAGGTGGTCTGTATGATTATTTTCGTTACGAGAGTAGACAAGAACGTCATCAGGGGAAATTATGATGAACATGTCCAAGTACTTCTTGAACACTCAGTTCATCAAGTCCATAAAGGCTACTGGGCATTTGTGAGACCAAAGGACATGACTAGAAACTCGAAGTGACCATACCAGGTTCTAAAAGTTGTTTTGGCAATGTCACATTCTCTGACTCTAAGATGGTGATAGCCGGATCTGAGGTCTATCTTATAAAAATAATTGGCACCCTAAAGTTGGTGGAACAATTCATAGATTCTAGGAAGTAGGTATTTGTTCTTTATTGTGACTTTGTTCAATTGACGGTAGTCAGTACACATTCTAAGAGAACTATCTTTTTTATGCACAAACAGAACTAGCGCGCCCTATGGGGAAATGCTAGGCCTGATGAATCCCTTATCTAGGAGATTTTTCAACTGTTCTTTCAACTCATTAAGCTCGGCTGGAGCCATTCTAAATGGAATAATAGAGATAGGTTGTATATCTGGAAGAAGGTTTATTTCGAAGTCAATTTCCCTTTTGGGATGAACTCCGGGAAGATCTTCAGGGAACACATATAGAAATTCCCTCACTAATAAAATGGTATCAATATTAGGAGTTTCATAATTAGAGTCTTTTACTTGGACCAGATGATAAATACCCCCCTTGGATATCATTTTTCTTGCTCTGAGGTATGAAACGAGCTGACCTCTAAGCGCTGTAGTACTACCCCTCCATTCAAGGATTGGTTCATTTGAAAAAACAAAATGAACTACATTATGTCTACAATCAACTGAAGGATAGCATGAGTGGAGCCAATCCATGCCGAGAATGAATTCAAAATCCGTCATCTCTAACTCTACAAGTTCAACTAAAGTGACTTTCTGGGATATTGTGATCGGACAGTTCTTGTATACCAGCCTGGCTACAATAGAGACACCTACTGGGGTAGACACTGAAAAGGGTTCTGCTAAAATCTTAGGACACACGCCGAAATCAACAGTTATGTAAGGGGTTACAAAAGAAAGAAAAGATCCGAGATCTAACAAAGCATAAACATGTAAATAAAAGACCTGCAATGTACCAGTAACCACATCAGGAGAATTTTCTTGATCCTATTGGGATTGAAGTGCATACAATCTGTTTGGGAACTAACCACTGGTGGCACTGGAAGTGGCACCCTGCTGAGTCGGGCAACCGGATGGAACTGGGGGACTACTAGACTGTCCTGCTGAACACTCTTTGGACAATCCCAAACTCGGTGTCCTGGCTTTCCACACCGAAAACATACATCACTACCAGCTCTACAAATACCCTGATGATTTCACCCATATTTCTGGCAAAGAGGATTTGTACGACCACTGTTCACACTACCCTGAGACTTAGAGCCTGGCGCTTTATCCCTATTATCATTTCTGAACTTTGACATAGGGTACTAGCTAAAGATAGAGTAGGAGCTGAAGATTTTTTATGAAATTAAATATGGTTACCACCTTCTAACTTTGGTTGAGTAAAATTAAAGCTATCTGTTCTAGCCTTCTTATTCTCTCTCTCTCTCTCTCCTTATTATTTTGCTCCTCAATCTGTTGAGCATGGACTATCAACCTAGATAGGTCCATCTCCTTTATCAAAATTGTAGTCCTAAACTTCTTGACCACACTATCAGATACTCCAAACACGAACTTGCTTATCCTAGACCTATTATCATCCACTACATGAGGATCATACCTAGCTAGCTGAGTAAACTTAAGGAAATAATCTTTCACACTCATTTTTCCCTATTTCAAATTAATGAATTCTAACACCTTATCTTCCCTTATCTCCAACGGGAAGAATCTATCTAAGAAAGTTGTAGCAAACTCCTCCTACTCTACAGGCCCTGCGTCTGTTCTTCTATCCCCTTTCCACTGCTCAAACCAGCTGTAAGCTATGTCCTACAACTGGTAAGAAGCCAATTCAATACTCTCACTATAAGTCACACCCATAATGTTTGTTACCTTCTTCACCAAATCTAGGAATTCCTATTGATCCTCTTCAGATTTGGATCCCAAAAGTAAAGGAGGACTCATATAGGTAAAGTCTCAAATACTAGCTGCAGCAGTATTGGCAACTGGTGTAAGACCCTGTAAATTTCCATCATAGACTTAGCCTTTAGAACATGTCAAGTGAAGCCTTATTCCGTCTCTAAAAGATTTAGAAATGACTTCCAAAGTGATTAGTATTTAAATCATATAGAGTTTTCATAAAAATGACTTTTTATCGTGTAGGAAATTAAATTATCTTACCAACACTACCTATTTCATCAAAATCCAACATCGAAAGAGAAAGATATGGGCAAATTATGGAAAGAAGTCTGAACTACCCAGGTGTGATGGAGAGGTCCGACGGACCGTCGAGCTAGCGATGAACCATCACCCAAACCATCACAGAGGAGGCAGCGAGACCTCATTCTGGTTAGGCACGATAGTAAGACCGATGGACCGTCGATCCATCAACGGAACATCGACCCAACCGTTGCAGGCAAGGTAGAAAGTCCAAATCTGGCCCAGGTGTGACGGTCAGGACCGACGAACCGTCGAACACAATTTATCATTTTGTTTTTCTATTTCTTTTTTTTTTTTCATAACACACCTCCATGATAGCCACTCTTTTTCATAACAAATTCAAGTACCAATACACTCTAAGGCATCACTCTCACCCAATTTCCTCTTATTTTGTCACATGACTTCACAATTTAAAGCACTTAGGAATTTGGATCAAATTATGGTCTTGAAAAAAATGGATTAGGCTTACATATGAGGCTGTCAAAGAAAATGGCTTAAAGGCTCAAAAGGGTTGACTAGGATAATGTCCACGGGTAGGTAAACAGAAGGTAAACAATCACAGGCTGCCAAAGAAATGCCTAAATCATCTCCTAAACTCACACTCTTTATTTCACTTTACACACACACCAGGCAAGTTCTAGCATCAGTCACAACACAGAATATACTATATCCTCACACACACAAGGCACATGGTCAACTTTATTGGGAGTATTATAGACTCTTGACCCTAACAGATGAATGAATTAAACCACACAATTATCACACAGTGAGTCACACTTAGAGCCTAAGTATCTCAATAGTAATGATTCTAGCACACACTCTTGTCATAACACCATGCCGCCTATCAGAACAATTTCATGCATCAAAATCTAATAAATTTAAAATTTAAACTTAACTAATTATGAATAATTAAAACAAACAAGAACTAGAATAAATGCAAATGCAGAAAAAGAAGTATAGCATACAAATACCAGCACCCCACACTTAGACGGGACACACTGCCCTCAGTGGAAAATAAATAAGAAGAACCTGATTAGTCGGACTCATCCTCTATGTCTGGGGTCATACCCCCTGCATCGGAATCATCATCAGAGTCGTCGTCATCAGAGTTCTCTTCCACGTCGGAGTCTGGCATTCGTCGATCATCATCGGTTGGCATGTCGTCATCAAGAGGTTCATCAAAATATACACCTACTCCACACATCGCCCTCGCATGCTCATTCATTAAGTAGTCATAATCCAACTGTTGGAGCTCTGCAGCAGTTGGAACACGACCCCCGCTCATCATGGTAAACTTCATCATGCCATATAGATGACGGAAGAAGCTTTCGTCACGAGGATGTCTCTCTGCAGTAGTAAGGTTGATGCCATGCGTGGATTCAGCATCTTTAACCTTTGTGAGGCCAACCTTCTTTGGGTTGTGTGAAAGCTTATGATCAGCCGGTTCCTCTTCGATGTCTTCCTTCCTCAATATTGCAGTCAACAGGTTGCCAAATCTGAAGTGGGACCTCTTGTGTAGCCTAGCTTTCTGCATTGTAGATCGAATAATTGCCCCAATGTGGATAGGGAAATTCGTCATCAATGTGTACACCAGGCACACTCTATCTCGTGTTATCTTTGTGTACTGTGTCCCTGGAATGAGGCAAGAGTTGACTATTCGCAGCCATATCCTATCTTCCCTATTCAAAGGAGCATATGGGAAAGTGTTGTGCCGCCCGGTGTCCTTGTGTCTGCTCCATCGTTCCATAGATCTTGTTCCTCACAGTGTGTGTCTAATTTCCCTGTACGGAGGTCTATTATACAGCTCCTTGAGTGGTGCGGGATCAATAGATGGCAAGCCTAGAAAGGAGTTGAAGAACTCCGCATTTAGTTGCAGAACTTGGCCCCGAATCTTAACTTCACTCCCTGTAGTTTTCGGTGACCAGTTGGTATAGAATTCTCGTGTTAAATCAAGATTTCACTCTCCCATATCTCGGAAGATGAAATCAAGATGTAACGTCATTATCTTAGCCAACATGCGAGGTTCTTTCTTTGCTAGGCTCTCCTTGTGTATCAACTCCATGTGAACATATTTCTTCTCTTTATTGTTCCTATACCACTTCTTTCCTTTCTCCTCTAAGACCCATTTAATTCCGAACATGCGGCGAGGTATTTGCAGCAAGGAGGATTCGCCTTGCTCTTTTTGTCCCCTTTTCTGGCCTTTTTATGAAGTGGTTGCTTTATCCATTCCTTGCCTTTCTTTTGGTGCCATTGTACTTAAGATTAAAATAATATTCATGTTAGCTTCATCTCGGTGGATACAATCAATGAACAAGCAGTAGTGGCACCACCCCACACTTAGTTTGTTGGTACGGACTAGTGAAGTGAACGATGTCGATTACTCAAACTTCATCGATATACGTTTTAGGCACTATATTCCAACAATATAATCAGTGCAGTCATACTTCCAAAAAAATCTTGGCAATACTTTCATGGTTGATACATCTTTTGATCAAGACTACTACATAGATATTGAATCAAGTTATAACATCTAGAAATAATCACAACCTCACAAGTTGGTAGTTTAACCTTGATTCTCATCTCGATGAACAAGTCATTCCAATATGTAAGCTTTCTATTTACAAGATTATGCAATTTTCGTGCCCATGTCAATTCCGCAAAAGTATGACAGTGTATGAAAATCAAAGACAAGTTGGAAACAAGTTAAAATCATCCTTACATATTCTTTCACTCACTTAGTAGTATCACAATAAATCAACCACATTCAAATCACCAATACTACTTCAAGATCAAAAGATCCTTTGGAAGTACTTACTTGGTTGATGCCTTTGGAAGAAGTTCTTGTGAAGTAAAAGAGCAAAAGGAAATTTTTTGAGAGAATTTGGAGAGGTAGGCGGCGCTTTTCTTAGGTTTGCAATGTATTTTTGGTCTAAGACTAAGTTTCTTATTTATAGGGCAAGCTTGGGTCGGGTTTTGACCCATTTAAAATCGGATTTGGAGACCAAAAGTGACCATAGGCGGCGCCTTTTGCTTTGCCTATGCTTGGCATAGGCGGCGCCTTTTGCAAAGCATTGTTGAGCATTGGCGGCGCCTATTCCATGGAACATGAGATTCAGAGACAAAATGCTTTTGCATAGGCGGCGCCTATGCTATGGCACACTTAGGCATGGGCAGCGCCTATGCTATGGCACACTAGATTCCGAGAGCTTAGGCCATAGTATAGGCCTTGCCTTGTTCGTGGCCTAGATTTACATAGGCCTTGCCTTGTTCTTTGCCTATATTTTCATAGGCAATGCCCAACCCATAGCCTTTTGCTTCTTCAATCCTAACTTACCACCTTGAACATGCAATTCTTCCAAATCATGATTTGAACTCAATCTCCTCCTTTACACCTCTTGCACCTACACTTACTCAAAAACAACAAAAACGATTAGAATGATGGGTTGCCTCCCATCAAGCGCCTTAGTTTTGGTCGTGGCTCGACAAAATCTTAAGAAAACAAAAAAATTAAAAATGATGGGTTGCCTTCCACCAAGCGCTTGATTTATTGTCGCGACACGACATAGCTATCTCGATTACTTAGACTTCATCGAGATAGATGGGGCATATAGTTTATCGATTCAAGAGGACCGATATATGGTTTTACTCATTGGCCATTCACCTTAAAGACAACACCATTATTGTCTTCTAGCTGAATTACTCCAGACGAGTAGACTTGGGTAACTTTGTACGGACCAGACCATTTGGACTTTAACTTACCTGGGAATAGCTTCAGTCTGGAATTGAAAAGAAGTACCATATCATCCTTTTGAAAGTTTCGTTGAACAATCCGTTGATCATGATACTTTTTTATCCGTTCCTTGTAGAGGTCTGCTCTTTCATATACATGTAGACGGAATTCATCCATCTCATTCAGCTGCTCCAATCTCAGATTCATGGCATCATCCCAATTCAAATTAAGTTGCTTTAACGCCCACAATGCTTTATTCTCGAGCTCAATGGGCAAGTGACAAGCCTTCCCATAAACTAGTTGGTACGGGGACATGCCAATTGGCATTTTGAATGCAGTCCTATAAGCCCATAGTGCATCGTCCAGCTTCCGAGACCAATCCTTCCTATTAGCATTTACAGTCTTAGCAAGGATTTGCTTGATCTCTCGATTGGAAACCTCTACCTGTCCACTAGTTTGTGGGTGATAAGGTGTGGCTACCTTATGTTGCTTGACACCATATTTGGCCAATACGGATTTGAACAGCTTGTTGCAAAAGTGAGATCCTCCATCGCTTATGATAGTACGTGGTACTCCAAAGCGAGAGAAGACATTTCTCTTCAAGAATGCTACAACACGCTTTCCTTCATTGTCGGCCAATGCTACTGCTTCGACCCATTTTGAAACATAATCTACAACGACTAGGATGTATTTCATTCCAAACGAATTTACGAATGGGCCCATGAAATCAATACCCCATACATCAAATAGCTCAACTTCAAGCATTTTCGTCATGGGCATCTCATGGTGTTTCAAAATTACACCTTGTCTCTGACATTGGTCGCATCTTCTCACAAATTCGTAGGCATCTCTAAATATCGAAGGCCAATAGTATCCGCTTTGCAATACCTTCCTTGTTGTCCGATTACCTGCGTGATGTCCCCCAACTTGGGAAGTGTGACATGCCTCCAATATATTCGGCACCTCTACATGGGGTATGCATCGCCTGATAACACCATCCGCGCATCGTCGAAACAAATATGGCTCATCCCAAAAGTAGTGTTTTACATCATGCATGAACTTCCTCTTTTGATGGAAATATAGATTTGCAGGCATCACATTACTCACCACAAAATTCACAAAGTCTGCATACCATGGTAACTCTTCCATTATTGTGGCTAAGATCTCTTCGTCAGGGAATGCGTCATCAATCTCAAGATCAGGCTATGCTATATGCTCGTTCTCGAGTCTAGATAGATGATCAGCCACTTGGTTCTCGCAACCTCTTCTATCTTTTACCTCAAAATCAAATTCTTGCAGCAATAATACCCATCGAATTAGCCTTGGTTTCGCATCCTTCTTTGTCATTAGATATCTTAGAGCTGCATGATCAATATGAACTACCACTTTGGTTCCCAACAAATAAGCACAGAACTTTTCAAAAGCATACACAACCGCTAGAAGCTCTTGTTCTGTGACAGTGTAGTTCTTCTGGGCTTTGTTCAGGACCTTGATTGTGTAGTAGATTGGGTGGAATAACTTATCCCTTCTCTGGCCAAGTACAACACCCAAAGCTACCCCGCTAGCATCACACATGACTTCAAATGGTAGAGACCAATCTGGTGCTACAATGATAGGAGCTTCAATTGGCTTCCTTTTGAGGCATTCGAATGCCCTCAAATAGTCTTCATTGAAGTCAAACCTTGCATCTTTCTCCAAAAGTTTGCATAATGGACTAGCAATTTTGGAGAAGTCTTTGATAAACCGCCGATAGAAACCTGCGTGACCGAGGAAACTACGAAGTCCCTTTACTGAAATTGGGGGTGGTAGCTTCTCGATAACTTCAATTTTATCTCGATCAACCTCAATTCCTTTTTTGGAGATTTTATGCCCAAGAACCATACCTTCTTTAACCATAAAGTGGCACTTCTCCCAGTTCAGCACTAGGTTGAATTCAACACATCTTTGTAACTCCATACTTAGGTTTTCCAAGCATGATTCAAATGACTCACCCACAACTGAAAAATCATCCATGAACACCTCCAAGGTGTCTTCAACCATATCAGAAAAAATGGACATCATACAACGCTGAAAAGTGGCTGGTGCGTTACATAGCCCGAATGGCATGCGTTTGAAGGCAAACGTACCATATGGGCATGTGAACGTTGTCTTCTCTTGGTCTTCGGGGGCAATACAAATCTGATTATATCCGGAATAACCATCTAAGAAACAGAACCATTCTTTCCCCGCTAATCGATCGAGCATTTGGTCCATGAATGGCATTGGGAAGTGGTCCTTAAGCGTCCATGAATTTAGCTTTCGGTAGTCCATGCATACTCTCCATCCTGTAATAGGTCTGAGTGGAATAAGCTCATTCTTTTCATTCGCAACTACCGTCATGCCTCCTTTCTTGGGAACACATTGTACCGGGCTCACCCATGTACTGTCAGATATTGGATAAACAACCCCTGCATCTAACCACTTAATAATTTCTTTCTTCACCACTTCTTGCATAGGTGGATTGAGATGTCGTTGATGCTCAATAGTGGGTGTGCAATTTTCTTCAAGTTGAATCTTGTGTGTACAAATCCCAGGTGGAATACCAATGATGTCAGCGATGGTCCAACCAATGGATCTTATATACTTTCGTAAAATAGCAATGAGAGCTGCAACTTGCTTCTCACCCAAATCTGCTGCCACAATGACTGGGAGTGTGCTTCCGCTTCCTAAGAATGCATACTTTAAATGATTAGGCAACTCCTTCAACTCTAACGTGGGTGGCTCTTCAATAGATGGTTTAGCTGGTGGTGTGGGTCGATTTTTAAGATCAAGGTCCAGCTTCCTAGGAGCATGAGGATATGACCCAAATCCTGTTAGAGCACCAATAGTTTCTTCATAGTTTTTAGCATCCTTGTGTTCAAAATTCATGAGCGCAACCGCCAATGGGTCGTAAATAATCTGCTCCTCTTCAGATAATTCTTTTTCATCATCAACATAAACATCAGCTACCGAGAATACGTTCAGCTCTTTGGGGTGCTTCATTTATTTGCACACATCAAAGCAAACTACTTCGTCATTTATTCGGAATAAAAGCTCATTAGCTCTTAAATCAATAAGCACACTTCCTGTTGCAAGGAAAGGGCGCCCCAAGATTATGGGAACTTCTGAGTCTGCCTCACAATCCAAAATAACGAAGTCTTCTGGAAAGATGAATGAAGAAACCTTCACCAATACATTACATAGAATACCAACAGGTCGTTTTACCGACCTATCCGCCATTACGAGCCTCATGTTGGTTGGAGTAGGATCACCCAACCCCAACTTTTTGTAAATAGATAATGGCATCAAATTGATGATGGCTCCTAAATCACATAATGCTTTGGCAAAATTCAAAGATCCAATGGTGCATGGAATAGTGAAAGCACCAGGGTCTGCCTTCTTCTGTACTAAGGACCTTGTGGAAATTGCACTATAATGATGAATATTATCTGCCGGCTCATAGCTTACTGCCCGCTTCTTTGTTAAAAGGTCCTTCATGAATTTAGCGTATCCGGGCATCTGCTCTAGCGCTTCCACCAAAGGAACATTAATAGTCAGCTGCTTCAACATAGTCATGAATTTACTGAACCTGGTATCATCATCTTTCTTCTTCAGTCTCTGCGGAAAAGGTGGTGGTGGAAGGGGAATAGTTTTCTCCACCACTTTCTTTTTATCTTGCTTCCAACTATCAATCTTTTCAGGCTGCAAACGTCTAGGGGTGACGTCATGAACTCACTCTTCATCTTCTTCGACGTCTTCACATTCTGCATCAATAACATTATCCGCTATATCATCAACCACCTTCTTGTCCTTGGATGGATTTTCCAACACTTTACCACTCCGGGTAGTAATAGCCATGCATGATCCGTCGTTCCTTAGGTTTTGCACCGTATCGCTGGGTAGTGTTCCAGCCTTTCTTTGGTTGAATGCCGCTGATAATTGACTCAATTGTTGCTCCAGCTGTTTTATTGCAGTAGAATGCGAGTCAACCAATTGCTTCATTGAGGACAGATCATTTATTACCTCAGTTACTCCTGTGTTGGTTGCCTCTACTCCTTTCAGCAGCTTAGCCATCATATCTTCCATGGACATATTTCCAGAACCAGATGCAGCGGTGTCACGTCTTCCAGAAGGAACATACAAACCACTCCTGTCAGTATTGTTTTTCCAACTACCTTGATCGCGGTCCTTGTATCCAGATTTATCATAATAGATCCGACCTTGGTTTCCTTGGGCATTGCCTTGGAAACCCCCCTGATTATTCAAGTAGTTGGCTTCTTTCTCGGAATCGGATTCGTCTCTTCCTTTTGACGCAAATTCTTTGACTTTTTCGGTTTTCCCTGATAATAAATGCTTTGTAAGAAGATCCATCTGTGTTTTCATGTGCGTCATATCTTGATCACGTTCCTCTTGTCTACGCCTCTGTTCTGCAGTCATGCCAACAGATACAGTAGAGCTTGCTACCTCAGAATCCCTGGTATGCCAAGCTCTACTCTGCTTTGTCATACGATCTAGCATATAACTTGCCTCAAGAAAAGTAAGGTCCATGAATGACCCACCTGCAGCATTATCAACCACTGGCTTAGTCACTGAGTTCAAAGCCCTATATAATATCTCCATCAAGTGGATGTTGGTCATCTGATGATTTGGGCACCGCATAAGCTTCTTCTTAAACCTCTCCCATGTTTCGTGAAGAGCTTCAGTTGGAAGCTGTCGAAAATTGCTGATCTCATCCCTTAATTGGGCTCTCTTGGATGGAGGAAAGAATCTTTCTAGGAAAGCGTCTTTCAGTTGCCTCCAATTAGTAATAGAATCAGGAGTCAGCCCATTCAACCATAGAGTTGCCTCCCCAGATAAAGACAATGAAAATAAGCGCAGCCGAATTGCATTCTGTCCAACGCCTGGATTGTCGAATGACTTGCATGTAGAGATGAAGTTGATCAGATGCATATTCGGATCATCGCCTGCAAGTCCACCAAATAATCCCTTGAGCTGCAATAGTTGAATCATGGTGCTGGTGATATTGAACTTTGCTCCAGGTGCCAAGGGCGGAGGAATAATAGCTCCTGTAGCACCAGCTCCATCCAGATCGTCATCATCATCATCAAAAGGAGCCTGCACAGCTCAGCGTTCAGGTCTCATTCTAGCTTGACGATCTCTCCTATGCATAGGTGCCGCCACTTCATCAGTACACCTAGGATTCAGTAGCTCCTCATCACCCAGGTCCGCATCATCAGGATTTGTTGCACGACCTGGGTTATCAATATTTTGTTGATGCACTTGAGCAGCTGCCAGTGCAGCTAGTCTAGCCTGTTCCTGTTGAGCCGCCCTTCTGTCAATGTCACGTTGTGCATCCATTCTGCCAATAAGTTGCGGTTCAGGGTTTATGGGTAATAATGGTTGACCAGAACTTCGAGTATTTGGCATGCACTGAACAAAACCTGTAGAAAACAAAAACAACAACTAAAAGTAAAGTACGAGAATCTTTGACCAAAGGGTCTAGTAACTATCACAAACTTAGTTGACAACCGTATTCCCCGGCAACGGCGCAAATTTTTGATAACGCTCAAACTACAGCTCTCGTAAGAGTGTAAGCGGTCGTTATCAAATATATAACCCAACTGGGTTGGGTATCGATCCCACAGAGAATAGCCGGTCACTAAGTAAGCAAAGATTATTAGACTTTTGGTGCAAGTCTCGTAAAAGGGGGGATTTTGTAGCGTGCAATAATGTAACAAAATAGTAGAGTAAAAACGGAAAATAGCAAAGTAAAAAGGAAAGAATGTTTAGTAAGATGTTTAACCAATGAGAATTGAGAGTTGGGGTTATGTCCACCTTATGAGTTATACGTCTCTATTGGCTATGAGTTATGAGGAATTCATACATGCATGTGCTTATAGAGAATTGTATTCTATGGTAAATCCAGGCGTCTTTCGACCATCAAGGATTATTTCACTTTAACTCTTTCGAGCTTAAAGCGTGTCTAACGGTAAAAATTCTCCAAGAGGTTAATCCAGTTACGGCACTAACTTTTTAACAGGGGTTGGTGCCCTATTACCTTGACATTATCTCTTTTCCTGACATATAACTTTTCCTTCGAACAAGTTAATGCTATACTGGCGTATTCTATGCGTTTGCAACCACAAGAATTTGCATTAAGATGAAGAGAATAATGATATAAGCAGCATACATGTCACGAATTCACAAACTCATAGCAATAGATAGTATCTCATAAGGCTTCCATAACCCCAACAGAGAAGTTTAGCTATTCATGAGTGCAACGGAAATCACAATAGACTTTATCATTATACCAAAATAAAAATCTCACGTGTAGTAGGGTTTGGTATGGCGTTAGGCGTGAATTCCCTTTTAGAATAGCGGTTCTCTTGTTGTGGAAATTAAGAATTGAATAGATGAAGAGAATAAGAATTGAAAGTGTTGAATAAAAAGTAAAAGTATGAGAATTCGAATTGATGGAAGAATTAGAATGATTCGGAACTAGAAGTAGAATGCTTAAAATCTCTAACAAAATAGGGTATTTATAACACCCATATCCTATTCCTACTAAGCTACTGCATTACTTATCCTAGTCCTACTAGGTTACTGCATCATTATCCTAATCCTAATAAGTTACTGCTGATCCCCAAAGTCTTTGGAAATGTTGTTTTTGCCCGGGACAGATATTTCATGCGTCACTTTTGGTCCTTGGTGTCCATGCTTTCCCTTCCTTCTTTCGTGAAGCTTCCTTGGGCGTCAAGTTATCCATAATATGCTGAAATATGCATCATTTATACCTGAAAACTTGCTAATCATGTTTGTTAGCTCACTTACAGGAAAAAGGACTAAAAGTGCATGAATTATATATTTTGTCCTCAAAACTTAGCTAAAATATGGGTAAATTATAGTACTTTAGGCGTGTAAATACGCCTATCATCAACTGGTATGTGAGATGAGGTTAGGCTGATATACATGAGGTACTCTGCATATGAAATAAGGACTAACTGAATAGCATGAGATAACTGAACTTTGAGTGTATGAAAACTGTAACATCTGAGAATGCAAAACTAAGCATAAATCTATAATCTGAAATAAGTCTAAAATCAGAAAGACTGTAAACAGTAAATCTAAATAACTGAAAGTATGTACAGTTGGTCAAGCAAACCTGAACTGAGAATACAGTGACATACTATACTAAGACTGTGGAAGGTATTATCTAACCGACATGCCTCAATCAAAGCTAATCTGGGTCCAACCTATAACCCAGTTGGAAGGGTGTTAGTATAGTGCCAAGGGTGCTAACACTAGCTAAGTGGATCCACTAAACTGGTGTCCCGAAGGACTAGTGAGTCACCCTCAACTGGCAGGTGATCTAATGAGATATGTGTTACCCTCAACTGGCAGGTTGACATCTTTAACCTACACTAGCTATGTAGTTATGGAATTCAGGACTACTACTAAAGGTCACACCCTCTAATGGTAGGTGCGCCCCCATCCTTGGGTTCGCTCGGTGCTAAATCCTACTTTCAACTGAACTTACACTGGAATTGAAACTGGATTGAGTTTGAATGAACATGATTTCATGACTAATATTGCTCATTATGATTATAATAACTGAATAATTATGGTTTAATTGAATCATACTTGAAAATCTGAAAATCATGTCAAACACGTAGGTATCGGGTGTTCATAACCCACTAGCACTGAATAATCACTAAATGTAATAACAAGCTTAAACGGTAGTAAAGGATTATGGTTCAAAACCCATAATCATAGACATTTTATCAAACAAATGGGGATCATGAATTTAATATCATAAAGTTAGGATTCATCATAAAATTCACTTGAATAAAGCATGGGAAACTCAAATTCATAGCATGAGGAATTCAAAATATTGCATGGGATCACACATGGACTGAATTACATTTAAATTACCATGGAAATATGAATTAAACCCATCTTAAACAATACAAACTACAATAATGATAGAAAAATCAATCTTTAATTGAAAAGAGGGGTTTTGGGCTCCATGGGTGAAAGAAACCCATAAAAGAACATTCCACATACCTTAAATCCTTTAACTTAAAAGAGAAACACTAATATTGATGCTTTCTTGAAGGTTCTTGAACTTGGGGAACTTGAATTCTTGATTTCTTAGGGAGAAAGGAATAGAATTTGTAATATTTGAGAAAAAGAGAATGGTTTTCTTGAGACGGATTTGGAGAAAAAGGGTAACTAATGCCCTAAATGATGTCCTAATCCGTGTTATGGATGATTTGGGTTGAGGAGGAAAAGACCCAATTGCCCCTCACTTAATTAAATTTGTAACTGGATATGACGAGCTTACTGCGATGCGGTATAATTGCGGTGGTGCATTCCATTTACCGCGATACAGTATGCATGACAAAGGGAACAACACCACGAACCAAGCCTATCGTGGTGACTTTCTAGATTCGTGATCCAAACATGACCCAAACCTAGTCCAAAAATCCAAAACTTCCCCGTGACATGCTCCTTACACCCCTGAACATGAATTAACTCAAAAACCAACATCTCAGGGTTGGGAAGACCAAATTAAACATCCTTAAAGTTTAGAGGCATTAAAAATGACAAGTCCCCTACACTAGGTGAAATTTTCAAGCCTTAAGCCCCTTATGCGTGCAACTAGAAGCTAAACTGAGCTAAGAGTAATATAGGTTATTACAATATCTCCCCCTTGGGAACATTTGTCCTCTAATGAGACTGGTTAGACTAAGAGTACTGAACTAAGGTAACTGAGATCACCTACTGAACATACATGACTGGGAACATAAATACATAACTGAGTGTGAAACATGATACATGAACGGAACTAATTTCATAAATGCATGTAGTGACATATGAATGATTATATAGCTAGAATTAAGAATGGGAAAGAGTTAATCTATGGAGAACTGTTACCTCAAGCTGAGTCTGAGTTTATGGATAAAAGGTGAGGGTGGTTGGTATGCATATTTGCTTCTGCTTACCAAGTATCTCCCTCAACGGACTAATTCCTCCATAGAACTTTAACCAAGGGAACTTGTTTGTTCCTTAGTCTACGATTTTGACGATCTAGGATCTCAATTGGAACTTCTTCGAAGGAAAGGCTATCCTGAACACCTATACTTTCTAAAGGAATAACAGTAGATGAATCGCCAATACATTTCTTTAGAAAAGAAACATGAAACACTGGATGCACTGATACTAAATCTGCAGGCAACTCAAGCTTATAAGTTACCTTCCCAAAATGGTTTAAGATTCTATAAGGGCCAACATAGCAGGGACAGAGTTTCCCCTTCTTGAAAAATCTCTCCACTCCCTTCATGGGAGAGATTTTTATATAGACTAAGTCACTAATATCAAACTCAATGTCTCTCCTCCTCACATCTGCATAAGATTTCTAGCAACTTTGGGATATCTTCAGCCTCTCCTGAATTAACTGGACTTTCTCCATCGCCTTAAACACTGAATTTGGACCTATTAAAGTACCCTTACCTACTTTAAACCAACCAATAGGATACCTACATCTTCTCCCACAGAGAGCCTCAAATAGAGCCATCTGAATACTGGAGTGATAGATGTTATTGTAGGCAAACTTAATCAAGGGTAAGTGGTCATCCCAACTACCTTTAAAATTAATAACACAAGATCTTAATATTTCCTCTAAGGTCTGAATGGTCCCCTCTACCTAACCATTGGTCTGAGAATAAAAAGTGGTACTGAGATGAACTTGGGTACCAAGACCCTTTTGAAAAGCCTCCCAAAAGTGAGAGGTAAACTGAGTACCTCTATTTGATATGATAGACAATGGGACTCCATGCAGCTTAACCAACTCTCTATTATAAATCCTGGCATAATCCTCAGCTGAATACGAAGTATGAATTAGTAAGAAATAAGCTAATTTAGTCATTATATCCACAATGACCCATATCGAATCATGTTGATGATGAGTACGAGGCAAACTCGTAATAAAATCCAGTTCACCACTTCCCATTTCCAAGCGGGGATGTTGAACTCCTACAATGCACCACTAGCTCTCTGGTGGTCAACTTTAACCTACTGACAAGTTGAACACTTAGCCACAAACTCTGTAATATCCTTCTTCATACCATTCCACCAATATATTTATCGCAAGTCAAAGAACATCTTAGTGGCTCCTGGGTTAATGGAATATCGCACACCATGTAACTCCGCCAAAATCCACTGCCTCAAACCATCAACCCATGGAACACATAACCTGCCCTGACAAAGAAGCACATCATCTCTCCCTTGAGAGAAAACCTCTACTTTCTGATCTCTAACATCCTCCTTCAACTTAAAAAAACTAGGATCCCTATCTTGTTGCTCTTTTACTTCGGCAACCAATGAAGATTCAAAATAATTTTGAACCCATATGATGCCTTCAGCTGAATCAACCAGTAGATACCTAATCTAGCAAGCTAATGAACCTCCCTAACTAACTTCTTCTTATCATCCTCAACATGAGCAACACTACCCATAAATAACCTACTAAGGGTGTCTGCCACTACATTGGCCTTACCGGATGATACAACACACTCATATCATAATTTTTTAACAACTCAAGCCACCTTCTCTGACAAAGATTTAAGTATTTCTATGAGAATACATACTATAAACTTTTGTGATCAATGAACACATCAACATGAACCCCATAAAGATAATGCCTCCAAATTTTAAAGGCCAAACAACAGATGCTAACTCAAGATCATGGGTAGGATAATTCTTTTCATAGGGATTAATCTATCTATAGTCAAGTCATAGACTATGAACTTACCTCTCTGCATCAACACACAACCAAGACCAACTCTGGAAGCATCACAATAAACTACAAACCCATCTGAACCGTCTGGCAAAGCCAAGACTGGGGCTCAAGTGAGTCGAGTCTTTTAACTCCTGAAAACTCTTATCATATGAATTTGAACACTGAAATTTGACTTTTTTCTGATTCAATCGATACATAGAGGATGCAATAGAAGAGAACCTTTTAATAAACCATCTGTAATAGCTAGCCAAACCCAAGAAACTCCTGACATCTGACAGAAAGATGGGTCTGGGCCAATTTTTCACTACTTTGGTATTTTGAGGGTCAAATCGAATGACATCATCGGAGACAATATGACCAAGAAAAGCTACTGATCTTAGCCAAAACTCACACTTACTAAAATTGGCAAGCAACTGATTGGCTTTAAAAGTCTGCAATACAATTCTGAGATGGTCAGCATGATCATTTTCGCTACGAGAATAGACAAGAATATAATCAATAAAAACTATGAAAAACATGTCTTAGTACTGCTTGAACACTCTGTTCATCAAGTCTACAAAAGCTACAGGGGAATTCATTAGTCCAAAATACATAACTAGGAATTCAAAGTGACTATACTGACTTCTGAAAGATGTTTTCAGAATATCACATTCTCTGACTCTGAGCTGATGATAGCTGGATCTAAGGTCTATCTTACATAACTAACTGGCACCCTAAAGTTGGTCGAACAAGTCATCCATCCTAGGGGGTGGATACTTAATCTTGATTGTGACTTTGTTCAACTGACGATATGCATATACTGAGAAAACTGTCTTTCTTATGCATGAACAGGACTGGAGTGCCCCATGGGGGAAACATTGGCCCTGATGAATCCCTTATTTAAGAGATATTTTAACTGCTCTTTCAATTCCTTAAGCTCAGTTGGAGCCATTCTGTAGGTCAAAATAGAGATAGGCTGGGTATCTGGAAGGAGATCTTTTTCGAAGTCAATTTTTCTTTCAGGAGAAACTCCAGGGAGATCTTTAGGAAACACATCTACAAATTTCCTTACTACTAAGACTGACTCAAGACTTGGAGTCTCAGAACTAGAGTCATTGACACAAACAAGATGATAAAAATACCCCTTAGATATCATTTTTCTTCCCTTAAGATAGGAAATGATTTGACCCCTAAGGACAGAGGTGCTACCCCTCCATTCAAAGACTAGTTCATCATGAAACTGAAACTTAACGACTCTATTTCTGTAATCAACTAAGTCATAACATGAGTGGATCCAATCCATGCCGAGAATGACATCAAAATCAGTCATCTCTAACTCTACAAGGTTTGTTGAGGTAACTCTCTAGGATACTCTAATTGGGCAGTTCCTATATACCCGCCTAGCTACAATGGATCTACCTTCTAGAGTAGACACTGAGAAATGTTCTACTAAAAATTTGAGACTGACACTGAAATTGACTTCTATATAGAGGGTTACAAAGGAGAGTGAAGCTCTGGGGTCTAATAAAGCATAAACATAAGGATGAAAGACCTGTAACATACTCGTAACTATATCAAGAGAACTTTCCTGATCATGCTGGGTCTGGAGAGCATACAACCTATTCTGATATTGTCCATTGGTTACACTGGAAGCGGTACCCTGCAGAGTCGGGCGATCGGCTGGAACTGGAGGACGATTAGACTGACCCTGCTGACCAACCTTTGGGTAATCTCTAACTCTATGGCCTGGATTTCCACACCCAAAATACTCATCACTGCTAGCTTTACACACACCCTAATGATACCTATCATATTTCCTGCAGAGCGGGTTAGTACGACTACTGTTCACACTACCCTAGGACTTAGAGCCCGACACCCTATCCTAACTATCTTCCCTAAAGTTAGGCACTGGAGCACTAGATGAAGATGAAGATAGGGTTGAGGACTTCTGACAGAACTGAGAACGGTTACCTCCTTCTGACCTTGGCTAAGAAAAGTTAAAACTACCTATTCTGGCCCTCTTATTCTCTCTCTCTTTCTCCTTAAGCTTTTATTTCTCAATATATTGAGCATGAAACATAAGTCTAGATAAGTCTATCTCCTTAATCAATATGGCAGTCCTACACTCCTTAACCATACTATTAGCTACACCAGATACGAACTTACTTATTCTAGACCTATTTTCTACAACCACATTAGGAGCATACCTCACCAATTAAGTAAACTTAAGTGAGAACTCCTGAGTCTTAGCATCCGTCATCTCTAATGAGAAGAACCTATCTAGAAAGGCTGTGGAAAATTACTCTCACTCAAAAGGCCTTCTATCAACACCACGGTCCTTCTTCAAGTACTTAAACCAGGTGTGAGCTCAATCCTGTAGCTAATATATAGCCAACTCTACATTCTCACTCGAAGTGATGCCTATAATATTTGTCACCTTCTGAACACTATCAAGAAACTCCTGTGGATTCTTTTCAGTCTTGGATCCTAAAAATGTAGGGGGATTCATTCGAGTGAAATATCAGATCCTAGCTGCAGCTGTAGTTTCCACTAGATTGGTTAGGGAAAAATGCGCTGATTGTTCTTAGCCACTACTGAATGAGCTAAGTTAGTGAAAGAAGCTCTAAACTCAGTGAGAGAGATATGCTTATTCAGAGGATCTTCCTGAATAGGCAAAGGTGTAGGTGGTCCCCATCCCTTCTTCCCTTTTTTCTTTTGGGAGGCATAGTCTGTAAATGGAATAAAAGATGAGTTATAAAGTGAGTGTAAATAGATATCACAATCATTCGCACGACATGCATACTGAAAGAAGGGAAACTTTTCCTAAAATATCTCATAGCCTCTTTTCCATAAGTGTGACACATTTCACACCTATTCACAAGACACTACTCAACTCAACTTTCAATCTACAAAGTACACTTTAAAACCTTAGGCTCTGATACCAAGTTTTGTCATAAACCGAGGCTACCCCCTAGTTATGATAACAATGCTTACGATCATAGGTGACCACAAGCTAACCCATGAGATGGTACCGACTGAGAGCACTGAATAAAATAATAATAATGGATATGTGTGGAAAACATCTGATAAAGCTATAAAGTCTGAATACTAAAAATACAAATGAATTCTTAAGTCTAAAAAATCCGATAAGACTGATAAAACTAACTGTCTGAACATTTGAAAAGCCTCTAACTGATTAAGGTATTTATGGGACAAGCCCCCAACTAACTCTAACTAACAGAAACTATTGAACCTTCAAAATAAATGAAATAATCAATCCTGCCCTCAATGGATGGGGACTCACCACTACTTCTACTGGGTACACTAAACTGTCTAAGCACGATCAGGAAACTGTGTATCATACGCTATGATATGAGACATCATAGCACAAAAAAGTATGTGGTACTGGTATTTGAGATGATGTTAGGATGATATACAAGGGGTATTGTGCATATGAAATAAGGATTAATTGAATAGCATGAGATAACTGAACATGAATGCATTAAAATTATGACATCTGATAATACAAGATCAAGCATAAATCTATAATCTGAAATAAGTCTAAAATCTAAAATACTGTAAACTGTATAACTGAATAACTAAAAGTCTGTAGACTTGGTCAAGCAAACCTTTACTGATAATACACTGACATACTGTATTGAGACTATGCGAGGTATCATCTAACCTATATGCCCCAATCTGAGCTAATTGAGGTCCAACCTGTAACCCTAGTTTGAAGGGTGTTAGTAATGTACCACGGGTGCTAACACTGGCTGTGTGGATCTACTAAAATGGTGTCCCAAAGGAATAGTGATTCACCCTCAATTGGCAGGTTCTCTAATGAGATACGTGTTACCCCTAACTGACAGGTAAACTCCTTGCCAACCCTCAACTGGAAGGTTGACATCTATAATCTACATTGTCTACGTAGTTCTGTAACTCAGGGACTGCTACTAAAGGTCATACCCTCTATTGGTAGGTGCGCCCCCATCCATAAGTTTTCTCAGTGATAAATCCTACTCCCAACTAAACTGACACTGGAATTGAAACTGGACTGAGTTTGACTGAACATGATTTCATGATTGATAGTGCTCATTATGATCACAATAACTGAATAAATATAAATAATCATGTTTTGCCTGAATCATACTTGAAAATATGAAAATCATGTAAAACACGTAGGTATCGGGTGTTCATAACCCACAACACTGAATAATCACCAAATATAATAACAAGCTTAAAACGGTAGTAAAGGATCATGTTTCAAAACCCATAATCATAGACATTTCATCAAACATGTGGGGATCATGAATTTAACATGGTTATGCTTGCTAAGAATCATAATGTTAGGATTCATCATAAAATTCACTTGAATAAAGAATGGGAAACTCAAATTCATAGCATGAGGAATTCAAAATCTTGCATGGGATCACACATGGACTGAATTGCATTTAAATTACCATGGAAACATGAATTAAACCCATCTTAAATAATACAAACTACAATAATGGTAGAAAATTTTAATTCTTAATCGAAAATAGGGTTTTTGGGCTCCATGGGTGAAAGAAACCCATGAATGAACATTCCACACACCTTAATTCCTTTAACTTGAAAGAGAAACACCAATCTTGATGCTTTCTTGAAGGTTCTTGAACTTGGGCAACTTGAATTCTTGATTTCTTAGGGAGAAAGGAATTGAATTTGTGATCTTTAGGAAAAGGATAGGGTCTTCTTGAGAGGGATTTTGAGAAGGGAAAATAATTCCCTAAATGTCCCAATTCGTGTTATGAATGATTTAGGTTGGGGGAAAAGACCCAATTGGCCATCAGTCAGTTAAAATCATAACTGGGCATGATGAGCTTACCACAACATCGTCTAATCGTGGTGGTGCATTCTACTAAATGCTATGTGGTATGCATGAAAAAGGGAGCAGCACCACGACGCAGGTCTATCGCGGTGACTTGCTAGGTTCGTGATCCAAACATGACCCAAACCTTATTTGAAAAATTCAAAACTTCTTCGTGACGTGCTCCTTACACCCCTGAACATGAATTAACTCAAAAACCAACATCTTGGGGTCAAAAAGACTAAATTAATAATCCTCAAAGTTTATAGGCCTTAAAAATGACTAAGTTCCCAACACTTCATGAAATTTTCAATCTTTAAGCCCCTTATGCATGCAACTAGAAGCTAAATTGAGCTAAGAATAGTATGAGGTATTACCATTACTCTGAGAATGATCATTCTTTAACCATTACTTATCCTCATACATCTTTGGTCACCACCCCAATTTATGTGGACACTTATATAATTATATGACTTGTTTAAAATCATTTAGTTATGTATATTTTAATAATTTAATTTGTTATTAATTAATTATGTACAATATACTAGTAAGGGTTATATACTCATCCATGATATTATTGAGTAAGTGTATAGTCTAGAATATAGTCTAGTATCTATAGTGGACTCAATCGATGTTCCTTATTTCAATATAATTTATTTAATTATTCACATTTTATACTATATACTAAAGTTTTTGACAATTATAACCCGTACGCTGAAAAACCATCAATTATATAGATTATCTTGCATTGACAATGGTCCTATTATATCGGAGACCCTATAAACCACTAAATATATATTTATATATATATATATATACATACATACATACACACATATACATATATATATATGTATGTATGTATATGTCTCCCATTAATCAATTATTAAAGGAATCAACTAATGCATTCGTCTCTTAATAGATTTGCAAAATTCAAAAATCATAAAAGGGGAAAACTAATTATGAAATTGAAATTTCTTATGTTCATTTGTTTATTGCAACATACATTAACAAATATCCATACTAACAAGCACAAAAGGGGAAAAAGAAAGAAGAATTAATCTAACAAAACCCCTAAGTATGAAAGTTTCTTTGTAATGAACAAGAACTAGAACTACAAAACATACAAAAAAACTAAACTAAGGGGATGGAAGCGAAACACCCTGGGTTCTGGTCCTTGCAAATTTCCTGAGTTCTAAGCCTACTATTGATCATACGACTCATCATACTGGTCGTTTGATATGGGTATGTGTTAGGTGACCCTACTCTTAAGGTGTCCAATATTGGGTGGTTGAGTTTCTAGTGTGGTTACAACTTGGTGGGTACGAATCGTATAGTTAGTGATGGGTAATGTTTGGTCCTTCACTTAATCTAAAACTTAGTAACTTGACTTGTCTATGAGGATGAGTGTCTCACTAAGATCCATAATGATAGTGTACGAGTCGTGGTGAGAAGTCGTATGTTGTCCAGTGTTGATTCCTTTGGGTTCGGTATTGGGTACGGTTAGGACCGTACGAGTCGTATGGGTAAGGTACGAATTGGGGAAATAAGTTGTATATTTGATGGAATGTGATGTTCAACATTCTAATCAAGGTACAAATGGAGGGTACCGCTCATCTTTTATGGGTACAATTGAAGAGGGAAAATCTTATCCACTTGCGGTAATTTTTACAACTTAAGCTGGGGGTATTATGGATATTTCCCCTGATAACTTTATTTGAACCCACAACTTAAAACACTATTGGGACTTTATTTACCCTATTATTCTCAATAAAAAATACTTTAAACATTCTCAAATCTCTATCAAGCTTTTGGTTCAAGAAAAAGGCTAGGGTTTTCTACAAACAATCAATTAAGGCTCTAAAGGGTGGTTTTTATCTGTCTTCTTCGTTATATAAGGCATGTTACACCTCCCTCATTGTTAGTTCAAACTAAATTCATGTTTTATGAATGGATTTCATGGCATAATTGTGATAATGTTTTGGGTTTTGAAATATATGTTGGGGGTTTTGGTTGTAAATGGTTGGATATTATTTTTCCATGTTTTTCTTATGGTTTTCATGTTAAAATTATGGAGTTGAACATGTGGTTTCATGTGAATGGTCAATTGGTTCTATGTTTTGGTTTTGTAAACTATATGCCTTCAACATGTCTGTTAAAATGCCTATAAGAATGGTTTTGTCATATAGTTTTCTTTTATGGAAACTATTATATTGCATGATATGGTTATGGAACCTAAATTGGTTTAAATGGTTTTAAATGGTCAAATGGTAAGGCCTTGGTGGCTATGGTTTTATTTAATTGAAATACTTGTGGGGTACACGGAAATCCCACAAGCAAATTTAATAACGAAATATATAGGGTATATGTGAATCCCTTAAAAGGTTGGCTAATGACATTGCTTGCAAGCTATAGTTGGTATGACGGTATCACTTCATAAAGAATTGGTTAATAATACATAAAATTAGTGGTTCGATTGTATGCAAGTGGTTTTAATTGGGCAATAATGGCGGATTGTGATAGCTAACCATGAAGGTGTGAGTCTAATAGACGAACACAGGAAACTCATGTTTGTCGATATGAGGATTGGTCATGGAAACAATATACTTGTGAGGTACATGGAAATTCCATAAGTTATACTTGTATGTATGTATAATGGAGGGTGAAGGGGGAATTCTCTGCCACTATAAGATCTTTGGTTCGTACGGCTACACGTATTGGGGCCCGTTCAGGGGGTAACACTGTACCCATATAGCTTGTGGTTTGTTCTAGGATGGTTAAGCTATACAAACCAAGGTTAATGGTTTTAAACTCATGCTAAACCCAATTTTCTTTCCCGACATGGACTATATGTATGTATATGTAATGATGTGGATGTATAAAGTTACTTACATAGTTTTTAAATATTGGTATTTTTTATCCTTATCTTGAGTGCATGCTAGCATTCACCCGCTAACCCATATATGGGAACTGTCTCCCCACACGATGCAGGAACCGTCCATACTCTTCCTTCTTAATGATCAGATTCGGGGATAGCTTGTGTTAGATTGTAGTTGTGAGCTTCCGTACTTCAAAAGGCTCAATTTTATGTTATGGATTTCTCTTCTTACTTTTTTCATTTCATTGACTTTGAGTTTGGCTATGGTTGGGGGCATGTCCTAACTGGATATTGATTTACTTTTGGATAGAGGCTTTGTGTGACTACTATGGGTGGTGTGGGCGGTGTCGGTATGGATGTCATCCTTGGAATTGGTATTGTTATTGAGGCTGACACTGTTGGAATGTATTTGATTTATGATTGTTACATTTTGTTATGATATATATATATATATATATATTTATTCATAATTCATCCAGCTTTGGGATATAGGGAGGTTATGGTTGGGTCTTGGGAGTGGTCTCAAGTCCCGGTCATGCTTGTAACACTCGGCATGACTAGGATCTAGTTTGGGTCATTTCAGGGAGTGATGTAGTAACTGGGATCCAAATTGAGCCTCTCTGCAATTTCCTATATGAATTGGTGTTACACCAAGTTTCTAGTGTAGGTGTTCACGATCTTGACCTAGACCGTAGAAAATCCAATCCAGGTCAATACAAAGGAGAAGGTCGTGGTGGCATTGTGAACGAATCCTCCTATCAGGTTGTAGTTAAATTCTAAGCATTGCTATAGTTTTTCAAATTTTCAATTGAAACAAATGATGATTTTGATAGGATAAAGGGATATTTATATCCCTATCCGATGTATAGTTGACACACGAAGAACTGGAAGGCAAGTAGGTAGCGTATACATAATTGACATCATTGTGAGTTGACATATTGCATCTTTTTTAAGTCATAATTACTATCCATCAGCTCATCTCATAAATTGAAAATTTAGGTTTTTCAATAGACTGACAACCAATTTGATTGAATATTGCTAGTCAATTATTAATATACCTAATAGTTAGTGTACATAATATATGCTATATTTTGAAATATCGATAAAACATAAAGAGTGAAGTTGATTGCAACTGACATGACACTAAATTGACCAAAATGCAAGGTCTCAAAATATAGTAGATTGAGTTACAAAACAAAGTGATACAAAACTATCTAAAAATTTTTGTTCATACATATGGTTCTTTTTTGTCCTCTTGCATATTGAACACTTATTCCTCTTCCTGGTCTTGAAAGTCTCACCATTGCCCTTAACAGATTTCTTTTTTCTTTCTTCCAAGCTTGGTATCAATAAGAGGTGAAAGAATCATCATGTTTAACAATTCCTATAGCACACTCCATTCTAACTCTAGAGGGATAACATTGATATATTTAGAGTATTCAAGGAGATATGCTTTAGTTTTATACATAGGCTAAGAGTACTCATAGATTCTTATATCATAATCATCTTCATACTTCAATTGAAAAGTGGCCATTATGATAGGACATAGTATTTTGACCAAGTCATATTCCCTATAAGAACACAACTTTTTTAGTAGGTTTACTTTGGTAGTATAACCTCTATCGAACATGATGAGTTGGTTGTCATCCCCATTTACACTCTCCACAAATGAGGAATCTCCCTTGATCATTTTTTTCCTTGTAATCCTTTTGGCAGCAAGTACCATTTTATTATTCCTTGATTTAAGGACATATGCATACCTCTATCTAAAGTTCTCATCAAACCTCTTAGCAATCAAATGAATATGGATGCCATGGGATACTCTCTTTCATCTATCAACATAGTATTGAGTGACTCAGAACTATTTATGGTCATCATATCATACCCATTATCTGGGAAATTTGTCCTACTCTACTTCTCAAAACTAAGATTATACTGGAGAACGATGGATGCCTCGGGGAAATTGTCCTTGGATTTTGTAAAATGACTGTTAAACTCCTCAAAAGAATATGCCTTTGCTGCATGGTAGTATAGATAGAGGAAATTTCCACATTGGAAATCACTTGAAGATTTTCACCAAGGTGCCTCATGCTATAAATATGATGAACATAATTGTAAATTCTCACAATATGATAAGCGATGCTCCTGTGCCTATTGGAGATAAAGAAAAATATTGGTTCATCAACCACTGTAGACTTTAGATTCTCAAAAAATAAGGTCCAAGATGCATTGTTCTCTTTGTGCACAACTATAACACCCCAAAATTTTTTTGGAATCTTTGTGCACCCATTGTAGTACAAATTAACTTTAAAAAAAATTAACGTACGGGTCTAACCCATGATTGGCAGGTTTGACCCATGACTCATGAACCGGATCCATGACTAGTAGACCAAGTCATATATCAGATCCTGAAAGTTGTAAAATCCATCTGAATTTTATAAGTTTGACCCACAACTCATTGATCAAGTCGTGAAAATCTAATTCTGAGAGATTTTTTCTAGGTAGACTTAGGGGCATTTTGGTTATTTTACTTATGAGTTTCGACCCTTATACACTAAAAACTCCTTTTGGAAAATTAGTTATGATTGCTTTCAAAAGAAGTATGATTATAAACCCTTTCTCCTCCCCCAAAACATTCTAAGAAGCAAGAACAACTAGGGTTTAAGATTCAAGGCTCAGATTCCAACTGTCTCAAATTCTTTTCATCTTAATGGCATCTTGAACACTCTCTACTTTACTACTAGTAAATCAGATTTTGGTAATTTTTATTATAAGGGTTGACCCTTATACAATTAAAGATACTTTTGAATGATCAGATCCAGAAAGTTGCAAAATTCATTTGATTTCTACTATTTCGTGAGCCGAATTCACGACTCATGGATCAAGTTGTGGAATCCTAATTTTGAGAGTTTTTTGGGTTTATTTAGGAATATTTTGGTTATTTTTATCATGAGGTTTGACCCTTATACACTTAAAAATCCTTTTGAACAATCGTTTATGATTATTGTCAAAAGGAATACGATTAGAAATCCTTTTTCCTCCCCCAAAACATTCTTAGAAGAAAGAATACCTAGGGTTTAATATTCAAGGCTCATATTCCAGTTGTCTCAAATTATTTTCATCTAATAGGCATATTGAACACTCTCTACTTTTATACTATCAAAAAGTATGGATTTAGTTATTTTGTATGTATATTATGTTAATGATTTGAAGTTGGGGATGGGGTTTTATTATGAAAGTTTAGTATAAATTTCTCTTTTGTTTGTGAATATTTTTTTAGCTTTATTGGGGCATTTGAGACTAAAATGGTTGTTTCAAAGGGATGAATCTTCATGTCCTGATTTCGAATGTTAAATGTATAATTTCTTAATCCATGTTTATGAAATATCTTAAAAGCTTTGAGTTGAACAAGAAATATAAATATTCTTTTTGTGATACAAGCCTAAAGAGCACAAGGATTACATGGTTTTGTAGAAGATTCAAGTTTCGTATATTGCAAGTAATTGAAGGCCTTTTGGAGCCTTTTTAAAGCCTTGTCCAAGTGAAGAAAGGAGGAGGTTCCCTACACTCAATAGGAAACTCTCATTAAGGGAATGATAGACTTTACACACTCCAAAATAACACTCCATGGGCACCATTTCCTAAAGTCTTCATTAAGGGCATTTTAGTTATTGTCTTGTAATAGTATAAATAGACCCTTTAGCTTCTATTTTCATGAGACTTTGATGAATTGTTGAGAGAATACTCTTTGTAGCTTTTGTTTTTCCTTCTTAAGAGTTAAACCCAAAATTAGGACCAACATTAGTGTGGATTTCACTTTTGTTGAATCTTTGGCAAGAAAGATTGGTGCTTGGGGAAGGTGACTCCCTTTGTGTCTAACTAAGAGTGAGGTGTTTTCATCAATTTTGGTGTGTTTCTAAGTGTTTAATAGACACTTTGGTGCTATCTATTGTTAAAGATCTATTTCTCATTGCTATCCTTTACTTTCGATGCATTTTCATTTTATTTTCTAGTGAATCTGAATGTGTATGTGTTTTTTCTTCTTCATATCATCTTCCTCTGTTTATATTTTTTTGTTGTGTTCGGATTCTAGTTGATTTGTTCAAGTTTTAGGTTTGTTCTTGTATCATTTCGTCTTTTGCATCATTGAGTAAGTGGTATCATGAGAATGTTTTGAAAACTGTTATGCAAAGTTCAACTGTGATTATGTTATGATTTTCGAGATCATATTAAGGAGTCAATATTTTTTTATAATAATTATTTCTTTGGAATGATATGAATAACTTGCAAGTCTTCATATGACGATATAAAAATATGAATGTCTTAATGAAAGACTCCATGAATAAAAGTATGGAAAATATTTTAATTGGGATCATATAAGAATGTGTACTTGCACCGAGAAGGTGTAGTCCTTGTGACTAATACTTTACACCGCATTTTCCGACATGGGAGGTCTTATCTTGAATGGTGGATGACCTTTGTATTCTTGTTTCGTGTAGTAGTTTGTAGTTATGTTTATTATATGATAGACAAAATATGACTATCTTAATTAATGTAGCTAACATGGATTGGCGCTCCGCCAATTGAGTGAGGACTAGACTCATATAGCCTGTGATTTACTTAATGTCAGTGTAAACTACATAGTCCAGAAGTAATGGTTTACAAATAATCATGTTATTTTACATTTTTGTTCACTTACTACTTATTATATGCATTTCAAGTTTATGACATGAACTTTATAAACTGCTTTGGTTTCCCCTTTCCTGGGTTACATGCCAGTACTCATCCTATAGACTGCTCCTAGATGCTAAATCCTTTTATGATGTAGGTTCTAAAGCTCATCCTCATGATCTGATTCAGTATAAGGATTACACTCGAGATAGCATCTAGAAGATGGTAATCAATCCTTCTTTCTGAGATCTATGTTTATTCCTTCCAGTTAGACTTAGTTTATTTCAATTTTATCGTATTTGGTAGAGCCATATCCTGGCATAGGATTTTATTCATATTGTTAGAAGCTTCGCATACTGAGTCAAACAAATATTTTTATGTCATGTTTCAGGACTTGAAATTTGATTGTTGATTTTCTTAACTTCATAACTTATGGGGCTATTTTTTGCACTTTAATTATAACTATGCTTATGAAAAAATTCTAAGGGACCACCACAAGCCTTCATTGGTATAGGATGTTCTTCATGGATTGGGCCATGACAAACTTGGTATCAAAGCACGATTAAAAGTCCTATGGTATTTATGAAGATGTGTCGAGTAGTGTATTTTTTATGGGAGTATAGCATGCCACACTTATAGGTTGGAGGCTACAAGGCAGCTAATTATGTTTCCCTTTATTCAAGTTCTAGTTCATGCTAGAAAGTCCAATTTCAAGTGACTTCCTCTAACTCCTAAATTTTTCCCATATTTCAAATCTTGTTCTATATGTAGTTTTTATGATGAGAAGCTAACTTCAAGGGGACAGGTCCTTGGATGTGCATGGTATAATACAACTAGCACGTGTGTCTGCACAATTTTGTTCTCTTGTGTTACAAACTTAGAGGTGCTGGTTGTACTAAATAGGACACCTGGTCCAATGAGATTTTAACCCTAATCATCACCCATCTATAAAAGAAAAAAAAGGCTTCTTCATCAATAGTTTTTGCACAAATCTAAAGAGTGAAGAGAGATATCAAAAACTCCATTTCAAGATTGCTTAAGCATTGCTCATGTTTTTAACTCTATAATATGCTTAAAGAGTAAGTGAGTATTCTTGAGTGTTGATTTGTAAAAGAATTACTCATGATATAAGAGTAATGTCTTGCTTTGTAGTTGCTCGAGAGTCTTAGGTAGAGTTACCTAAGTTTTTTGTTGATTAGAGTTAATCAGTGTAGAGTGTCCTAGGTAGATTTTCCAAGATGAGCTTGTAGTAGAGTTATTACAAGCGAAAAGAGCCTAGAGTTAGCTTGAAATCTAGTCGGTAACCAATAGATTGATTATAATGGATTTTGTTGGTGCTTGTGAGGGCAAGCCAGGGTTTTTCCTCCCTTGAAAAAGGATATTTCCACGTTAAATCTTGTGTGTTGTTTCTTTCCTGTTCATCTTTTAGTTTTCCTACACTATATTGTTTGATTCCTTATGATTGACTTTGAGGTACCTAGTCCGTCACTGTATGGTGCAACCCCCAAGGGTTGAAAAATTGGTATCATAGCGAGGTAACTCTAAAAGGTTCACACCTAGAGTATCTTGGCTATAATGGCTGCTTCACCTAACCTGGAAAAAGGGGTTAATCTACCACTATACCACCCAGATTCAATGGGCAATATTATGGGTGGTGGAAAAATAGGATGTTTGATTCAATTATGGCTAAGGATAGTGAACTTATGGATATAATTCTTGATGGTCCTAATGTTCCAGTTAAGGATATAAAAGAAGGAGAAATGACAAGAATGGTAGTAAAAAGTAGGAAGATAGAGAAAAACTACATAGCATAGGGCCTGATGAATATAATCGGATCTCAGCTTGTGATAATGCCAAAGAGATTTGGGATTGCTTGAGAACTACTCATAAAGGTACTACTGATGTGAAGTATCCTAAGGTAGACATGTTGACTACTCAGTATAAAACCTTCATCATGAAAGAATGATAAACCATCTAAGAAATGCATATAAGATCACTTCTATCACTAATGAGCTTCACTATTTACGAGAAGTGATTCCCTTGTACAAATATGTGAGAATAATTCTTGGTATTCTTCGTAAGTCCTGGGAAAGAAAAGTAGATGCTATAAATGAAGCTACAAACCTAAAGACCCTCACCATGGATGATCTAATTGGAACTTTAAAAACCCATGTGCTCAAGAAGCAGTAAGGGATGGAAAAGAATTATGCAAGAAGGGAAAAATCCTTGGCATTAATATCTTCCAAATTTGATTTAGCAGAGGAGGACACTAATGTTGCCTATTTTGCAAGAAGAATAGTTAGAGCTATAAGATAAAGTGACCAGTTTCAAAAAAGTGGGAGCAGCAGTAAAAAGGGAGGCACTATGGAAGTTTGTCACAGATGTGGAAGTCCTAGATATTTTATTAAGGATTTTCCAATGTATAAATAAACTATTAGGATTATTACAACATTGGAGGTGAAAAAGGAAGAAATAGGGATCAGGTCCCTGTAAATCAAGAAGATAGGTTGCAGTTAATCTTGTAGTTAAACAAGCCTTAGCTGGTTGGGGTGACTCTTCCAATGAATGTGATGAAGATGAGAAGTCTGCAGATGTTCCATGCTTGTTATGGAGGATAAGAAGGTGAATTTTGATTCCTTGTTTGCTTTTATGGCAAACTGATGGTGAAGAAGAACATGAGGCAAAACTTTTTCACCTTAAAGAAGACTTTGACAACTATTCTGCTAGAAATATAAAGAAAGCTTGGAAATGTGCTGATTGACTCTATGTGTGAAATGACTGAGAAAATTTTTTCCCTAGAATAAAAGGTGGAAAGTCAAGATCTTGAGTTCATTATTTTAACTCTCCAAATATCTAAAACTGAAGAGTAGGTTACCAAGATAAAATCTAAAAATCTGAATTTAGTGATTCAACTGAAGAAAAGAGATGATACTTGTAATAAGGAAAAGATTAATGATCTAGAATGAAAGATAGAAGATCAGGAGATGGAATTGATAGATTTGACTCTCTAGATATCTGAAACTGAGCAACGGATTGCTAATCTCAAATTTGAAAATCTGAGCTTGGTGAGTCAACTAGAGAAAGTAGATGCTTCTGAGAGTAAAGGGAAGAAAGAAGGATCAAATTTTTAGGTTGAGCTTAAAGAGAAGCTGAATAATTCTCAAAAGAAGATCATTATTGAACTCCAAAAGAATGAGGAGTTAGAAAGGGACCTGGTCCATCTAAGGAAAGAACTCAAAATTTCCCTTCAGTGGACTTCATCCTCCCAAATACTTTCTAACCTAACTGATCAAGGAGTCAATAATGGTGAGTTCCTTAGGTATCAACATAAAACTTATTCATCTGGGTCACAAGTCAAGGTTGATCAAACTGTCAAAAACAAAGTATATATATCTTTGTGCACTCACTGTAGAAGAAATGGACACCTGAAAGAAGACTATCAAAGTTGGATTAGAGAAAGAATGACAAATGTTAGACATGTTAACAAGGGGAGTACCTATCCCAAAGGTGTAAGACCTTGGAAAAACATGAAGAAGTTCACACTACCTAGATGGACAAAAAAGGGTTTAATCACACCTTTGTCCTTCTACTGGGAACTCAAACTCAAATGGGTTACCAAGTCTAACAAATGATTATAAGTGTAGGAGGGAGAAAGGGTTTGAAATCAAGAAAATCTTCTTGTTATGTAATTGCTCAAGGCTATGAATGGAAGGTCTAATTGTATTTTCCTTCCTAAGAGACTTCAAGGTGAAGGTGTCTTATGTGAATAGGTAAAAAGGGGTCAAAATTGCATATAACTGATAGGAACAGTCAAGAGACTAATAATGCAGAAGAAAATAATGAATGATAATCCAAGATTTCATTCATAAATAGTAGCTCAAATAGAGGAATTCCAAGAAATGTCTAGTCAAGATTTCATAGCAATCTGTTCCCAGTGGTATTCATCTTAAAGGATCAAACTTGAAGAAAATATCCTCTGATCTCCCTGGACATTCTAACTTCACATCTAGAGGAAAGAGCTCAAATAAGAGCCTAAGTTAGAAATCTCATGGCTTTTTCACCTTCCTATCCCAATGATAAGCTCACAAAAATATGAAAGATATGAAAGAGGCTGGCAAGTTCAAAGCAACATAGAAGGGCCTCTAGACATTTTAAGAATGCCAAGTCTAGGACCTACTTCTTAGATATATTTCCAAAATAAATTGTGGTATGATGTGGTGTAATTAATCTAGCAAGTTGTAGTTGGGATTTATCAAATCAACCTGACTTACTAGATGGATCAGCTTCCCTTCCAAAATATGGATATGTTTAGGAGGTATGTATCCTTGGTAAATTAGGTATATGTTGGTCTAACTCGATACCATAACTTTTCAAGTATACACCCATGGGAACAACTTTGGAGGTGGACAGATGTAACAAGCACAAAGTTGAAGATTCACTCAAACTAGAGAGGTACTTGGTCCTATCTCTCAGGTTAGTATCTTGTATATGCAAATTTTATCTGTTCTATCGAGAAATAGTTGTGTCTCCTTATCCTTATGTCAGAAAAAGGTTGTCCTATTCTAAAAAAAAAGGCGAGTCACCTAAAAATCTGACTAGAAAACCCTTCCTTGTGCTCATTATTCCTTGAATATTGTTTCACCTATTCCTTCTTGTATCAAAAAGGAAAATCCAAATTCCAAATAACCCTTCAAAGAAAAGGACCTTCCTGATGGCTACAAACTCTTCTATTTTCATTCCCTTTAAAGGATTCTAAGCGTAGCTTTGTGAAAAATTCCATTTGAAACCTTCTTGAAAAACATCCTTCTTCTCCTACTATTCCAAAGATTAACTCTTTTATTAGTCAACCTATTGATGAAGAATCATCCCTTAATTCTCACAATTATTATGTTGATGTTGTGATGGATGAAACCTAGGTTGCCTAAAACCTCATATTATTGTCAAATAGCCCAGGAAAGAGCATAGTTGATCATAAGAAAATCAATGTCAGTAAAATACAAAGAATTTTATGGAAAATAGTCTGGACGTTTTACTAAGAAGCAGCTGACTCTTTAGGGACCTGGTCCCGAGACGAAAAAAGTAGATGAAAGGGAATATAAGATCACTTATTCTAGAAGAACGAATGAGGAGAAAAGTATGGTTATATCCAAGGAAGTTAGAAACATGTTCTTGAAGAACCAAAAGATGTTAACTGAAAGTATTTTGATTCAAATGTGCTAACAGAACCTAGAATAGTAGAATTAGTTGAGCTGGTTAAACATAAAGGTTAGATGCATCTCATGGAAGGACCTATTCCCACTGTTTTTAATGAGATAGTTAGGGAATTCTATTTCACTTTGGAATTCTCAAAATATGGGATAAATATGACTACACAGGTCGAAAGAAAGAAAATAAAGCTAAATGAAGAAACACTAGAAAGAATTTGGAAGTTCCTATATATGGGGTGAGAATTGTTTCAATTGATTTTTGACTTTGTGAACAAGGTAATTCTGCTTAGGTCATGAACGAGAAACATTGCCTCAGCCACTTACTTATATATGATAGAATACCTTAGTTTCTTTGATTTCATAAATCTACCTGTATTGATGATTGAACACATTCACAAAGTGGTTCTTGGAAAAAATGGAAAGCATGGCATGCCTTGTGGATATTGGTTAAACAAAATACTTGATTATTATGGCATTGTATGTGATTTTGGAACCCAAGGATCTATGGTTCAAATGCTTAGCATGAAAATATTGGTCAAAACTGAGTGTGTCAAATCAGGTAGCATTTATCAAAGGGAGATCAACAAGAAAATAGAGGAACTAAATTTTAACCTAAGTGCCAAGGATGATGAAATCAGTAAGCTCCTAGTGAAAATTCAGAATCTCTCTAAAAGAAGCCTATGTGACATTGAAATACTCAAAACTGAGAGATCTTCACAAGGCAGGCTAAAATAAAAGACTAAGAGGCTCTGCAAGCGAGCAAAGAGTTATGCTTTCATTTCTTTGTTGAGATTGAAATCTTGAGAAAGGGTTAGGTATAATGCACGCAGGCTAAGTCAAGAAAAGGACTTCCTTACCTTTCATTCATAGTAGTCTTAATGACTAGTAGTTTGAAGCCTTAAGAAAGCGGTTTTTTTTCGACACTCGCTTCCTTCATCTTAAGTAAAGTTCAGTTGACTTTTTTGATTCGGAACTCTTAGTCGAGCTGATGGCGAGATCGATTTTTTGTTCGAGGTTCAAGAGGAAGGAGAGGAACCACCGCCCAATGGTGCTTTTACGAAAGTATGGTCACCGGTGGCTAATACCTTCTCGAGACTATCGAACCTGAAATCCACTTTCCATCGCTCTTTTTAGGTTGGCATAATATAGAAAGAGAGTGCCAAGAAAGAACACATACCTATCACTTTTGGAAGGTTTGGAACCCTTACTCAACATAGGGTCCAAAAACCCGACATACCTTTTTTTTAGAGCGTATAAGGGGAAAAGAGCTCTTGCATCGTTAGCCGTTTTTCAGCATTTCCTGCCTGAGTTGTTGACCATCACCTGACCTCACACGGGAGGCCCCGCGCCGAGTGATTCTCCCCTAAAAAAGTCTACATGTGATGTTCCGAAAACAGAAACATGTGATTTAGTAAATTAGAACCCATTGTGGGGCAGGGAACAACTATCAACTAGTTTGAAAAGTTCTTCCATTTAGTAATGGAAGTCATCCGTTGTCACTTTCTAAGGGTATGGTAGAGAGGCTTGAGAAGGTGGACAATCCTTCAGTGAAGACCTAACAAGAGGCTGAATTCAAACACACCCAAAATCCACAAGAATCGTACGAACATCTATGGAGCGTAGCAAGGAACCTTGGCTTCAGCTCTCGTCACCTCACTCAATCCTACAGCGGAAACTCGAGTCGAGGCGCTGCAAGCGAGCAAAGAAGCACTTCTTGTAACCAAAATAAAAACCCCATGGATCCGAAATTGTTCTGGACCACGCCGCTAGATTGAGACTGCCACCTTCCTATTTGAGTAAGGAATGAATATCGGACCCTACTGACGTTCAACCGACGACCGGGCCTAGTGGTGCTTGCGGCTTTTCCTATTTCGGCTTGGATTGAAAATACTGGACAGGAAAGAAAAACAAACTGTCCAGCCTTTCAAGCCCTACTATACTAAGTAAAGGGGGATGCGTTGTTGGCTGCTTTAACCCCACTTCTGCTCAACATCGATCCTCTCACATACTTCCTCAAGCAGCGGAAGACTCAATGCCCAAGCAGTTACACGTTGTTGATTTCAGACTCCTCCGGTAGAGCCAACAACCATTCAGTGAATTGTCTTGTGTTACTAAGTTTCAAGACGTTCACTGAATCCTTCACGATGTTTTGGTGGCAAGTACTAGTACATCGAAGCCTTAGAGAGCCGCTGGACTCCAGACAAGCCGTTATGAAGCGCCATCAGCCCAGGTCAGGCGACCCGAAAGGACCAGACATAAACCACCCGCTAAGAAAAGGGTAAATAAGACAAGCGATCAAGCTGGCAAGTCAGGGATAGAGGATGGATTTTTCCAGGGTGTGTGAACTTCCA